>CM037877.1:207825692-208162615 GCA_021292165.1 Shinisaurus crocodilurus
TTATTATTATTTTGCAAAGTTCAGGATGAACCAAACTTAAGATTGGAAAAATGAGAAACCAAAATTGACAAAATCATCCATCCCTAGCTGCACGTCACATATTTAATATCACAGGCAGTATCCAATGGGGGTGGCCCCTGCACAAGCGGGACCCACCATCTGAGCACTGGAGATCTAATGCTTCCTAGAGGAAGCCCTAAAATTAGCGGCAATGTTTGTTTCTGGATCGGACAGGTCAGTGGAGCTCCCTTCTGCGAGCTTCACTGACCTGCCCTGTTCCAGAAATCAGTGTTTCCATTCATTTCCAGTTGCTCCCGGAAGCACTAAATCTCCGTTGCGCAAGTAGTGGGTGCTGTTTGTGGAATGGAATCAGTGGGGGTGCATCATCCCATTGGATATGGCCCACTGTGCAGTTTGACCCCGTTCTGTGCTATGATCTAGTTGCTCTGTTGTTAAATCCAGAGAGCTACAAAGCCATCCAGTGTGACTTTTAGCTTTGCTCGTCCTTAAAGTAGCTGACCCTCCCATGCCATATCATAAGCTGCCTTTGAAAATTCCCCTGAGTTTGATATGCTGCTTGGTTGGGTAGGTGGGTGGGTGGAGGCATCTCTTTGAGAAGCAGACCCACAACACTGCTGGATGCAGAAATAACCGCAACATTCTCTGCATTCTTCAGACCCAGTACATGCCCTGCTGTGAGCATCCCTGTTTTCAGGAAACTGCGTATCCTTGTACGGAGCAGTCCACAGGGCTCCTGAAAGAGAGGGCAAGTGGTATTTGCACAAGAGTCTGGAAGTTTGCTGTACTTACTCATTTTATGGATTTATATCCTACCTTTTTAAATGAGATTTCAACCTGACTAACAATCAGCTACAATAAATAAACAATAAAACTTAATATATAACATAATATAATGTAATAAATATAATATAATATAATATAAAGAGCAGGTAGCAAATTCAATAAACTGATGGGCACCACACCAAAGAAGAATGGAACTAGAATCCACAGTGGGGCCATTTCTTGCACGAGGTCATCTACTGGATCAGAGACTATGAATTCGGACATGTAGTCAGTGTGGCGTAGTGGTGAGAGTGTTGGACCGGGACTCGGGAGATCCGGGTTCAGCCATGAAACTCACTGGGTGGCTTTGGGCCAGTCACTGACTCTTAGCCTAACCTACCTCACAGGGTCGTTGTGAGGATAAAATGGAGAGAAGGAGGAGGATTATGTAAGCCACCTTGGGTTCCTTGAAGGAAAAAAGGTGGGGTATAAATATAATAAATAAATAAATAAATAAATAAATTTACAACTTAGTCCCACTTAGGGTGCAATACAATGCATGTTTAGACAGAAAAGGGTCCTACAACTGCCAGCTGGCTGGGGCATGCTGGGAGTTGTAGGACTTTTTACTATCTAAACATGCATAGGATTGCACCCTTAATGTCCTCCACATGTTGACTGCAAAGGGGGCAGTTGTCTACATCCAAACAATTTTGAGATAAAATGCAGGAATTCTGCCTTGTTTAACTGCTGGATTCTTAGTGCTATGTCCTAATTACATCACATGACAAATCTGCCTCCCAGGGAAGAATTATGTAGGACTGGTTAACTCCCATTCCTGGGAAATTAGCAGCTGAAATGTCACTGGCACCATGGATAAGAACATTAGTCCTAGCAAATATCACCATTTCCTAGACAACAGAGTAAACTCAAGCCAAGCCAAGTATGTAATCTAGTCTAATGCCAGTAGGGAGCTTGGTACTAATGATCAATGAGTGAGAAATCTTTCCATTCTGAATGCAACATATCTGTATATTCTCTAGTCACTGCGGAAGAAGGATACCCGCTGTCAGGTGCATACTCTAGTCATGGTATCACTGAGCTGAAAAATATATAGGCCAAAAGGTCATCTGGCCAATGCTCCACCACCATCTGGTCATTTCCCAAACCTATTGGACCCCCATGGAGTCATCTTGGTAGTCCAGACCAACAAGTATGCCACAAAGAGTGAGCAGGTTCATCATATTTAGGTCTACTCATACTCCTGGAAAGGGATATCTACTTCCAGCACATGATTCATTATTTGGTTTAAATTTCAACTTCTTTTGCTGGCAAAGAATCATCAACATGTTATGCTTTTGGCTGCATCTCAGAGGTATGTTCCAGGATTGCTTCATTACTAAAGACCAAGAAACAGGGAGCATTCCAAAGCAAGGCAGGTGAACTTTGGGGGTTATGCGCTCACATTGTGGCCATTGCAAGCTACACTGGCTCTAAAATGCCAGTCTAAAGGACAGTCAAAACTTTAGTTTCTGTGAGTGGTGCTTTCTTCTCAAAAGTGGTGCCTTCTTCCTCAGCTATTGCAGCACAAACTGTTTGCTCAGTTGCTGGGCTCCAGTAAATGTTGCAGGTGGTCCTGGGTCGGTTGGCTGAAAATGACGTTTATATTTTATAAGATCCATTTTGCAAATGCATAAGATGTGTTTATTTTGTTTTGTTTCTGTTTAGTCATTATCAAAGACTGCAGGCAGGCTCAGAGAGCATTCCCAATGGATGGCGCTGTTCACACACACACACACACACACACACGTGTGTGCGTGTGTGTGTGTGAATATTTTTCTCAAT
Source organism: Shinisaurus crocodilurus (assembly GCA_021292165.1). Classification (NCBI taxonomy): domain Eukaryota; kingdom Metazoa; phylum Chordata; class Lepidosauria; order Squamata; family Shinisauridae; genus Shinisaurus; species Shinisaurus crocodilurus. The sequence goes on from CM037877.1 coordinate 207,828,321, forward strand.
CTGGCAAGAAAACATCCAGATTTTAAAAAAAAACAAATTTATGACATTAGCAAGTATAAAAGCAGCAGAGACAAAATTAGCCCAGCTGGTTTCTTGATGGTCTTCTCACCTTTCCTAGAATATACTGGAAGTCCCAGCATCGTCTATCCAAGGCCCCGTCAATATTCTTCCATTTATATTTATTGAGAATTTATTATCACTGTGGTGTGCTTCTCCGATGTGTATTTTTAAATTACAATCATAGAAAAGTAGAGTTCTCAGCAGAAGGTGGGGTCTGCTGGTGCTGTAGTGATACCAAAAAACCCGAAAGAAATCATGTCGAGTGAAATGATGGCGCAGATCCAGAAGCTTCTAAAAGAAAATAACGAAGTGATAACAAACCAGATGAAGACCGAGATGAAAGCAAACAATAAACAAATTGTAGCGGAGGTGGTTGTGGAGTTACAAAAATCAATTGCTGAAATAAAAACAGAATTAAAATCTGTGAATTTGAAAATGTCTGAGATGGAAAAAGGGATAATGGCAAATAAGTATGAAATACAAGATCACAATATTAGGTTTGATCAGATTGAACTGAAATTGAATGACTTGCAAGATCGGGAACGCAGATCTAACATACGCCTTCGCGGGTTTCCAGAACAGAGTGGTGAAACTTCTAAAAGTTTGAAAGATAGAGTGCTTGAATGGCTAAAGAGCCTTGCTCCTGGTATTACATGGGAGCAAGAGGATATTGAAAGGATCCATAGAGTCACTTTCAAAAGAGGAGGAATGAGTCCCAGAGACATTGTTATAAAATTTACATACTACAATAAGAAGGAGTTTTTTATGGGAGCAATCAGGCAAATTCCGGGACAATTGATGTTTTTTTCAACACCAGTCCAAGTTTTCAACGATTTGTGTGCTCAAACGATAAATTGGCGGCGGAGTGTGAAACCTTGCACAGCAGAAAATGGGATTTCTTACACTTGGGGTTACCCAGTTTTTTAAAGATTTTTTATTGGAAAAAAATTCTACAAGATAACATCTTTGGAGCAAGGCATGCAGTTGCTGCAAGAATTGGGCTTACAGGGAGAAGATGGAGCAGTTGGACACGGAATGCCTGGGCCGGTCAGATTCACAGACATACAAGAAACCCTTGGTGCAGTTGGAGGAAAGGACAAATAACTCTTTTCTTTGTCTCCTATTCTTTTATTAAATCTTTCTCTTTCTCTCTCTTTAATTATTACTTTTTTCCCCCTTTTTAATTATATTTTATTTTATTTTTTGTTTTTTGTGTGTTTTTGTGTGTGTGTGTGTGTGTGTGTGTGTTTGTTTCCTGCTTGGCTGAAGAAAAGGGGAGATTGGGGGGGTGTTGTTGTTGTTGTTGTTGTTGTTTGTTTTTTTGTTTTGTTTTGGTTAACAGAGACCGGAAGGAAGTAAATGATTGGAGTTCGTAGGCGGAAGTCTCAACCTCCCCCCCCTTCAAAGGCTCCAGAAGCTGTGTGCGGGGTGATTATCCCTGGGATAAGAGAGGGGGGAATGGAATTAAATGTGGGGGTGGGGGTGGGGGGTTGAGGTGATATTTATGTTTAAGCACAGGGACCAAAGTTTGTTGAGCAACAATAAAATAAGATGGACCCTAAGTTAAGAGTTTCAACATTGAATGTCAAAGGTCTGGGATCTATTCTGAAAAGAAGATGGATTGAAGCACTTCTAAATAAAGATAAGGCGGACATAATATTTCTACAAGGAACACATCAATCAAAAGAGGGAGTAAACGAACTTAAACTAAGATGGTCTATGATATACGAGAAAGCATATGGTTCCACCAAGTCAAGAGGTGTGGCAATTATTATTTCTAAAAAATGTGGTTTTATTGTGAGTAAAGTTAAAAAGGATACTAGGGGGAGATATATAATGGCATATGGGGCATTAGGAGGGGAAGAATATATATTAGTCAATGTATATGCCCCAAATGTAAATCAAGCAGAATTTTACCAAGAAGTATTAAAGGAAATGGGTTCAAAACAAAATGAGTTAGTTATTATAGCTGGTGATTTCAACATGGTGATGGACAAAAAGATAGATAGATCTAATCCCACGGTAGAAGAGAGGAAAAATAATATAATGGCATTAAATAAAGTAATTAACAAAGAGGGAATGGTAGATGTATGGAGGGGTGTAAAAGGAGATGAAAGAAGTTATACATATTATTCACCTGTCACAAAGAATTTTGCTAAGATTGTCTATATATTTGTTTCTAAAAATTTGATTTCAAGAGTAATGAACACAGAAATTGGTATTATAAAAGTGTCGGATCATGCAATACATAATATGGATGTTAAGATAAATAAGGATTATAAAGAAGCTAAAAGATGGAGGCTGAGCGGTAATATTTTCTAGTACAAACATATAAGAGACAAGATAGAGAAGGAATTAAGAGAGATTTGGGAGATTAATGATACAGGAGTTTGTAGCGATGCAGTAGTTTGGGACACAATGAAAGCTGTTATGAGGGGCATTAGTATAAGAGAAGGATGTATATTAAGGAAACAACAGGAGGCATTTAATAAAAAGCTTGAAGAGGAGATAAGGGAATTAGAAGCTAAATTTTTAAAGGAAAGGGGAAAGCAGATTTATGCAGAACTACAAGCTAAGAGGAAAGAGTTAGAAAACAAAGATATTGAAAGGACACAGAGAAATTTGATTTATATGAAAAGAGCTTACTTTGAAAATAGTAACAAGAATTCTAAAATGTTAGCTAGATCTACACAAAAAAAATGGGGGGGAAATATAGTTGGAACAATAAAGAATAAAAAAGGGAAAGGATATAATTTGATGAAGGAAAAATTTAAAAATTTTCAAGAATTTTATTCAGAATTATATAAAGCAGGAATAGGTGAGGAAGATAGGATTAAAGAATATATTGAAAAACATATGAAAATGAGAATACTAGAAGAAGATAGAGAGACGATGGAGCAACCATTCTCAGATTTGGAGATAGATTTGTTTATAAATAAATTAAAAGAGGGCAAGACCCCAGGAGTAGATGGATTAGGGGTGGAATATTAAAAGGTTTTTAGACATATGTTAATTCCAAGGTTGAAGTTATTATATAATAATATAATGGAAGGGGGAGAAATTCCCCCCTCATGGAAACAATCTATGATTATAGTAATTCCAAAACCAGGAAAGGATTTAACAGAACCAGATTCATATAGACCCATTTCGTTAATAAATCAAGATGCAAAATTATTTACTGCAATACTAGCGAGGCGAATGAATAGGTTTATGAGTAAATATGTAGGGGTGGACCAATGTGGATTTATTGCAGGTCGACAAATGACCGACTTAACTAGAAGAGTATTAAATATAATATATAGTATAAAGAAAAATAATGTTAAAGCGGATGTATTAGCATTAGATATTTTCAAGGCTTTTGATTGCGTGGAATGGCCTATGTTAAAAATGATAATAAAAAATATGGGGTTTGGAGCAAGATTTAAAGGAGTAATTAATCAATTATATGCCCATAATATTACAAATGTAGTGGTAAATGATGGTATTACAGAACAAATTTCCTTAGACCGAGGAACTAGACAAGGATGTCCCCTTTCCCCTATTTTGTTTGCATTAGTGATGGAAATACTAGCAAATGTAGTAAGAGAAGATAGAAATATTATAGGGATGGGGGTTGGAGATCAAATTAAAATAAATCTATTTGCAGATGATACTTTATTAACAATTAAAAATCCTATTGAAACAATGGATAGGTTGGAGAACCACTTGAAAGAATTTGGAGAAATAACTGGGCTTCAGATGAATTGGGGTAAATCCAAGATTTTATTGTTTAATTATAGTAAAAAAGAGGAGAGTGAAATGTTAAAGAAAAAATATAACATTAAAATTACAAATGTAATTAAATATTTAGGAATAGAAATTACACAAGATATTGATAAAGTAGGAGAACAAAATTTTAGAAAGTTAAAGACAGAGGTTAAAAATAAAATAGAGGAGTATAAAAAAATTGGACTTTCTTGGTTTGGTAGAATTGCGTTGGTAAAAATGAAGATATTGCCTAAAATAAACTTTTTGTTTAGGATGTTACCAGTAAAGATTACAGAAAAAGAAATTAAAGATTGGCAATCAATTATTAATGAATATCATAATGGAAGGAAAAGATCAAGGATTAATAAATATAGTTGGCCAACCAAGTAAGACATATTTTGGACATTATAGCAGGGAAAGACAAAATGTGGTTGGAATTAGAATCACGAGAATTAGGAAACATGATGGTGAATATATTATTTAAGAAAAATATAAATAATATTATAAAAGGACTAGAAAATCCCTTTTTGAGGAGTATGCTAGAGAGTTGGAATAGCACGAGGAAAATTTTTACACCAGAGGTATCCCCATTAACTCCGGTAGTGGTCATGGAGGACTTTCCAGAAAATGTAAGACACATAGAAGCTATATTAAGGAGAAAAAAGGTGATTAAATTAATGGATTGGGTGGAAAAATTGAAGACTGGAGAACATATAATAGAAATAGTAGGAAGAGAGAGAATATCATGGTTAAATTCAATGCAATTGGAACTGTGGTTAAAGAAGTGGAGGACAAGAATGGACAGCGAAAGAGAACTAACCAATTTTGAAAAGACAGTTTTGACTAGAGAAGCTATAGAAGGTAATGTTTCAACAAGAGGCACAACAAAGGTTTTATATACGATGTTACAAAAAGAAGAGGAGCATAAAGATTCTCTTAAAGTGTTATGGGATAATGAATTTGATGAGGAAATATCGAAACAAAGTTGGAAAAATATTTGGGTTAGACGTATTGTAAGAGTTATGTCAACTAGGATAAAAGAGAACTTTTATAAAGTGGTATGGAGATGGTATTTAACTCCAGTAAGATTAAATCGGATAGATAAAAATTGCTCCGCATTGTGTTGGAGAGGATGTAATGTAAAAGGTACGTATGCCCACATGTGGTGGAGCTGTAAAAATGTTCTGGAATTTTGGCAGAAAGTATTTGCAGAAATATCAGAAATAATTGGAATGGAATTAGAAGTCTGCCCAAAATTAGCATTGTTAACAATTACAGAAAAGTTAGTTTGTTTAAAAAATACAAAAGAATTGATTGTGAATTTGTTAACAGCAGCAAAATTAATGATAGCTAGGAATTGGAAGGTTCAACATGTGTTTTCAATTACTGAATGGTATAAAGAGGTATGGGATATCGCGCTAAATGATAAATTAACTTGTAATATTAAGTGTCAAAAAGGACAATTGGAGAAAGACACCTTTGTGAACATTTGGGGTAAATTTTTGGATTATGTGTCGGTGAAGGGGAAGGGGAACAAACCTTGTCAAGATTTGTTATATTTTTGGAATATAGAATAATATCTTGTATATATACATTAAAAAAAATTGGGGGGGAGAAATATAACTTGGTCCCAAGAGGTGGGGTGTGTGTGCACAATATGTTGTATTTTTTGTTGTTGTATTCATTAGTAGCTGTAAGATGTGAAAAATTAAAAATTTAAATAAAAAAAAAGAAGAAAGAAAGAAAAGTAGAGTTGGAAAGGGCCCTGTAAGGCCATCAAGTCCAGCCCTCTGCTCAATGCAGGAATCCAAGTCAAAGCATCCTTGACAGATGGCTGTCCAGCTGCACCTTGAATGCCTCCAGTGTGGGGGAGCCCATGCCACGACCTCCCTACATAGTTGGTTCCATTGTCGTATTGCTCTAAGAGTCAGGACGTTTTTCCTGATATCCAGGCAGAATCTGGCTTCTTGTAACTTGAGCCCATTATTCTGTGTCCTGCAATCTGGGACTATGGAGAAGAGATCCTGGCCCTCCTCTGTGTGACAACCTTTCAAGTACTTGTTTAACTATGCATTCTTTCTAAGGCGTAAATCCATTGAATTGAGAGGGCCTTGCCTCTGAGTAAACATGCTTAGGATTGCTCTGTGTGTGTATTTTCATGATTTGAGCTCAAGCAAGGAGGAGGGATTCAGGAGATTTTACTTTGTTTCTGTTATTTTATTTTATTTGTATATTTAATGAAAGAACCCCTTCCCGCTTCTTTTTGATTAACCTGCTGGTTTTGGAGTTTGGTGTGTGTGTGTGTGTGTGTGTGTGTGTGTTTCGCTTTGTTTTTACTTGAAAAGTAAAAATACTCATAAAGTTCTCAGAAAAATTCCAAGGTAATGAAATATGCCTAAGCCAAGCCCTTTTCATTGCTGCTTTTATAGTGTGAGTTAGCAATTTCCTTAGAGCATCAGAGGAAAAATGGGCTAGCAGTTGACGTGGCTGGCTTGTATGCTGAAGACATAAAGTTAGCAGCTTACCCTGCTGCACACCATGTTCAGGATATCCATGGGTACTTCCAGCTGGTGGACTCCTAGTGCTACCAGTTAGAAGGCATTGTACAGCAATTCTGTCTTTTTCTCCTTAACAGATTTTCTGCAGTAAGAAAAAGATGAAAGAAGCAGTGGGAAAACACGGGAGGGTTATGAGTGGAAGATGATGATGATGTCTGGACCCCTCCCTAAAAGTCTATGAATAACAACTGCACAATAAAAAGCCTCATCTGGAAGCATGCCAAAGCTGGTTCAGTACATATAAGCACACAGGCTCACCATCATCATCAGGTGATCACTCGTGACCGAGTAAGATTGTCTTCCAGGATAAAAATTTACAAAAAGGAAATTTTAAAAGGAGGGAATTCTAAAAAAAAATTGTGTAGACTCTAGCGATGGGTCCGTAAGTGACTGTGGAGGCCAATTCTAGATCCACACAGCTTCCCACAGTGAGGACACAGGTTACCAGATGGAAGATCATCCTGTAAAGGATTCATTTGACGTGCTTTTCGCTTAGCACGCTTCTCCCTTTCACCTTGCACTCGGGCTTCTTCAAAGTCCATAGAACCTTTGTGAAAGGCCAACCTCCAGTTAGATCGTTCATGGGCCAGAGCTTCCCAGTTTTCGATGTTTATATTGCATTTTTTTAGATTAGCCTTAAGAACATCTTTAAACCTCTTATATTGACCACCGATATTCCGCTTTCCATCCTTGAGTTGGGAATAAAGTACGGTAACTGCTTTGGGAGACGGCAGTCAGGCATTCGAACAACATGACCGGTCCACTGAAGTTGGTGTTGAAGGATCATTTTTTCAATGCTAGTAGTCTTTGCTTCTTCTAGTACACTGACATTTGTTCGCCTATCTTCCCAAGTAATTCGCAGGATTTTCCGAAGGCAACCACGTTGATGAAATCTTTCAAGGAGGTGGAAGTGACGTTTAGATAGTCCATGTTTCGCAGGCATACAATAAAGTTGGCAATACAATGGCTTCATAAACCAGTGTTTTGGTCTTCTTACAAATATCCCGATCCTCGAACACTCTATGTTTCATTCGAGAAAACGCGGCACTTGCGGAGCTCAAATGATGCTGGATTTCACTGTCGATGTTAGCTGTAACAGAAAGATAGCTGCCAAGATAGAGAAAATGATCGACATTTTCCAGTATTGTACCACCAAGCTGGATAGATGGCATTATCAAAGGGTTAGCTTTCACTTGCTGATGAAGCACTTTGGTTTTTTTGATGTTAAGTGAGAGACCAAGTTTTTCGTATGCTTCTGCAAAACCATTTAGGATAGTTTGGAGATCATCCTCTGAATGTGCGGAGACCACATTATCATCAGCATACTGAAGTTCCACAACGGAGGTTGTAATTACCTTACTTTTTGCTTTCAGCCTGCTGAGATCAAAAAGCTTTCCATCTGTTCGAGATATAATTCCCACACCAGTGGGAAGTTTCTCCTCAACAAGATGTAAAATCCTGGCGATGAAAATAGCAAATAATGTTGGGGCGATAACACATCCCTGTTTAACACCTGATCCCACTTTAAATGGAGCACCATGAGAGCCGTTGTTGTCCAAAACCGTTGCCGTCATGCTGTCATGGAGAAGTCGCAAGATATTCACAAATTTATTGGGGCATCCAATTTTCATAAGGATAGTCCAGAGAGCTGTTCGGTCTACAGTATCAAAGGCCTTAGCCAGATCAATAAATGCCATATAAAGGGGTTGATTTTGCTCCCGGCATTTTTCTTGGAGCTGACGTGCAGTAAAAATCATGTCTACTGTCCCTCTAGAGCGGCGGAAACCATATTGAGTTTCAGGGAGGATCTCTTCTGAAATAGATAGAAGACGGTTTGCGAGAATCCTAGCAAATATTTTACCTGCGGTAGCTAAGAGAGAAATGCCCCGATAGTTTCCACAGTCTGTTCTATCATGCAAGCCCACTCACCACTTCAAGGTGACGATCCGGCAAGAGGGACACAGGCTCACCATGGAGAGAAGGAATGAGTGGTCCATTGTGGAATAGCAGTTAGAGTATCAGACTAGGACCTTTTCAGGTTCAAATCCACACTCAGCCATGTGACCTTGGGCCAGTCACTCTCTTTCAGCCTATCCTACCACACAGGGTTGTTGTGAGATAAATTTGGGGGGAAGGGTCCATGTATGCTACCCTAAGTGCCTTGGAAGAAGGGTAGGATATAAATGAAATAAATAAATCATACTCAATTTTTCCTTGCGTTTTATCGTAATGTGTGGAATGGGACCCATGTGCCTCATCGTAAGATCCTCCAATTCCAGTTGGTCTCAGATACTCTCTGATCTCCTGTGGCCCCATGGGTGAGACCTGCAAGTCCTACTTCCCCTGTTACAACTCAAGCAGGGAAAGAAAACATGCACTTCTTTTTTTTATCTGTGAGTAACAGAGAAACTAGCCCACACAGCTTCTTGGTGTTAAGTCTCTCGCGGCAGCACTAGAGGGTTAAACTCACCATGAACTCCTCCAGCCTTCTTGTGCTGGAGAGGACTTAAAATACCTTTCCTTGTTACAGTCTGATGCTCAGGTCAACACACCTGCCAGCAAGCATTGCTCAGCCTCAGCATCTAAGCAATGTGCGCTGAACTACTGGCTGCGTATATCCCTTGCCTGTGTTTTCGCATCAACTGATTGAAAGGACATGCATGCAGCAGCCACAAATATTTAATTGCTCGTTCATCAAAAATTTACTCCCCCTTAAAGTCAAAAGTCTGAAGGAGGGAAAAGCAGAGAGCTCACGGGGAGAGGAGCCACTGGACCCAGGGGGAATGTGGGTTGAGGGACAAGGAAAGGTGGCTTTGCTTGGGGGAAGATATAGAGCAGGAGTGTCGAATCGCTTTCAGCCCAAGGGCCAAATTCAGTTTCAGAGAAGCTCTCCGGCTTCTCTGAAACTTTGGGTGGAGCCAAAGGCAAAAGAGATTAAGCCAAAGGCAAAAAGGGGTGGGGTAGAAATGCCAAAAATACCAGCAATTGCTTACCTTAAAGCTCTTACAGCCAGTAACTAAGTCTTAGGAGAGGCATTTCCACCTTTTGGAATGGGGGGAAAGCTCACAAATGCCTAGAAACCATCACAGAATTGCTGGGCAGGGGGAAGGGGGTGGGGTCACGGGAAGGGGGCGTGGTCAACTAGGGAATCCCAGAGGGCCAGATTATGATGCAGGTAGCCTGGATTTGGCCCACGAGCCTCAACTTTAACAGCCCTGCTACAGGGGCTGTGGAATTAGGCCAGCCTGCACCTTAACGTGGGGAGCCCTCCCACATGGTAAACCCACATCATGTGAAAGCGTCTGATCAGTGCTGATCACATCAAGAGTGGGTTCAAGGAGGACAGGCCCAAGGATGGGCGAATCAAAAGGAATGGCAAATGAAAGATGATCCTTCCTCTGTAGCAAGCACATCTTTCACTGGATGATTGATGCGGGGGACTCCTCTGAGAAAAGTTTCCGATGAGGAGAGGAACAGGCACAGACGTTTTAAGGCCTCCAGAGGTGTGAAATTAATTTCAAAATACGACGGAGGAAGGGAGTGTGCAAAGCAGTATTCTCTTTCTGTGTGAGGAATATGATTTGCAAATTAATTGTAAAAAGCTCCTCCTGGACTGAAATGGGTTGGGAGAAGATTGTAGTCCCTGGGCATCTAGGATGAGTGATCTGACACTGTGATCATGTGTCCTCTTTTACAGAGGACAGTCCTCTATTTGAAGGGCTGCCAGGGGACTATCCTCAATTTTGAAGACATCCTCTGTTTGAAGGGCTGTCCAGTCCACGTCCAGGAAGAGCTGGGCTTTGAAGGTGCCCATGAGCAGCACCTGGGCAGCAGACTGAGCAAGGCACACAGGTCACCTGGTCACGGTCTTCCCCACTATGCTGATATGTACTGCATTTTTATTTAAATTATAAGTCTTTCTACATTTAAATCAGCTTATGCAAATTTTATGCAAATCGGTGTCCCTTTTGTCCTCTTTTTTGGTGATTTATAAGTGTCTACCAATATATATATATATATATATATATACACACACACACAAAAGTAGAAAGGAAAAGAAAGAAAACAGATATGACTGTTAGAATCAGTCGGTACGCAAATATAAAATGTATGCAAGGTTCCTAAACATAAGTATCAGCGGTACCATCACCAGTCTACAGAAAAGTACACAAAGCAATCTTACTATTTAGCTCGACATACTCGATGTTCCAGAAATGAATACAAGATTACCAATTATCCTGAAACTCATTAAAAGAGGGTTTCATCTGCTCCCACCCAGTTCCATGCCTCTTAGCTCAAGGCCAGGCATTCCTGACAGGGCCACAGCCATGGTAGGAGCTTGTCCCCCTCAAGAGATTTATTCCACTGTTTCACTGGGTTTTTGGCTTTTTTAAAAAACTTCTTTTAAAAAAGGAGTAAGTAAGTCTGCAACCCTTTTACTTGCAGAGCAAGGGAAACCATATATAGGTAGAGGTGTTGAACCTCTTTCAGCCAGAGGGCCAAATTATTTCAGCCAGAGGGCCAAATTCTATTTTGGAGAAGCTCTCAGGGGCTGCATTCCAGTGGTGGGTGGGGGCCAAAGACAAAAGGAATGGGGTAGAAACACCCAAAATACAAGCCTATTGTAGCTTAAAGCTCTCACTGTCAGTAGCTAAGCCTAAGGAGAGGCATTTCAACCTTTCAGAATGGGGGAAAACTGCACAAAAGCCGGGAAACCACCAAATAATTGGTGGGTGGGGGAGGGGAGGGGTCAGGGGAAGGGGCGTGGCCATCTGGGGAACCTCTGGAGGACTGGACTGGGACTCCAGGCCTGAGGTTCAGCATCCCTTGATATAGGTGGTGTTCTGGCTCAGTAAGAAGTAAACAGGCTTCCAGCCGCAATGTTCTGGGCAATCATTGCAAAGGACCAGTGTGATGTAGTGGTTAGAGTGCTGGACTAGCACTGGGCAGACCTGGGTTCTAATCCCCATTCAGCCATGAAGTTCACTGAGCGGGCCGATCTTGCTCTCCCTTGGCCAAGCCTACCTCATAGAGCTGTTGTGAGGATACCATTGAGGCATGAGTGGGAGAGAATCATGTACACTGCCCTGAGCTCCCTGATGGGAGCTGGAGTCTAACAATATCTGCAGAGCCACAGTTTGGACCCATGGTTTAGAATTAGATGTGGCAACAATTGATGCTAGACAGAAATCGGCTGCCATGTGTGCAATTTTGATCCAGTGCTACCTATCTTGATGAACTGCCACATCTAATCAGTGATGCAGCTCAGGTTCTCCCATTTCCAAGCGGGAACCAAACGTCTGTTCTGTTTTCTTCCCCTGATCGCTCCAAGTTCCAAGAGACCCATTCACCTGTGGCTGTCATTCCCATTTTAATCCATTGTTTTTTAATGAGCAGGTTGCTAATAGCGTCTGTGAGCCAAATGAAAAGCAGACATAAAAGAAGAAGAAGAAGAAGAAGAAGAAGAAGAAGAAGAAGAGAAGAAGAAGAAGAAGAAGAAGAAATGGGCCAGTGAAAAATCATTATCTGATCCGGTTTGATCTTGTGGTGACTTCTAGTCCCTGCAGGGGTGGAGGACCAATTGTGATGGATCTGACCTCAGAGACTGATGGATCTGGACAGTTTAGAGGATTTTCCTGCAGTATTGGCTGGTAGTTCTATCAATGCCCTGGTCTCTGCCTAAGATAGGGAGATGACCTGGGCTATGGATATGATTGCTCCCAAATGTCCTGGACCCAATTGCAGAGCTGTCTCAGCTCCATGGTATTCTAGGGAGCTGCGGGTCATGCAAGAATTGGGTTGATAACTAGAGCAAAAGACCCGCAATAAGCACAACCAAATATAAGTGAGGAACTGTAGGGCTTACTTTGCGGTGGAGATGGAGTTGAAGAAATCTTCCTTCTCCGCTTCCATTGCATTTTCAGATTGTTGGACGGCAGAGTGGTTTGAGTGGTAAAGAACCTTTTCCATATAGGCTCAGGAAGTCAGCTGATATAGTCCACAAAAGTCTGCTTTGAACAATTTACATTGTGGTTTGGGGATATAATCACTCACATTTTTATGGAATTAGACATCATAGTCTTGACAGTCAGAGATGGATGCAGCTAAAGCAGCCATAGTCACATTGTTTTGGATACTTCTCAGCTTGCGCAACCTGAGGATGTAAACAAGCTGCTTGGAGGTCTGAGACCCACCCACCAACTGTTCTCTAGACCCTTGCCCTTGAATTTTAAAATTTGCCAGGACTGGGTTGACCATCTGGACCTCAGAAGTGATGGATGCTTTTTTGAGAACAGGTGTAGTTCCCACTGCCCTAAAGAAGGCAGTAGTTAAAGTTAAAAAAAATTTTTTTTTAATCCAAATTTGGATCCTATGATCTTGGATAATTATCACACTGTCTAATGTTCCATTCTTGAGCAAGATACTGGTAAAGGTGGTGGCTTCTCACCTCCAGACAGTCTTGTATGATACTGATATTTAGATCCATTTCAGACTGGCTTCCACCTTGGGTATAGGCCAGAAATAGCCGTGGTTGCCCTGATGGATGACTTTCTCCAGGAAATGGACACCAACACATATGAATCCACCTGGGCCTTATAATCAGCTACAGAGGCCCCGCTTGCAGGCCCACCAGTAAGGTCAGCTAAGTTGGTGGGCAGAAGAGACAGCCTTTTCAGTAGTGGCAGTGTATCTGTGGAACTCTTCCTAGGAAGAGAGCTGGCTTCTTCCCTGCTTGCTTTTAAGTGGGTATGAAATGCATTTTTCTTTTAATCTGTGTTTGGTTAAATAATGGGCCGGTTTCTAAACTGTTACTGCCTTCTTTTTAAAGTTGTGTTACTGTTTGATTTCCCCCCCCCCCCCTTGATTGTTGGTCTGGATTAGGAATTGTTTTGTGCTGCTGTTTTTAGTTTATTTTTTTAGATATTGGTTTTGTTTTTAAAAGTTTTATATTGATTGTAAACCATGCTGGGAAGACTTTTGTTTGGAAAAGTGACATAAAAACCCTTCAATCAATCAGTCAGTCATTCTATTAGTGAATATGGGCAGGGATGGTGAAAAACTGTTGCAGAGAAAAACTTAATTTCTTAAAGCACTCTGCATCTATGCTGGACTACAAATTGTGCTGACAACTTCCTCAACAAAAGCAGCTTGGGGTGGGTGGGTAGCGGTGATAACATTTGGGATGCACAAGTCCAAAGCACTGCTTGGCATGAGGAGCCGTGCATGTAGGAAGAGTCTGCCAAAAGGGAAAAGAAAAGTCACTTCCAATGTATCTTGGCGTTTCAATCTGCCATAGAGACAACCACCTTATATAAACCTTGCAAAGTAGGGCAAGCCTTTGGTATTTCTGGCTTTTTCCTGTCTGCTTTGGTGCTTAGAGCATTATAGCCTCATGGGTTAACATGCTTGCAACCAGAAGGCTCAGTGATTTTAAAGCACATTCACCTTGTAATGCCCTGCAGAATGTTGCCAGCCAGGCAGGAAGGGAACACATTTGGCAGGAGGGTGCCTGGCACTTATGCCATCTTGCTGCTGTGTGGTGCAGATGCTTCTCTCGGTCTCCAATGTCAGACAATATTGAGGGCTTCGCATTTGAGTTCTTCTCCTTTTAATTTTTAAAAATATCTATGCATAGATGCAAATTTAGAAATAATTATTCTACTTTAGATAGAAATACAGTACATCTCAGTATAGTGGGGAAGACTGTGACCAGGTGACCTGCTGCGTGACCTGCTCAGTCTGCTGTCCAGGTGCTGCTGATGAGCCACTTCAAGGCCCAGCTCTTCCTTCTGATGGTTCTTTCTGTTTAAACTGGACTTGAACTGGAAGACACATGTGTAGAAAAAAACTTGTTTTTTAAAAAGAGTAAAAGAAAGTCAGACCTGGCTAAATGGCGTGTCCTGGAGTCTGGAACATTCCATGTGCATTCTTCACAACAGCAGAGTGCCTCGCCTATGGAAGCTCACTTCACCCTGTTGGCCAGGAGGAATGCTAAGGCAGAGACAAAGCTAATCTGCTCTATCATTTGGGGAGTTTATTGCCCATTCATCAGACTGAATTGTCTTCAGGGCAGAGAGAAGCTTTCAAGGTCAAGAAATTAAAGATGTGCGCAACCTGGGAACCACACTTCTTCTGACCCACCTTCACAAGTGTGTTTGATATTAATGCTCAAAAGTATCATTCCAATTAATTAAAAGTTGGCCAGCTTGCTAATCTCCCACAGGTAAGAAACAGCAGGTTAATAGCACACTAGCCTGAAGACCTGCTTTTGGTCAAAGTGTAATGTGTTTTCTCAAAGGAGACCCAGAACCTAAAATAGCAAGAGTAGAATCACTGACTAGCTATTAGCCGGAATAGAAATACACCTGACCCAACTGTGTGTGAACATGGAACTTGCCTGCCTACAATTGTCTTCTGGGCTTTCTTCTTTATTGGATACTAGCTTTTTTTACCCAGCGTTGCCCGGGTCGTCATTTTCCTATAGGCACTATTTCTTTGAAATTCCTTATGGTAGCTGTCCACTGTTTGGAATCCCTTGGAATCTCAGCTCCCCCGGGACTACCAGCTCCCCCAGGATTACACAATGACATCCCAGCTCCCCCGGGACTACACAATGAAGAATTCCCTGTGTGTGTCCCCCCCCCGGTACTACACAATGAAATCCCTGCTTCCCCTCCCCCCCCGGGACTATGCAACAATGAATTCCCTGCTTCCCTCCCCCAGGACCACACAATGAAATCCCTGCTCCCCCCCCCAGGACTGCACAACATATTCCCTGCTTCTCCCCCCCGGGACCACACAATGAATTCCCTGCTTCCCCCCTCCGGGACTATGCAACAATGAAATCCCTGCTCCCCCCCTCCCCGGACTACACAATGGCGTTGCACAGGTCGTCATTTTCCTATAGGCACTATTTGTTTGAAATCCCTTAAGGTAGCTGTCTGCTGTTTTGAATCCCTCCATAGGTAATATCCCCCGGGACTGCACAATGAAGAATTCCCTGTCATCGTCCCCCCGTACTACACAATGAAATCTCTGCTTCCCTCCCCCCCCCCCGGGACTATGCAACAATGTTTTCCCTCCCCCCCACCATGGACCACACAATGAATCACTGCTTCCCCCCCCCCGGGACCACAATCAAATCCCTGCTTCCCCCCCCCCCGGTACTACACAATGAATTCCCTGCTCCCGCCCCCTGGGACCACACAATGAATTCCCTGCCCCCCCCAGGACCACACAATGAAATCCCTGTCCGCCCCCCTCCCTGGACTACACAATGGCGTTGCACGGGTTGTCATTTTCCTATAGGCACTATTTTTTCTAAATTCACCACCACCACCACCCGTGTAGGCCCGGGCTGCAGAATCCCTGCTCCCCCCCGGACTACATAGTGGCGTTGCCCGGTCGTCATTTTCCTATAGGCACTGTTTGTTCAAATCCCCCCCCCCCCCCCGTGTAGGCCCCGGCTGCAGTTCATATGAACATTCTGTTTGGATGTTGGAGAGATTTGCATATCCACTTCTGATTGGGCCCCTGTGGCAGTGCATACCAACATTCTAAATGTCGTTGGAGCTATTTGCATAACCGCTCCTGAATGGCCCCTGGATGCATTCCAAGTGACGCCATTGGCTCTCATCTATTTTGGGCCGTACAGGCGCGGCGAGGGTTTTTTGGAGATTCGAAACCACCAGTCTTTGTCCTTGGGTGATGGGGAGTATGCGTGCCAAGTTTGGGGCAGATCCATCCAACCAGGTAGGAGCCAATGCGACGCACATGAGCCATTCGGACATACGTATGTACACACATACAAATATTCACATTTATATAGTAGATAATTTCCTCCTTTGAAGATATGTTGTATAATGTACATGAATCTAAAGGTTAAAAAAAAAAACACCACACCACTTACTAAAGTTACAAATAACACCGTTTCCCCTTTGCCTTCTGTCTCTCATGACCCTTGTGATTACCAGGGCCAGCCCTACCATTGGGCAAAGTGAGGCAGCTGCCTCAGGTGGCAGGTGTTCGGAGGAAGCAGCAAGGTGTTGGAGGAGAGAGCGGTTGCCGTGAAGCTAGTCTGCTGCCTTCAGGTGCATATGGAGGATGCTGTCCCATTGCCAGTGTTGATGTAGGATTCAACTGCCAGCCCAGTTGGGTTTTATACATGGAATATGGGAGTGGGGACAATTTTGTCCTTCTCCTCAGGCAGCAAAATATCTTGGGCCGGTCCTGGTCACTACACCATACTGCCATAGTAGGCTAAGGAGAAAATCTTGAAAATTCAAAATAATAAAACATTGGGAGTAGGTGAAGATATATTTGTTTATTTATTGTTTAAATTAAGTTTTAAAGCCAAACATTTGAATTCTTATGAGTGTGTATATCAAGGGATATTTTGTACTTCAGAAAGGTGTAACATCAGACATGAACACCCCCACTTGCTGCCTGAAGTAGTCCAGGAAATGTCTTATCATTTGATTTTGCTGTATGTATAGCCGCTGTAAGTTTGTGCCCCACAGACTTTGTTGAAGGCTCAGCCATAGACTCACCGGGTGACCTGGGATAAGTCATTATCTCTCGCAGCTCCAGTTCTCTATAATCCCACCAGAGGGAATACTGATGGCCTTTCTTCACAGGCTTGTGGATGAATAACTAATATATAGTACCTGGTCCTGGCACACTGTAAAGTGCCAAAGAATTCATAAATAATAATACGTGTATTTCCTGCAGTCCTCTACGGATATTCAGTATTATTTGCACCCAAAACGATGACCTTTGTTTTTGAATAATTTGTTTTCCGCACTTCTTTTTGATGATAAGCATGAAATTGTGTCAGGCGTCATGCTGACGGGCAGCAAGGGTAGTGAGTCATCTTTTTAATCATATCTCTGACTAGTTTTTACACCATTGTGCTCACAGGTGTATATATCCAGCAGACTACACACACACACACAAAGTAATCAACACTGTTTTCTCCCTTTATATGAAGTATGCATTGCAATATCCCCACTCCCCCAGAATTTGTCCTCACCGCCTCTTCCCTCCCGAAATTCATTACTTTAGGCATCTCCCGCTCGCTGAACTATCCTGTATTCAGCACATCCACAGTGGCGAGCTATTGAGTTTTGCAAAAGATAAAGGAGTGTTAGCCCAGAGAAACTCCTCAGGGTTACTTTATGGTGTTCCTGCCAGGGATTAAGCAGCCTAGGCAATTCAGACCAGACAACCAGACCTTCTCTGGGGATGGTGCCAGCAGCCATTTCCATCCAACTGGAGAAGCTGTTCAAGCTCGATAAAGGCCTCTCCAAAGCTGTGGTCTGGGAGGGAGGGAGGGAGGGAGAAGCCATCTCTTCTACCTGTGAAATAACCTACCTTGCCCACTTGGTCGATTCGACATCACTGGTTGACTGCCATTCTGTGTCAGGCCTGTCAGAACACTGCTTCTCTTTCACGCCAACCATTGCCTTTCAAGTTCAGAGCCAAGCTCACAAGTCTGCCCTTCTCTTCATCCCTTCCATATTAATCACAACTGTTCAGCTAACCATGAAGAAAGCAGCTAAATGTTAGGGACACCTGTCAGGAAAACAAACAACTGAGCAGCATGAATATATAATAGTCAGCAGCACTGGGGAGGATCTAAATTTGGATGCAGACCTAGCCCAAAGCTGAAGTGACCTATGTCTAATTCCCTGCTCTGCCATTGATTTCCACGTGTAACCTCATGCAAATCACTTATCCTCTCTTCATGTCACCTATGCCTCTTTAAAAATTGGAAAACAAATGGATTGCATCTTGAAGATAATTACAGTATGGATAGAGATGGGCCCATATAGTGGAAAGGAGCCTATGCCAAGAATTGCTCATGCATAGTACCTAATCCATTTTGGATATAAATAATACTTTGCATTTCCTAAATACAATAAATATAGCCAGCCTGTACAATAGCCCAGTGTAGGTAGTCCAATAGTATAGTTGGGACTGGGATGACAGTGGAGACTGGAAAAGATAGTGAGGACTGCGGGTGCAGGAAGGGGCCATAGATTGATGGTAGAAGACGTGCCCTGCAAGGAGAAGGTTCCCGCCCGGTTCAATCCCTGTTATCTCCAGTGAAAGGGGTGGGAGATCTAGGAAAAGACCATAAGTTTGGTCCTGTGGGCTTTGCGCTGAAGGACTGGCTTTTGAATCTCTGCTCAGTCATAGCCTCACTGGGTGACCTTGGACAAGTCATTATGTCTCTTAGCCACAGTCCTCCACAATCCCACCAAAGCGAATATTGATGGCCTTTCTTCACACAGGCATGTGACTGAATCACTAATTCCTAGGGAAGGTGAGAGAGAGGGATTATACCTCATGAACTGGCCCAGACCAAAAGGCAGGGTAAAGATTAATAAAGTATACTAGCTCCCTTACTTCTGCCAGACAGTTCTGCTACTCAGCCCTGGAATATGTGAAGTAATCATGGCCAGCATAACTGTCTGACATCAGCAGCAACATAAAAGGCAGAGCTAGGAAGCACCTTACAAATAACAGTGTATACATACTCATCATATCCAGTCCTCTACTATTTATGTTGTGCGTCCCAGTTCTGCCTTTTATGTTGCAGATGTCAGAAGACTGTGTGCTAAACCTGATTACTTCACATATTCCAGGGCTGATCCTTGGCACTGAACTCAGGTTCCAGGGTGGGGTCCTAGCCTTTAGGATTCTAGCTCATCATGTTTCTCTCCAGTAATTTCTGCTGGAGGGATGAAATGTCATATCAGATTTGAAAACCTATGCAGATTTTTGAGGAAGACACCAGATTGCTGATTTTTTAAATTATTGTTATTGGTTTGTCATCAACATAACAGTACAATACAAATTTTCAGAACAGTAACACATAGTAACAGGAACATGCTAGATGGATTGGAGAAGGTACTGAGTTTCTTATTCTTTCCTTTCCTTTCAAGAAATGCAATCTCTCCACAAAGTAAGATGGTGCACTGGTGGTCACGATACAGTGTATAAAGGAAATAAATGAAAACCATGTGTGTATGAATAAATCTTGTTTTGATTGTTCATCTGCTTTGGTGTCTTAATTTCTCAGCTAAAGCAATTTGCCATACTCTGGGGAAAACCAGCTTTGAACACGGTAACCCATGGCATTTCCCCAACTGCTGGCTATATTAAGCCCGGCAGTCATTACTAGAAATTGGATAAGGTCTTTGTGAAGCCATTGTTCCTATGGCCTATGGAAAATTGGTAGGAATGCCAAGATGAGATTTAACCGAACCTCTCGCTTTACCATCTTTGATATGATAACAAAAACCTGTTTCCAAAACACCTGGGCATGGGGTGATTGCTGATATTGGGGGGGGGGGATATGAAAACAAGTGATTGCTGATATTTGTGGGGGGGATCATGTGGAGTTTCCAAGTATATTCAAGTTCTAGAGCAGGGGTCCTCAAACTTTTTAAATGGGGGGCCAGTTCATTGTCCCTCAGACTGTTGGGGGGCCAGACTATATTTTGAAAAAAATATGAACGAATGGATCAAGTAAAAAAAAAAAGGACCGGGGTCCTTTTTTTTTTACTTGATTAAATGGAAAGTTATTAATTAATAATAAATTAATTATAAATTATTTTGCGATCTAAAATTGAAATACATTAAATGTTAAAAAGAAATAGAAAGGCTTGATTTGCACACTGCACATATCTTATTTGTAGTGCAAAAAACCAGGAAAAAACAATACAAGGATCACAGCCTTAAAAGTACAAACACAGAGACTGGGGGGGGGGCTCCATGGAGCCATGACCTCTCCTGACTCCTCCATGGACCATAAGGGGGGCTGGCGTGTGTGGGGCGGGGGGGTGCTGTTTGAATTTCTGCACTCCCCCCCGGATCTTGGGCCACACCAGCTCCAGGTTCTGCCGCTTGGGGTGAGCAGGGGCAGCAGCAGAGCTGAGTGTGGAGGCCAGAATATGGGGCACAGTTGCCCCCCCCCACGTCACAGGGTTAGAGTGGCCAGCCCTGCATCCACCCAGGGCCAGAGGCGACTGAGAGGGGCTCCCTGGCATCCACCCTGCCCCCGCCGCCATCCTACCTGGTCCCCTGCACGCTGCTGCCGCTGCCTCCGCCGCCGCCCAAGTCCGCCGCCGCCGCTGGCAGAGCTGCTCTGTCGCGTCCATCCTGGACCCCGCCCGCTGCTGTTTTGGCGGGGAGAACCAGGGCAACAGGGCTTAAACAGCCCTGTTGCCCTGGTTTCCCCCGCCAAAAACAGAGCGTGGGGGTCCAGCGCGATGGAGCAGGGTCCCGTCACATCACTTCTGCCGCGCCGGAAGTGATGCGACGGGAAGCAGCGGGTGGTGAGGCATGCTAGGAGAGCCTCAAGGTAAAGCCTGCACAGCTGGACAGCTGGAGCCCACTGACCAGCCGCCGTCGAGAAGAGAGGAGGATGGGCGCTGTCCGCGCCCCACCACCTGGCTAAGCCACCACTCCTCCCCTTCCCCCCCACAGAAGATGCAGTGCGGCGGGCGGCCAGGCAGGCCCGTGCCCCCCCGCCGGCTCAGCCACCCCTCCTCCCCTTCCCTCGCAAGGAGTCACTCTCTATCAGGCCGCCGGGCCGGATGAAAAGACCCGGCAGGGCTGGATGTGGCCCACTGGGCCGTAGTTTGAGGACTCCTGTTCTAGAGTGATATTTTGCACAAATTTGACATTTGGTAAAATTTCAGAATTTCAGTTCAAATTTTTGAATTGTAAGTTTCAAATATCATCTTTGAGGTTTTACTTTGAGGAGTATTTGGGTGGGGGTGGAGGAAGCTTAAGTCCTGTTGAGGAATTACATAAATTGTCCACTTGCCAAATTCAGTACTCTTCTTAACAACTTGCTTTGGATAAAACCCCTACATCTAACAGGGTCCACCATTGGAAAGTTAGAAAAATGCAAATCAAGAGAGTAGGAATTCACATTTTGGCAAGCATATTTCAAGCAGCAATCCTGTACTCCCCAGAAGGGCAGTTGAGAGAACGTTGGATGTGCTGGAAATGCCACTCCTCCACTGGCAGAGAGAGAGAGAGAGAGAGAGAGAGAGAGAGAGAGAGAGAGAGAGGCCCGCCAGCAGGATGGCACAACTGCAGCCGGAGGTCCCCCTGGTCCAGCGGGAAGGAATGCAAGGACCACAATGGGGGCTCTTCCCTGCAACCCATGGTCTCCCCTGACACACCTGTAGAATGCCCCATGTCAGCCCCCACTGCCATTACTGAGAGAAATGTCTGCTGCCGTCCGGTGGTATAATGGTAAATCTTGAAGTGCAGGTGCTCCTCATGACAGTCTCCATAGCCACAAGGAGAGTGCAAGAAGTCAGGCAGCTGTGTTGATCCATATCAATGAACCAGTTCTAGAATTTTCATCACCAGGAGCAGCTCTTTTGTAAAGCTAAGGGGTCTTAATTGCCCATTCAAGACCAGACCACCCTGAAACACTTTGCATTACAAACAGGGATGGCTCACAACAATCTATTGGATATGCCCACTCTGGAGGCATTCAAGGTGCAGCTGGACAGCCATCTGTCAGGGATGCTTTGACCTGGATTCCTGCACTGAGCAGGGGGTTGGACTCGATGGCTTTGAGGGCCCCTTCCAACTCTACTTTTCTAGGTTTCTAGGATTCTATTGTTCCTGAGAAAATTCATTCTCGCACCACAGCTGCTGTGTGGGTTCCAGCTAAGCTCAGAGGGAACAGGGAATTCTGAGGGGGGTGGCAGATGACATCAGTGTCCCTGCTGATTAAAAAAGGGGGGGCAGCGCTGCGTCCCTACAAGCCCTGGCTCCACTACGCCACTGCTGCCGTTGCTGTCCCCCCACCAGCAGGTGCTGAAATGTGGCATTCCAGAAGGTGTTTGGGGTATGTCAGGGGGTCTATGGATCTGCATTCGTTTCCTCTCTAGTGTATTCCCCATACAATTGTCCCCAACACAGCCCTATATAGGAAACTATCGTGCTTATTTATCTTGCCTCAAAAGAAACTCGATACTGAGTTACAAGTCCTCAGGAAAAGGACAAGTTAGGATCATTGGGGGCAGGGTGGCGGGGGGGGGAGGTTTGGCAGGTTGAGACCTGTAGTTCACCTTCAGCACTGAATATAAATAAGGCAATAAAAGACTTTGCACTAAAAATGGTAAGACAAATCCACAGGCTTCTACTGCTGGCTGACACCCCAGTGAAGTTAGATGCACAAGATCTGAGGGAGATGATCACAATGTTGTCCAGAACTTTATTGCATAGATTGGTAATATATTAACTCTCAATACAGTGTGTGTGTGTGTGTGTGTGTATTACAGAAGTAAGTAAAACTGGGTTTTGTATTACTATTTTTCACATGGAACAGCGTGGCTATCTTTATTTCTTATGTACTTTGGGAAAATACCATATTTAGCCATTCAGGGCAAAATCTATCATCAGACAAAGTAGATTTTTTTTTACCACCTGAAGAGGGGCTTTGCATTTTGAGGTTTCCATTCCCTCCCACCACTAGGTAATACTACACAACTGGGCTTCAATTGACTTTTTTATCCTAAAATTAATCTTCAGCTTTGCTAACTTAAAGACTGTCATGCTTCTCTTTAATTCTGCTCCCTGGCTACCCAGGAAGTTGTAGGTTTCACCCAAGGCAAGAGAGAGAGAGAGAGAGATCTGAGTTACAGCCAGCCTTTTATGTTTTCAGAAATGGGGTTCAACCATTGCTTCTTTGACCCAGAATGCTAGCTGTAATCCAATATCAGCTAACACCCACTAGCCACTAGGGACTAATTCATCACTCTGCAGTCTCCATCTTGTGTCTGAGTCTAAGCTACAAACTTCATGGTCACAGCATCTGGCCTTATCAATTGTACCTTTTTTTGTTTGTTTGTTTCCCCTCCCCACCCTCTGCTTTTTGGACCATCTAGCCTGATGAAGAGTTCTGGATAACGTGAAAGATTGCACCATCTTTTGTGGCCTTTTAGTTGGTACTAATAAAGGTATTGCCTAACCATGGAACTGTGTACATAAAACTCACACGCACCCACAAGCTGCATTCTAGTAGCTGGTGCTGCTGGTGTCTGCAGTGGAGCTATTAAGCGCCTTGTTGTATGTCTTTGCAAAAGAGTGCATTGTGCAGTGTTGCTTGAGTCATCTCTCCAAGTTCATCCCTTTGTTGAATTTCAGCTTGAGGAGCCGGGCGTGTGGGGGTGGCATGCTTTGTCTAGAGGATCCTCTGGCAGACACTCAAGTTCACCAACCCCACTTCAATCCATCATGGCACAAGCTGCATTATAGTGGTTGGTATTTAGTTTTGCCCTCCAAAGCATCAGAGTGGAGTTTCCCAGTTACCTTGTGTAGAATGACATGAACACCAGGCAGGGGTTGGATCGAAATTTAGTCATACTTAAGAGTAGACCCATTGAATTCAATAGGATGGGTTAAGCATGGCTAACAAATCTCATTTGTTTCAATAGGTCTGCTCTAAGTGTGACTAAATCTGGATCCAATCCCATCTCTTTGCCCTGGATGGAGAAAGAAGGCAGGAAATATTCCCTAGATAGCCCAAGTCATTTTGGAACAGGGAGGGGAGCATTGCAATCTGAAAAAAGCCCTGATTCTTCTTCTGCAGACAAAGACAGCTTACATCAGAAAGCTAAAGAGTATGGTACTGCCTGCTATTCTAAAACTCTAATTGTTGACTCTCAGTGCCCCTGGTGAGTTTGAAATGAAGCAATCCCAAGAGAACTACTGGCACTTTGCTGAGTTGTCCCTGCTGTCCAGCCTGCTGTGGCTTTCATTCTGCCACCTCGTCTGCTCGTGCTTTTTGCTCGTGCTTTTTGCTCAGAGCTGTTACCTGGAGACACATCCAAAGCCCCTCTTAGCCTGGCCCCATAGTGAAGTGATAATGGAATTGAGCAGCCCGTATGACACAGCGACAGGCTGGATGATTGTAGCGCTGAGAGCTTTCATACTGTTGGGTTAAGTGTGCTTGAGCGAATAACAACCCGTGGAGATTGTCTCCATTTCATTAATTAGTAACTGGGTGGCAAGACAGGGAAGTGAACCAGGATTCCTGGGTCAGACCTGTTTGTTCTACTAACTGTGTTGGTGCAACATCAAATTACTATTTGGGATTGAACATAAATCCCACACAGTTCATGTTGTTCAAATCATTCCATTCCCCCCCCCTTCCTTTCTGAATGAGTAACACAAGCGGTTGGCACCTTGCCAGTCCCCTGAACTGTGGAAGTGGCTCTAGCCAGAAGCCATTTGCATGGTTGCTCCTGAGAGGTAGCCCCTAGCTTAGAAAATGTGCATTTGTGTGGTAGCCAGGGAGAACGGTGAGCTTTGAGAATGGGGCTGCCCAGGTCTACTGCCATAAAAAAAAGAAGAAGAACAAAAGAGATGAGACCATTTTCCATCAGCAATTTATTTATTTTTTATTACATTTATATCCCACCTTTTTCCCCTCTTCACAAGGAACTCAAGACAGCTTACATGGTCCTCCTGCTCTCCATTTTATCCTCACAACTACGCTGTGAGGTAGGTTAGGCTGAGAGTCAGTGACTGGCCCAAAGTGACTGACAACCCAAAGTCACCCAGTGAGCTTAATGGCCGAGTGGGGACTAGAACCTGGATCTCCAGAGTCCCAGCCCAACACTCTACCCACTACACTGCTCAATTGCGATGATTCTGCATCTTGTTGCAAGATGTGCCTTGCCTTTGCATTTCCTGTGCTGCCAACTCCAGTCCCTCCTATTATAGCCTTATTATTCCTTACCTGCCCTTCATCTGTATCTTGCTTAGTTCGCTGTCTTGCATTACCAATTTTGGCCATTTCTCTTGGCACAGCATTCACATCACATCCATGGCTATGACTCAACACTACTTTCTCTGGAGTTGTTGGCATGCTCTTTGCTGGGATCACGCTACTCGCTGCTTCCCGACACCACATCCACCCCGACTGAGTCACATCGTTTATAGTACCCTTGAACCAAACATATACTCGTGCCCTTACCTGCACTCACCAACAGGAAGTTCAGAGTCAGCTATTAATCAAGCTGTCCCCACTGTGCCATTCCACTTCATATATTCCCTACTGAGTGGATGCAGTGTTCCTAGCGGGGGGGGGGGGGGGGAAGCATATTGTTTTCCTGAATCAAAGCAATTGGCTAACCCTTCTGTTGTTGCACGCCTGATGGAGGTCTCCCGCTTTCGGAACAATTTTGATTTCTGCTTCAGGCAAAGAGGGCGTGCATGTGCTTTTTAACAGTATCTCCATCTCCACCATTAGCCTGTCTGTCCACCATTTAACTTGACAGTCTCTATTATTTGCTTTACCTGAGCATTTTGCCATCTGTCTTGCAGCACGTGGCAACTGTATGTCTAGCCCTATGTTGGTCTTTTTGCTTCTAAACTGTATCCATCATCCCAGCAGTCCATTTCTCTCTCTCCTGTCACGGGGCTGGCTTCAGTGTGCCTCAGCTTTCTTTCACTGACATCATTCCATCTCACTCTTCATCTACCTAGCTGCTGCAGCCGGATGTCTCTCTAGACACACATATTGCTTTCTTGCTTGAATGCTTCATTTCACTGTTTTGTCACCCAGCTCAGAAGCTTTGCTCGGGGCTACAAGAAAAAGGAAACAATTTCATCCCCTGGGAAAGTTCCCATCGAAAGGAACGGAAGTTCCACTCCTTCGCTTTATTTCAGTGAATCCTGCACAGGACAAATTACCAGGGGTTTGTGCTCAAACTATAACTACACAGGGCCAAACTAGATATAATGTGAATGCAAGTAACATTAGGGCAGCTAGATGTCCTCTTTTACAGAGGATAGTCCTCTATTTGAAGGGCTGACAGAGGACTATCCTCTATTTGAAGGGATGTCCTGTCCAATTCCAGTTTAAAGATCATGAACCCTAAGAACGGTTGCCCATCAACAGACCAACAGTTAGTACCTGGACAGCAGACACACAGCTCACCTGATTACAGTCTCCCATGATGTACTTGTTGGAGGATATGGAAAGGAGTCGGTCCTATACTGGTTAGGACGAAGCAGCGTTTTCCCCCTTATGCACAGCCTGGTTATTGAAACTGGTTGTTACTACGTGGGTTGCTAAACCCTGGTAAAAGGCTCTTTAAAGGAACGGATTGTCCATACAAGATTTAAAACTAATAAATACATTTATTAGTTTTACTTACAGTCCGTTTATTCATATATCAATGCAATAATTAGTGTCAGCCGTTCATTTTCACTACTGGAATCCAGTCAGACCGTGCATCCATCGGTGGGGGGGGGGGAGAGAGAGGAGAAGAGAGAGCTATAGAAGGCAAAGTAGGGAAGGATAAAAACATGCACCTGGGGTTGTCAATTAACCCTTTCCTCCCACTCTAACTAGTGATTACATTACCTCGTTGATTTAAGCAGGCAATACTACAATTTCCATCAGTACTCACCATGCCGGCGAGATGTACTGTATTTTTAAGCTATGATAATTATTCCTAAATTTTCATTCATACATATCATATGCAAATCACTGTCCTTTTTTGTACCCTTTTTGGGTGATACATTCCTTCCTTTTTGGTGATTCATCAATGGCCACCATACGTAAATGTGCATATATATATTTTTGTTATATAAATAGCAGCCCCAAGAGAACCTGAGCACATCAGCTCAGGACCACAGTAGGTAGGTGGACGGGAAATTTTAATTCTTTTCCCCTGTTGTGGTCCCAAGGAAAATCCCCCTCCCCAAGCTGTTTGCATCAAGAGGAAAACTTCCATTGACACCAATGGAGGCTTCTCTCCCAATGCAAATAGCAGGTGGAGAGGAGATTATCACTGGGACCTCAGCAGTGTGAAAAGGTTAAATGTTCCCTCCCCATCCCCTGTAGGGCCAATGCTGCTCAGATCCTCCACTTTTGGGGCTGTGGTTTACATAACAAAAATGAACATTGGTTGCATTAACACAATTAAGTTCACATCTAATTGGCCTTTAATCTGCCTCTGTGTTTGTATAGTACAGACCAAAATTATTATTTTCTAGATTTTAATGTAAATGTCAAGGCACAGAGATTTGGCCGTTTCGTGCATTCGACATTCCATGTGTCTTCTTAGGCTCGGTCCCAAAACAGCCTCTGAGAGAATGTACAATTTGTTATGGATATGAACAGGATCTCTGGCCCATTAGTGCTCTGATCCAAAGAACATTAGCTGTGACTAAGTCCCCCTGAGAGCCAAACTAGATGAGATGGTGGCAGTCCTATGGCCAGATATCCTGCCTCTTTCCATTTTACCAAATACCAGCTGCAAGAGGAGAGGCAATCTGGATTGGATCCACAGCACCAGAGGAGGAGGGTTCCCCACACCACTTTCCTGATGAACTCTCCCACCCGCTCACCTCAACATGTAAGCTTGATGTTTCATTTTGTTTTGCCTAACAGGGCAAATAGCAGCTTCAGGGGGCAATTCCTGAAGACATCAGGAAAACAGCAGACAGTGAAAGGGTTTGTATTCTAATTCTTCCCCCCGCCTCCAGCTACATGGTTCTGATCCAGATTAGGCCTCTGCACAGCTGCTAGTTGCCAAAGGATTTGTCAAGAACAAATCCTGCCAGACCAATCTGCTCTCATTTTTTGATCAGGTAACTTCCTTGTGGACTGTGGGGATGCTGTGCACATAATATATCTTGACTTCAGCAAAGCTTTCAACAAAGTGCCTCATTATATCCTGATGAGCAAGCTAGCTAAAGGTGGGCTAGATGGAACAACTATCAGGTGGATCCACAGTTGGCTTCAGAATTGGACTCAAAGAGTGCTTATCAATGGTACCTTCTGAAACTGGGGTGAGGTAACGAGCGGGGTACCGCAGGGCTCGGTCCTGGGCCCAGTGCTCTTCAACATTTTTATTAATGACTTGGATGAGGAGGTGCAGGGAATGCTTATCAGATTTGCAGATGACACAAAATTAGGTTGAACAGCTAATACTCTGGAAGACAGAAACGAAATTCAAAGTGATCTCGATAGGCTGGAGTGCTGGGCTGAAAACAACAGAATGAAATTTAATAGGGATAAATGCCAAGTGCTGCACCTAGGAAAAAGAAACCAAATGCACAGTTACAGGACGGGGGATACTTGGCTCAACAATACTACAAGTGAGAAGGATCTTGGAATTGTGGTAGATCACAAGCTGAATATGAGCCAGTAATGTGATGTGGCTGCAAAAAAGGCAAATGCTATTTTGGGCTGCATTAATAGAAGTATAGCTTCTAAATCATGTGATGTACTAGTTCCCCTCTACTCAGCACTGGTCAGGCCTCATCTTGAGTACTGCGTCCAGTTCTGGACACCACGTTTTAAGAAGGATGTAGACAAAATGGAAAGGGTTCAGAGGAGGGCAACAAAGATGATCAGGAGAATGGGAAACAAAGCCCTATGAGGAGAGACTGAAAGAACTGGGCATGTTTAGCCTTCAGAAGAGAAGACTGAGGGGAGATATGATCACACTCTTCAAGTACTTGAAGGGTTGTCACACAGAGGAGGGCCAGGATCTCTTCTCGATCATCCCAGATTGCAGGACACAGAATAATGGGCTCAAGTTACAGGAAGCCAGATTCTGCCTGGACATCAGGAAAAACTTCCTGACTCTTAGAGCAATACGACAATGGAACCAAACCAACTACGTAGGGAGGTTGTGGGCTCCCCCACACTGGAGGTATTCAAGGTGCAGCTGGACAGCCATCTGTCAGGGATGCTTTGACTTGGATTCCTGCATTGAGCAGGGGGCTGGACTCGATGGCCTTGTAGGCCCCTTCCATCTCTACTGTTCTATGAGTCTCTGAAAGAAACCAAATATCCCTTTGGTAAAGAGACCAAAAATCAAGTACAGATCTCTGTTGTCCCATTTAGTTTGGCCCTAAAACATATGGAGCAAATGAGTTGTAACTAACTTCAGTAATACCCTTGCTTCCAGGTTGGACTTATACTCACTATGTCATGCCTCCTCTGGAGGAATCCTGATCCTCTTCAGAGGATGACCTAGAGCTCCATCTCGGAGGAGTACCCTACTTCCAGGGACTGTGCATAGGGTAGCCAGGTGAAAAAGAGGTCAAAAAGAAGGACCTTTAATAGTGGTGTAGAGAAGGGAATTTCAATTGCGTGACAAGCTATGCCTACTGAAATTCCCTTTTCTAAACCACTATTAAAGGCGCAGGAGTCTTGTCCTCTTTCTCACCTGGCCACCCTACAGATCAGGGGGATCCTGGACCCTCAGGAGAGACAGTATCCAAAGCAACCCCTCAAGATGCAGAGCAGAGGGACCCTCACCTTTCTGATTCAGAGGCAGAAGCTGAGCTACCACCTAGTTGAAGGCAGTGCAGGTACCCAACGGTGCAGGCTGGGTTGGCCGCCAGGCAAAGAAGTGCCCACCCCAAGAATAAGACTCTGTGAGTAAAGGCTTACTCATAAGTATGACTCTCCTTGTGAGTAGCCCTTCACTCAGAGTACACTGATGACTGGCAGCTGTGCCTGGATGGGGCTCTGAATGCTCAGGCTCAGAAGCCTTCAGTTCCAGGCAGAGAATTGCTAGAACAATGTCTGCACTCCAGCTCCCTGTTTTATTAATTTTATTTATTTATTTATTTATTTATTATATTTATATCCCACCTTTCTTCCTGCAAGGAACCCAAGGCAGCTTACATAAGCCTTCTCCTCCTCTCCATTTTATCCTCACAACAACCCTGTGAGGTAGTGTCAGTGACTCGCCCAAAGTCACGCAGTGAGCTTCATGGCCAAGTGGGGACTGGAACCCGGATCTCCCCAGTCCAGTCAACATGCTAATGGCTGTGCCACACTGACTCTCTGTCTTGCATCCTCTAGCTACCTTGCTCTATGTGGGATCCCGTGTTCTTGGAATTTGCTCTCAGTACTGACCTTTGTTGGTTTGTAGCATCTCTGTCTTGACACTGCCTGAAGCAGGTCACACTAACTTTACCTGGATTAGGGCCCAGGTGTTTAGTCTATGCCACCTATCTGTTGGCAAGTTAGGACAAAGAAGAATACATAGGATTTCAGTGACTGAATTGTTGTTTCTTACCCAAACCACCACAACAAAATTGATACTGTTTGGTGTGAGATCTTTTGGCATCTTCAGTCTCGATCCTATGAATGTTTAGACTGGGGAATGTTGGGAGTTGTAGGACTTTTTTTGTCTAAACATGCATAGGACTGAGCCCCAAATCATTTATTCTTTCCCTCCTTTATCCCTCCCTTTACTTCCTTTCCCCTCTCCTCTCATTTCCCCTGTGTCCTGTGCATCATGTTCCTCAGGGCATAAACCTGTCCTCCTGCTCCTGTACTCTATAGTACAGTAGGGACAACCTGCAGCCGTTGGCTTAATTTCATGAGGCCCTCAACCTAATTTCATCATACCCAACCACTGGCCATCCTGGCTGGGAATGATGGACATTCCAGCCCAATACATCTGAAGGACACCAGGTTCGGGAAGGCTGTCCTAGACCAACAAGCCTGAGACAACTGCCTGATCCATTTCCCTCCCAGGCCAGTTTGCAAATTGGAGTTGTGTGGTCCCCTAGTTTTTGTAGTTCTCCAAATGTAGTAACTGTTCCCAGTTCTTTGCATGTATAAAAATTCTTCTTTTTTTGCCCATACAAATGTAACCATGTTTCTGTCTTGCAAACACATAAAACTACATTTACCACACACACACACACACACACACACACTACCAATGTTGGCATCTACACAGAGAAGCTAATGCATAGTGCAATGTAAAACACTCATTGTGCTGAATCACATATAAAATATGTATTTTGATGGGAGAAAATTAAATTGATGATTAACATTAGAAGACAAGACTGTATCACGGACAAAAAACTACAAAAAACTGAATTGGAGGGAAAGGACACAGGAGACTGATCTGGCCACCCCTAAGGCATATCTTGGGCAAGTCCCTTGCCTCATGGACTTTTGCCTCTGGTGGAATTTACAAATATTATTCATTTATCATTTTGCCTTATGTTACTTAGGCTCTTCAAAGTTAGAAAGCTAAGGAAACACACACCAAAGAAAGTGAAATCTATAGGAAATCCTAAAGAAAACAAACCAGATTCTCAGATAAATATTTGTGTGTGTGACTTTTTAGCTGGATTGAAAATGAAAATAATGTTTCCATAGAACAGATGCTGCACGGGCAACATGTCATGGTACAGAGAATTACAATCTGTCTTAAACAGGAGGTGTTTGTTAAATAAGATGGAGACAAATGCTGTCAAACACTCGTTCATGCAGTTAGGGCTCCAGTCGTGTCTTTTGTTTTGATTAGGAACTGCACCCGCACATCACGTAGAGATATAATGATGGAGTAGAACAAAAATTAATAAGGCATTTTTCTTAATGGAGAGCAGTCACTGCTCTGAAGACTGTGACTTGGTGTCACAACAGTGTGAGACTACTGAAAACAGCTCCTTGATACCATCTATCATCTTGCTCACCTTGACTTGATCCTGCAGACATATGAATGATGTATTTTCAGGTAGGAAAGCACTGCTATAAGGTCTGACCTATGTCTGACCTAGGTTGCTTCCAGACAAGGCTTTTATGACTTCATCGCTCTGCCTCATTCATTCACAGAATTTTTCTGGGGTTCAGAGAATGTCACCTTCCACTCATAGCCCTCCTGTGTTTTCCTGCCATTTTTTCTGTGTGTTTTTCTTAACACAGAGAAAATCTGTGGCGAAAAAGACAAAATTGCTGCACGATGCCTTCTAAGTCATAGCACTAGGAGCCCTCCATCTAGGAGCCCTCCTCTAATTTCCCTGCCACTTTTGGATCTTAATAGTCACTTCACAATCTTCTCTTGCTCTGGCCAGTTTTTTCCAGGGTGCTTTATAAATATATAGATGGGGCGGCGGGGGTGTGTGTATTTCTTAAGCATTTGCATTAGCAACTAAGGTAAGCTTTGCATGAACCTAGCTGCTAACTAGTTGGTCAAAGCCCACCTTTGTACAAGACTCTGGCTCCTTTGCAAGTTACAAACTGGGAAAGCTTTGCTTTGCAAACTAAAGACATTTTAGCATGATAGCCTCCCTCTCCAATTATCTATCTTAGCTTTAAAACTTTTCAGTAGCAAGCTTCCTAATGTTTTTGCTTTTAACATACCTTTAGGGATGTTACCCACAGTCGAAGTTACAAGTTACTTCAACTCATGCTAATTTGGAGTCAGTTTAGTTTGGCTCAATACATGTCATAGGGTAGCCACGTGTCCTTTTTTTTTTTTTTTTTTTTACAGAGGACAGTCCTCTATTTCAAGGGTGCCAGAGGACTGTCCTCTGTTTTGAAGGCATGCTCTATTCGAAGGGCAGTCCTGTCCAAGTCCAGTATAAAGATAAAGAACCATCAGAAGGAAGAACTGGGCCTTGAATTGCCCATCAACAGCACCTGGACAACAGACTGAGCAAGGCACGCAGGTCACAGTCTTCCCCACTATGCTGACATGATGTACTGCATTTCTATTCAATTATAATTATTTCTGAATTTGCATCTGTACATATAAATTAGCATATGCAAATAGGTACCCTCTTTTGTCCTCTGTTTCGGTGATGCCCAATGCGGTTCACAAGTGGTCACCCTACACGCAAATAGGTTTGCTGCATGCTCAGGGACAAGCAGGGTCTAAGCCCAGGGGAAAGGGTATACTTTACAATGTCCTAGGGATTCAGAGAAGCCTGGCCCAGACTGTAAGCCCATTGCCATGAGGAAAAAAACTGAGTCTGCATTGTAAAATGTGCTTGAGGGCCTTTGTGCAAACTTATTTCTCCCTTCGTGTGTCTATAAGGAAGTTCTAGGTCGTGTAGGATCTTGTGGGAGTTGCTGGAACCAATCAGTAACAAAACAGAACAATGTGGTGGGTGCCCCATGACCTTCCCAGGGGTGGGCAGTGACTTTGCAGCAAGCAAGCAGCAGAGGTGGGCAGTAGTGTGCTGTCTGGCACTTGGAAGATAGGCACCAGGTGAGGTGGCTGCAGCTGCCATCTTTGTTTTCCCCAAAATTATCTGCCCAGTGCTGGACTGCGCACCATGGCCCATCACCGTGGTAGGGCCTCAAGGGCCCATGGGCACCGGCATTTGCCCTACCATGCATGCTGGGTGCTGACACTCGGTTGTTTCCCATGACATGCACACATGGAACTCTGGCTGGTCTCTCCCCAGACAACCCTGGGTTCCAACTCTGGCTTGACAGGGCAGAGTTCCTGGTTCGCACATCATGGCAAACAACCCAGGGGCGGAGCATCCCTGAGTTGTTTAGCTGCTCCTGCTCACAGCAGGAGCAATTAGGCAGCATGTACCACCACCATGCTCACTTGTTCACAATAACCTAGATTTTTTTTTAAAAAAGCTGGGTTATTGTGATGTGTGAAAGAAGCCACTGTGATGGAACTTGTAGTCAAACACTTCTAGAAGGTGCCAGGTTAGGGAAGGATTGAGACAAACTACTTCCCAGAATCATGCTATTTTTATGGGGTGGCTCCCAAGGAACAATGATCCAATTAGATAGGAATCTGACTGTATCAGGGTTCTCTGGGTAGACCATAGATGTGACCACTGATGTTGCTGGATGAGTGAAGTCCAGCCTCAGAGGAAGGAAAGGGGAGTATTTTAGGTGAGTTCAGAATTTAAAAGATTAAATCCCTGCACCCTGTACCTCTTAAATCTATGCAGCACTCAAATAGTCTGATCTGTTTAGAAAGGCACCACCACCACCCCGCTAAACCAGGGCTGGGGAACCTTCTGCTGATGACCACATTCCCTCAGAAGTAACCTGTCAGGCAGGGCCAGCCCTACCATTAGGTAGAGTGAAGCAGTCGCCTGCTGGGAAGTGGCAGCAAGGTGTCTTGGAGGAGAAACCTGTGTGCCACGAGGCCTGCTCTGTGCCCCCTAAGTTAGTTAGCTTGATGTCTCCAGGCGCACTGAAGGATGCTCTCCCAACATCAGTGCTGAAGACAGATTCATCTGCCAGTCCGATTGGCTTTTGTACATGGAATAGGAAGGGGCGCCATCTTGTTCTTTGCCTCAGGCAGCAAAATGTCTTGGGCCAGCCCTGCTGTCAGGGGCCACATGCCAGCAGCAGGCAAGGCTGAAACTGGCATTGGACAGGGCCAGATCCAAAAGCAGACTGGGCCACCCCTTTTCTCTCTCCATCTCCATCTCTCTTTCCTGTTTCCTCTTCAGCCAGCCAGCTGCTGGAGGAGGAACAGATTGCTGTTGCCAGAGGTCTGAACCAATTGTCTTTGCAATTAGGCTGAGGGCTGCATGCCAAGGGCCACAGGTTGCCCAGTCCTGTCCTAAACCAGCCAGCCACATACAGGCCTGTGGCTTACGCTGGCTCAGCTTGTCTGAGTGTGGAAAGCTAAGCAGGGTCAGGTCTGGTTATTACTTGGATGGGAGGCCCCTCCTCTAGTTTCCTGCATTGAGCAGTGGGTTGGACTCGATGGCCTTGTAGGCCCCTTCCAACTCTATGATCTATGAAATCTATAGCCCTCCAATGCTACTTATCAAACGACCTCGCTGTGTCCTGTAGGTAAAGAATTAAGTGGACCATTCTGAATTATGGGCTCAATAGATGCACAGAGACACAGTAACTACTCCTGGGAACTGGTCTGGGTTGGAGTGATGTAAACATATAATTAAGGCCATATTCAATCAATCATTCATGAGAATTATGGGAGGATGAGGCACTCAGTGGAGTCTGGAGTCAGGCAACCTGCCCACATGGATGTCCATCTGCTCCAGTGCAAGAAGTTCCATTGAAATGAATGGAAGGAAGTGATACAGCAGCAATAATGGACAGATTGTGGTTTTTTGTGCATTTCTAATCCTAATAACTCTTCTGGTTATTTGTTCAATTATACAAATTCAAATCACATTGAAATTCAAAAGTGTTAAAGACTCTCACAGCCCCTTTGTGAGTTTTCGTGGCATTTCTTTTTCTTCTTTTTTTACAGTTTGCATTGCAATGGGTAATCACGCTCCAACAGGTACCGTAATCACGCTCCAATGCCAACTAATGGTATGGAAAGTTAAAGATTCTGCAAATCATTTGAGTATAAAATCTAATTCAAAGACCTTCTTGTAGAAGAAATAAGTTTAAAAAAAAAAAAAAAAGATGAATCAGCAATGGTAGAAACCCAGTTCATTTCTCTCCTGGTAAACATATTATGATATATATATATACGGTATATATATATATTCTACAATGTATGCCACGAGTCCTAATATATTATGGAACAATTGCTTAAGCCAGCCTTCCCCAACCTGGTGCCCACCAGATGGGTTGAACTACTACAGCCATCATCCCCAGACTTTTGGTCATGCAGGCTGGGGGGTGGTAGGAGTTGTAATACACCCTATCCAGACTGGCACCAAGTTGGGGAAGGCTGGCTTAAGAGAAGAGCACAAACTATTTATTAAATGCTGCTTCTCTGGCCAGGATTCAAAGGGTTACTTTAGGTTTGCTCAAGGGCTTGGGCATGGCCACTGGGATTTTTGACTTCTCCCCTTCATGCAGTAGACCATCATGCCATCTCACATGATGGTCTACTAGATGGCAAATAGCTTTTGAAACTTCCCTCAGCAGCATGGAGGAGGACTACAAGTCCAAAACTCCTTTGGGCATGTGGAACTAATCACCTATTTCTTTGGATGCTGGCCATCATTTCTGCTTATCATCAGGAGATCCAGGTTCTAGTCCCCGCTCGGCCATGAAACTCACTGGGTGACTTTGGGCCAGTCACGGACTCTCAGCCTAACCTACCTCACAGGGTTGTTGTGAGGATAAAATGGAGAGGAGGAGGAGGAGGATTCTGTAAGCCGCCTTGGGTTCCTTGCAGGAAAAAAGGCGGGGTATAAATATAATAAATAAATAAATAAATC
Organism: Shinisaurus crocodilurus; assembly: GCA_021292165.1. Classification (NCBI taxonomy): domain Eukaryota; kingdom Metazoa; phylum Chordata; class Lepidosauria; order Squamata; family Shinisauridae; genus Shinisaurus; species Shinisaurus crocodilurus. The sequence continues at coordinate 207,864,635 of CM037877.1, forward strand.
ATCATCACCTTTTATTTGTATGCCGCTTTTCCACAAAAATTGTGCCCAAAGCGGCTCACAACATGGCAAATAAATAACAGTAAATATAATACCTAATGAGGAGAGGCTAAAGCATTTGGGGGCTTTTTAGTTCTAGTGGGGAGAGACAATCAAGGGAGAGATGTGATCAGAGGCAATTTGCAAAATAATGCATGGTGTGGAGAAAGGGGACAGAGAAAAGTGTATGTCTCTCATCAGCCTTCCCCAACGTGGTGTCCTCCCAATGTTTAGGACTACAACTCCCATCAGCCCCAGCCAGCATGGCCAAGGGTTGGGGTGATGAGAGCTGTAGTCCAAAACATCAGGAGGATGCCAGGTTGGGGAAGGCTGTCTCTCATACTACTTGAACTCAGAGTCATTCAATGAAACTGGGTGGCAGTAGATGCAAGACAGACAAATGCAAATCCTTCTTCACACAATTAAAGAATTCACTGCCATCGCACTGATGGCCACTGACTTAGATGGCTTTAAAAGGGGGCTAACCAAATTCATGGAGGGTAGCTCTAGCGATGACGTTTGGCCATGAGACTCCGTGTTCAGAGGCAGTATGCCACTGAGTACCAGTTGCTGGGGGGGGGAGGGATAGCAGGTCCAGCCCTACCATTAGGCAGAGTGATGTGGCCTCCCAAGACCACTGATTTGGGGTGTCATGAAAGGGCAGCAAATTCTCAGTTGTTTAATTTTTTGCTATTGGGTTGGATCCAGACTTAGTAATATTTAGAGTAGACCTATTGAAATTAATGGGTCTTAAGTCAGACAGGACTAACTTAAGTCCCATTCGTTTCAATGGGTCTACTCTAACTATTACTAAGTCTGGATCCAGCCGATTGTATTTTTACACCCAGGGAGAAGGCGAGGCACTGGTTGAAATTTTCTGCCTCTGGTGCCAACATAACTTAACAGACTTGGGTACTGTGCACTTTGGCTTGGAGGTGGGGAGCACCTTTGCTTCTCCACCTCAGGAAGCAAAATGTCTTAGGACAACCCTGGGCAACCACAGGGGAGAGCAATTGCCTTCATAACCTTAAGAGAGGCTATAGAACAATACTACATATTATTATTAGCCCCATCTTAGGTAATGCCAGACAGCTCTTATTTATGGAACATTTCTTCACAGCAATCTCAGGATGTGTCGGTCCCACCTGCAGCCTTCCAAAGCATCTGCAATTATTAGCAACGTGCTGGTGGCATACCTCTGATCTCTTCAAAGAAACAAATCTGCCTCCCATCCAGTACAGTTATGTCATCTCTCTCACCCACTTAAGAGCACATACTCATTGAGCATGCCATCGCATCAGAGATTCTACTTCCCAGTTTGTTGTTTCCTGGGGTTAATTTATTTTAGCAGTTTTATTTTAGGCATCATTTAATGCTCAGGCATGCAAACATTTTCACTTCCTTCAAAACTAATAATAAACCTTTTACACCTAGCATTGGCAGCTTCAGTTCAGCCCCAAAATCTTCATACTCACAATCCACTATGATGAAGAAAAGTATTGATGGTGATCTCCCCGACTTCTGTAGAAAAAAACAAAACAAAGAGGTGTGTGTATGTGTTTCCTCCAACACTGAAAACAAATTAATACATGAGCTTATGTACACTGATCGTTATTCTCAGGCTGTCCGAGCCAGATCATCTTCCCTGCTATTTTGCATCCGTCTTGGCTGACTCTGCTTGTTGTGAATCATGAGCTCAAGGCACTTATGCGGGGCTGGCCCTGCCATGTGACAAGGTGAAGCAACATCTTCAGGCGGCACCATGAGGGGGGATAGCTTAAGATCAGAATTAGCATCCTTAGTGCAGCAGAGGCATCTGGCCTTCCATTCAAGCAACACAACAACAGTCTTTGGCTAGCACTGTATCTATGCCTGCTTGGAGAACCAGCCAAGGAGCACCACAGGCAGGTCAGGAACAAAGCCTTCTGCTGCCACATCTAGGGAAGGTCAAATCTGTCAGTTTCTCTTCCTCTCACATTTGATTTTTATTTTTTTTTAATTTCAACTTCTTTCCATCACAAATATGAAGCTTGCAAATTTTGGTACTTTTTTAAAATAAAAAACGAACGGAAACATAGCTCTCACCCATCCTTAGCCACATCAGGGAAGCCTCTCTCTCCAGAGAGAGGGAGGTCTGAAATATCTGACAGCCCCTCAGCCTAGGGAGCATAACACTGTTTCCTAATTCTTGTTGCATTTTTTTTACCATTTTCTAAGTAAGCCCCAAACACATACAACCAACTCTAGACAGCCCAGGAAATGTGACTCAGTGGTCACGATTACATGATATTTACACAGAAGAAGACTATGTCTGTCCTGTCGTTTACTGGGGAAAACAACAGAGCTGGTAGTTTAAAAGATAGGAGTTTTGATTGGATAGCTAGATAATAAAGTAAAATAAAGGGGGAGTACCTTTTAGTCCTGCATTCCAAAGGAGCACAACCAGATCCTTCAAAATGTATCTGTCCTGTTCAGGGCCGGTGCTACCATTAGGCCAACTAGGCAGCCGCCTAGGGCGCAGGGCTAAAGAGGGCGCCAGAAACACCTTGAAAAAAAACACAGTGCTCTCAAGTGGAAAGGGGGGCGCTAAATATCTGATCTTGCCTAGGGCACCAAACTGCCTTGCACCGGTCCTGGTCCTGGTCCTATTCTTGTCCACTGCTTTTTCATTCTCTGCTAATCCAGCCCTTGCTAATGTCCAGGCTTGCAGTCCATGCACTTGTGCATCCTTCTGCCTTTGAACATGCTTTCCCCTGGCCTCACTTGTATTAAATTTTCTATAATTTTCCAGTATATAATCAATACAGACCTGATCACATGGAAGCAGATTCACAAAGGGAAAGGTCACCTTTCCCCTCATATCATGAATATTCTCCATCCAAATTATTTAATACTGACTGGCATCTTTCCCGTTCGTTATAAATCAATTGCAAAATCATTGATCAGGGTTGGGGGTTTTTTAAGGGATAATATGTAAAAATGTCCTCCGAATGATGATTGTTCATCACCTAGCCAGATTATTGAGCACACAACTGAGGAAACAATTATTATTTACATTTATTTATCACCCATCTGGCCGGCAAACCGGCCACCCTGGGCGATGTACACAAGATAAAAACAGGATAAAATACATTTAAAACAGTATAAAATTTTAAAATCTTAGCCCACCCCATATTCCCGCCTGAACAGCCAAGTTTTTAGTGAGCGGCGGAAGCTCAGCAGAGAGGGGCATGGCGGAGGTCACTCGGGAGAGAGTTCCACAGTACGGGGGCTGCCACAGAAAAGGCCCTCTTCCTAGTCCCCACCAGTCTAGCTGCTCTGGCTGAAGGGACAAGGAGAAGGCCGTCTGTGGCAGATCTTGTTGAGCGGCCTACTTGGTGTTGCTGGAGATGCTCCTTGAGATAGACTGGACCGGAGCCGTTAACAGGGTTTTAAAGGTCAAAACCAACACCTTGAATTCGGCTCGGCAAGCAACTGGTAGCCAGTGCAGCTCCTTGAGCACTGGAGTGATGTGATCCCGCCAGCGGCTGCCTTTAACCAGGCGAGCTGCCACGTTCTGTACCAGCTGTAGCTTCCGAACCATCTTCAAGGGTAACCCCACGTAGAGCGCATTACAGTAGTCTAGGTGAGAGAAGACCAAGGCACGAACCACTGATGGGAGCAGGTGATTAGGAAGGTAGGGGCGCAGCTGCTGTATCAGATGGAGTTGATACAGCGCCGCCCGGCTCACAGCTGACACCTGAGCCTCCATGGACAGCTGGGAGTCTAGAATGACCCCAAAGCTGCGGACCTTGTCCTTCAGGGGTAGATGTACCCCATTCAGCACCAGGTCAACATCCCCTAACCTAACAACTATTAGACATAGCAAGTAATCAGTTCATATTTGTCATCTGCTGAACATGTACTGGTGGTTATTTTGTATATGTTTTGATGAATAATTGAGTGTAGTTGATTAATTAATTCACACATCAGAGGAGCTTGGAGGAGCCTAAGTCATTACCTGATGCAGTAGCCATATCAGCAGCAAAGCCACAGCAAGGGAAGGGGAGAATTGTTTGTTCAGATCTGCATGAGTGTCATTTTGCTGGCAGACAATAGTTGCATAAAAACACATTACAAGGCTGCATGAACATCTCTTTACGCAACATGATGTGATGACTGATGAGCTGGCCTGTTTATTTTCCTGAGTTTAAATAAGGATCCTCACTAAGCTGGATGTTCGAAGAGGTTCTCCAAGTGCTTCCAGTTGACAAAGCTTTTGTTTCAGTACACACAAACTTGTTATTGTGTTTGTGGAAGCCTAGCCTCCCTGTCTTGTTAGTGGGCAGCGCACAATGATCCTTTTAATAAATATTCCTGTATCTATTCTAGGGCTCTGTTAGCCATTAGGGTAAGTACTTCTACAGAATAGGGCCCCAGGCAAACCAGGCCCGGGTCCCTTCAATGGTCTAATTAGAATTTCTTAGTGTAGAATGTTGTTCTGCCTTGCTCCATGTCTTGAATTTTAAAAATTCTAAAGGTCATATAATATATTGGCTGCTCTTTTATCAAAAACAGGAGATAGGGGGTCATTTTACTATCTGTAGACAAATGTAAAATAATTTTTCAGGCTCCTCTCTTTTCCTGAGTTCAGGGAAGCCTTAACAGTGTGCATTTCCGTTGGAGGAATAACCACTGGACATTTACCATGGCTTTATAAATAGTCTATTCACTTATACAGGTTGACCAAGCACTGGAGATGCACAAAGGGAAGCGAGCACACAGGCAGGCTGTGCTAGTTCCAAAGCAATGTCAGCAGCCTGGAATTAAAATTACCCTCCTTCTTTTCAGAAATCTATTAGTATTGCTGCCAAACCAGGCAACAATTGTTTCAGCCCACCCTGGCATATCATTACAGATACATATAGCAGCCTAGTGTGGTCAGGTGTCCTACTTTACAGAAGATAGTCCTCTATTTGAAGGGCTTTCAGAGGACAATTCTCTGTTTCAGGGGTGGGCTAATGGGCTGCATGCACCCTCCCGCCACACTGCCAAATGTAGCAGCAACCCGCTGTGCGCACACACATTTCACCACCACCACCACCACCACCAAAAAAATGGTGTTAGCACTCTGGAGAACTAAAAAGGTCCAATTTAGCTTGTCCTGAAGCTAGATTTGACCTTTTCACCATACCCGATGGAGTGTAGCCCATGGAAGGCTTCCAGGGGGGCAAAAATGGCCACTGCCCCCCTGAACTTTCCCACCTCTGCTCTGTTTGAAGGGCTGTCTAGTCCATGTCCGGTTTCAAGATACGGAACTATACAAAAGGAGAGCAGAGGCCTTGAAGTTGCCTGTTCACACTGAGCACCTGAGCAGGCACATAGGTGAGCTGGCCATAGAGCTTTTCTACACTAGGCATTTATTATGCACTCATTATTCCTTACTCACGGTTGTTTACGGGTGACCCTCAAGTTTCACTTCTGTATCTAAAGAGCACTTTTGGTGAGTTTTTTTTAGAGCAGGGAAAATGCAGTATTTATGGCAAAAGCGAAAGAAAATGCATTTTCAGTTATGTATTTGCCCTATTCCAGTATACCACAGTACCACCTAGAGGTTATGTAGCAGCAGAAAAGCAGGAAAGGAAATGCTCCTTGTGTAGTGCTCGACTCTCAATTCTGCAACGAAACTGAAAGTAGATGCAGTAGATTAACAGCCTCATGTGGAAAAGCCCATAGTACTTCCCCACTATCGTGAGATAGAATGTATTTCCATTTAAAGTATAGTAATTGAACTAGCACACACACATGTTATACAAATCTTTGTCCTGTTTGGTCCTCTTTTTTGGTGATGCATTTCCTCTCTTTTTGGGAGGAGGGGGGATGTGCAAGCAGCCAGTCTAGTCCCGCCAGTTATTCATAGTCCCCCATCAACAACCAGGATATTCTAAATTTTAGGGGGAGCACCATTTCAGCACTTTGCAGAATAGAACAGCTGCATGGCTTGAAACAATAGCGATTGTCTGGCCAGCAGAAACAGCAACACATTCACTGTGCTCTCCTTCATGTGTGGCAATACCATCAGACAGTACAATGGCTTATAGATGGCAAATTATAAATTTAACGCAGGTCCCCCATTCCCTTAACCTATCCATTTTTCTAACTGTTTTATTAAGTACACTGCAGAATAAATTGAAAGATCTTCAGTATAAAGCAAATTAGACATTGGCATGTTGCATTCCTCTCTCACTCTTCACCATTCCCCCGTGGTTAGTCATCTGTTGTTTACAATCTATTTATCCTTCAAAATAAAAAAGTCATCATCTACAAATGACCGCAGCATATACAAGACATGAAACAATGATATTAGATGTGCTGACATTCTATCTATTACCTAGGCCAGCCCAAACAGTATGTCACTGTACAGCCATCAAAATTATTCTAAGCGCACCTTTTTACACTGTCGCTCCGATGCACCACACAAATCCATTTATTTCCATATCTTTTCATTGTGTCAGGTTTAAGGCAGACATGTAAGATATTTTTATCCGACAGTGGTTATGAGGTTCACTTCATAAATTAAAGACAAGGGCACATAAAGGCAGGGATTTCTTTGCTGCATGTGGCCCTCCAGATGTTGCTGGACTGCAACTTCCAACATCTCTCACCACGGGCTATGCTGGCTGGGGCTGATGAGAGTTGAAGTCCAGGAACATGCACATTCCCTGCCCCTGTTTTAGAACCTCTGGGTGGAGACTTTAGGGTTCTTCTGTGCAGCACATTGCATTCTGTTGAACGCAAATATTTAGTAGAGGTATTGATGATGTTATGTTAGAGGGAAGAGTAAATGAATGAGGTTTTGAGACCGTACTTTAGCTTCTGCCTGTAACGGGAAACTGCGGAGTCATGACCCTAAGGCAGCCTTCCCAAACCTGTTGCTCCTCAGATGTGTTGGATATGCTGGCTTGGGATGGTGGGACTTGTAGCCTAACATATGTCAGGATACCAGGCTGGGGAAGGCTGCCTTACGGGGAAGGAAGTACTACAGCACACTCCCTACCACACCCTCTCCACAAGAATAGCCCTTAGTCGAAAGCAGAAGTGGGTTCCTTCCCCATCAGCTGTGATAAATGTTTCCAGCATGCCTCAGTTTTGCAACACCAAACCTTAATTAGTCCACTCCCCTTGCAATGGTTTCTCCTTTTGCAGCAGCAGAAACAGCATCTCCTGATTATATACAGGCCTGTGGCTTACGCTGGCTCAGCTTGTCTGAGTGTGGAAAGCTAAGCAGGGTCAGACCTGGTTATGACTTGGATGGGAGACCCCTCCTCTAGTTTCCTGCATTGAGCAGGGGGTTGGACTCGATGGCCTTGTAGGCTCCTTCCAACTCTATGATCTATGAAATCTATGATCTCTTCTTCGGCAGGATGATGCCAGCTGAACACCTTGTCATTGTTAAGCTTTGCATGTCAGCATGGTGTTCCCCTTCTCTCAGCAATACTTTTTGGGTAGTAGAACTCATGAGAATGTAGGGATGGCCTCTCCACAAGTGGGCCCTGCACTCGATGAAAACAAAAAGCCCGACAACTCTTAACAGAAGGATTTGGAAGGGGCAGCACTCATTTCTCTGCTACAATGGCCATGTGACCTACTTTAAAGAGGGTATTCCCCTATCTGAAGGTATCTTCTATTTCAAGGGTGGGCAATTTATGGAGTTTCAGGGGTGAACCCGCCCCCAAATCCGGGGGGGGGCTTCACCCTTACCCCTGCCACTGCACCACCAAAATTGCTGCCAAAATTCAGCAGCACAGCAGCAAAAAAAGAGGGGGGGCTAATTTTTCTTTTAAACTGGCCCCTTTTAGCTGACCCATCACCACATCTTTGCAGCAATCAAACAAAGAAAAAGTAGCTTTTTTTTGCTACTGCACTGCCAGATTTTGGTGGCAAATTTGGTGGAAGCAGTAGGGAGGGGTGCAAAAAAGGCCCAGGTGGGCGTGGGCTGCATGTTGCACACACCTGCTCTATTTGAAGGGCTGTCCAGTCCAAGTCTGGTTAAAAGATCAAAAGGCGTAAGAATGGAGAGCAAGAGCCTTGAAGCTGACGATCAACAGTCAGCACCAGGTCAGCAGGCTGAGCAGGCACACAGGTCGCAGTTTTCCCCGCTAGTCCGAGATGTATTGTATTTCTGTTTGGATTATATCAATTCTTTCTAAACTTGCATCTATGCAGATGAATCAGCAAATGCATTTTATATGCAGGTGCGTTGTCCACTTTTTTGGTGCTGCTTTTCGTCTTTTTGGTGATGCATAACTGACCAGCCTAGGGCCTTCTCTGTTGCTGCCCCCTGGCTGTGGCCCTGCCCTAAGAGATCTGTCTGACCACTTTAACTTTTTGTTTTTTGGTTTTTTTTTACCACTTGCTTATTCCAACAGCTCTTTAATCTATTTGGTTAGTTTTATTTAGGTTGTCCCTGCCATCCTGTCTGCATTTCAGTCTTGTTTTAGTTGTGGGTTTGTTTGTTTAAGGTTGTTTAAAAATGTGCTTTGGATTGATATTGTTAGCCCTGCCTTGGGAGTCTAGTGGAGGAAAAGGTGGGATAAATATTTGTTTGTTTGTTTGGTTGGTTGGTTTTTAAAGCAAATGTCCAAATGATAATCTGTCAACATTGGTAGAACTGGCTGGGGAAGAGAGAGGTGGCGGGAGAGATCCAGCTATAAACCCTCCGAGCCTGTGGCTCATGCTGGCTCAGCCTGTCTGAGCGTGGAAAGCTAAGCAGGGTCAGGCCTGGTTATTACTTGGATGGGAGACCCCTCCTCTAGTTTCCTGCATTGAGTAGGGGGTTGGACTTGATAGCCTTGCAGGCTCCTTCCAACTCTATGATCTATGAAATCAGGCTGGCTCTTCAACCACTGAGGGGAAAGGTAGAGCGACCACTACTGTTCCCTCCCACTGAAGCCATTTGCCCATGTTGCCTTTGTCAGACCAGTAATGCAGGAGGGGGCTCGAAATCCTCACCATCCAGGGTGAGCACCAGTAATGGAATCCAAATGTGCGATCAACAGGAGGACCTTTGCACAAAACCTCCCACAACTTTGTGATGATGATGATGATGATGATGATGATGATGATGATGATGATATGATGGGCAATGTCGAGTCTTGTGGTGCCTTAAAGACTAAAAAAATAATTAGTTTGTGGACTTGAGAAAGTAAGTGGAAAAGGTGGACTAGAGTCCACTTCAGGGCCGCCCCTACCATTAGGTAGAGTGAGGTGGCTGCCTGAGGCAGCTGATTTTGGGTGCCATGAAAGGACAGCAATGTATCGTTATTATACCTTTACTGCCAGGGAAGAGGAGAATTGTTTGTGGGATTTTCTGTCCCAGGTGCCAAAATAACTTGGCTGGCCTTGACTTGGGATCAGCATTTGCTGCTGCTCCTCAGTCTGCAAAGTGTCTTGGGCTGGTCCTGGTTGATTTTTGATGATAATTTCTGATCATCATCTTCTGATGAGGATGGACCTTTTTTTTTTTTTAGCAGTACCGGCTTGCTGTTTTAGCACTAAACCAAATGACCAGGTGTGCAGGGAAATGCTGTATGGTTGTAACCTGACTGACTGGCTGCATTTTCACATGGGCAATTCAACCTACTTCATCAATTACAAATTCTTTGGGAATTTCTTTCCAAGGGTCCAAGTGGCTGCTCAGAATCACAAAGCCTTCAGTCGCAGAGCTGAGCCCCAGCCTCCTCTAATAGCCCCCACCCCTTTCTGCCTCACCTCCCAACCCCTTTCTTTCTCACCCTAGCAAGTCCTTAATGATGGAGAGAAGGGTCTATTCTTCACACCAAAATGGCTGGATGATGATATCTGCAGCCAATTTCTAGCTTCACGGAGCAGAACGATTGCTATTTAGCTCTGTAAAGAGCATTGGTAACCAAAGGTTACATTCAGATTATGCAGACAATTGCAGGCACTCGACTGCGTTCACTTTGAGAGAACTGCTGGCTTCATATATCTGAAAAGGAGGGTGCATGTCCTTGCCTGGAACACCCTTGTACAGCTCTGTGAACAGTATCTAGCCTCTATAAGTGCCGCTTTCATCCTCCACCTCAATCACAAACCCATCTTGCGGATGTGAAATTATGTATATGGGAATGAAACTCAGCCTTCATTACACTTTCATGCCAGAAATAGCACACCACAACTGCAAACATGCAGCACTGCAAATGACTATTTGGTCCTTAGTTTATGCACAGTCTAATCTGTTCAGGTGCCCATTATTAAGCGGTTGACATTTATCATTTAATTAACTTGCCTTCTTTGGCAGGGCTTGCATGCAGGTGATAACAAAGCTGAATCCATATGATCCATTTCCCACCACTGAGCTGTGTAGGAGCTGCAGTTACCATGCAATAAAAACATTTATGCAAAAGAGCCTTTACACCAGGGGTGGGGAACGTGCAGCCCATGGGCCACATATGTGGCCCCCTGGTCACCGCCGCCACTGCAATGCCTCCGAAAATTGCTGCTGCCATGCTGCAGCGATTCTGCTGGGAAACAAGGAGCACGGGAAGCACGCATCTTGTTTCCCAACAGAACTGAGCTTCCCACAGCCTGCGAAACAGCTATTTGGTGGGCTGTCAGGAGCACAGTACTGCCAGTGAAATGAGGTGCATGCTCCCCAGGCAGCCTGTTTTCCCAGCAGAATCACTGCTTCTGCAGAGAAACAGGGCATGTGATCCTTGCATAACCTGTTTCTCTGCAGAATGGGGCTCACCATAGCCTACCACACAGCTGTTGGGTAGGCTGTGGGGAGCCCAATTCTGCTGGGAAGGAAGGCGTGCACTCCCCATGCACCTTGTTTCTCAGCAGAATCACTGAGAATTCCCATGGCAGTAGGGTGTGGCCCCTGGAGGGTTCCAGGGGGTGGGCAATGCAGCCCTCCCAACCCTCCAAAGTTGCCCACCCGTGCCTTACACACGCGCACCCTAGGAAAGCATAAGTCAAATCCACACATAAGGTTGGGTCCAAACTTGATCATACTTAAGAGCAGACCCATTGAAATCAATGTTAGTCATGATTAACTTAAGTCCCAATGATTTCAATGGGCCTATTCGAAGTATGACCAAGTCTAGATCCAACCCAGCATACAATATCACCTATTGCCACATTCTTCACCCACACGAGGGAAACACAATTCTGCCTATATATAACCCACTGACACCATTATGGGTGCTTCCAGATGGAGGCCTCCGAATGCTACCAATTAGAAGACACTGTGCAGCTATTCCATCTTTTTCTGCAGTAAGAGAAAAGACGGAAGGTGCTCTGGGAAAACACACAGGAGGGTTACGAGAGGAAGACAACATCGTCTGGACCCACTGCAACATTCTGTGAATGAGGCAGGCCAACGGCACCATAAAAGCCTCACCTGGAAGCATACGATGTTCCCTTTTGTGCACCAACTACCCCACCTGGGGTATTCACTACATTTATATTCCACCTTTCTTCTAGCACAATGCAGGTACAAAAGGTTTGACGGCCCTACCTCAAGAATGCAAGTAGTTTGATTTAGAAACCAGCAAGGTTGACAGATTGCCATCCATGGAGGCTGCTGCACGGACCAGAAGTGCTGAAGAAACAGTGAAGCAGGAGACAATCCTTCCCAGCCCGTTTCTCTGCCTCCCCCCACCCCCATCCCAGCTGCTGTGGGGCAAAACTAGTGCTTGTTACAATAGGACAAAAAGATCCAGGGAGGAGAAGCCACACCTCCATCGTCTCCTGCTTCTTTGGTACTTTTGAATGTTAGGAATACAGGAAGCTGCCTTGGAACAGGGTCAGGTCATGTGTCTATTGTGCCCGGTATTGTATATTTTAGGCTTCAGGCTCTCCCATGAGACGGGGTGAATCCACCGTGCCAGGCAGGACCCCAGTGGGTATTGCTGGGCAGACAGGCGCCCAGTTGCCTACTCCTTCCGTGGCAGCCACCACCCACCCTCTGAGGATCCTCTGAGGATTCTGAGGTGGGCAGGCGGGCAGGCGGTCTTGGTCTCCGAAGAGCCACATTGGCCATAACAAGCAGCCGGCACAGCTCTGCAGAGAGCCGACCGGGTCCAAAGGCCTGGCTCTTAGGGGTCCTTCCTTAGAGCCAGGCATTGTGGGAGGGGTGTCCCTGGAGATCGCCCACAGTGCAACGGGTGGGTGGGAGAGATGGTGGAGGGGGCAGATGTAGAAGGAGGCTGGCAGGGGGGGAGACATGGCGTGGGCCTAGGAGGTGGGGGAGAGATGCGGGGCGGGGGGGATGCAGCAAGTTGCTGGCAGGCGGGGTAGGGGGAGATGCAGTGGGTTGCTGGGAGGTGGTGGGAGATGCAACGGAGAATTGGGAGATGTGGGTGGGGAGATGTGGTGGGTTACTGGTAGATGTGGTGGAAGATGGGGGGAGACACGGCAGGGGCTGCCACGGGTGGGTGGGCAGACACGGTAGAAGCGCATGCATGCTCTCCTGCATGAGGCAGCAGGAGAGCTTGTGCCGGCCCCACAGGCTTCCCCAACCTGTCACCTCCAGATATGTTGGACTATAACTCCCATAATTCCCAATCATATGGCCATTGGCTGGGAACTATGGGAGTTGCAGTCCAGCACATCTAGAGGGGGCCAGGTTGGTCTATTATAATTGGCACTGGCTTTGTAGAGTCCTTCCCTTCACTTGCCACCTGGCCATTTAACTGGAGATGCTGGGGACTGAAGCTGGGACCTTCTGTCTGCAAAGCAAGTGCACTGAGATATGCAGCAGTTGTTTTGTGACCTGCTGGAGACCCTAGTTATAACAAGTCTACATAATTTTCTGTAAGTCACATCAACCTAGGTTCCAATAACTACCATTTTCACAATTTCGGAGATCAGCAGTACATAGATGCAAAGTTGCTAGATCTATAAGGGGGGGGGGAGGATACACTCTAGTCTGATATTGTTTATACATGTTTGGTACGCACCAGTAACTGGTACACTTAATGAGAACATAGGTACTGCTTTTGTTTAATAGGTACACTCGGAGACTGTGCTCAGAAAGATAATCTTGCCAGAGTCATGTGAGCATCAGTTGCACACTACGCAGACTTCTCAGCCACCCACACACTCATACCTCATAAAGCAAATGCAAGAACCAGGCACATATAATGCCACTCTTTCCCACATAATCAGTTCTGACACCTGTGCGTGCTCCTGTGCCACCTGCTGACATTGACTGCATTCATACGACAAGACAACCCATCGTGGATAACTAGGCACAATGGGTTGTCGTCGTGTCATCTGAACCCAGACCGCTTCCCTCAGGGTGGCTTGTTTTTCGGGAACAAACTACCCTGACAACCCATGGTTTGTTTTAGCAGATGGGTTGTCATGTCGTCTGAACCCGGGAGAGCAATTTCATCATGGATTGCGGGGATCAGCTAGCAGCAAGAACACCTGTCCATTACCTACTCTACTTCACTGCTCCCTTTGGTAGCTGAAACAGACAAGAAAATTGACAAGGCAAGACTACACATATTGGATAGCTGTAAGAGTGCACTTTCGCACTTGCAAAAGACCGGTGGTGGTGGTGGTGGTGGTGGTGGTGGTGGTGGTGGTGGTGATGATGATGATGATCATCATCATCATCATCACCACCACCACCACCACCACCACCACCACTACCACCACAGTGGTACAATTTCACAGTGGTACAATTGCACAAATTGCACAATTTTCAGGGCCCAAAAAATTAAAGAAAAAAGACTCCAATTGTGCATTTTTGAGGCTCCGGGAAACAACAACAACAACAACAGTGAACAAAAAAAGGGTAGCTATCAAAGCGGGGAGGGGGAGACAAGATGGGTTTGGCCACAAAGGGCACTGTGATACATGCCACAGCCGGCTGGAGGACTGAGGGGGAAAGTGGGGGAGAACAAGCCATGGTAAGCCAATCATCTGTCAGGTGTACCATTGGTTGTTCCGCAAACAACCCACACTGCATAGCTTATTCGCAGGGTGGATTAGTGTAATGAGAGAACACGGCCACTGTCACTTGACCCTCACATACATGCCTCAACACAAGCCTGACACAGCCACATATATGCAGAACCACATCTCTCTGTTTATTTTGACCGTCTCTCATGTTCATAGTGAGACAAAGACACATGCACATGCATGTTTCTGCAGGGCATAAATGTCAGTGTTTGAGCTGCTTCAGATGTCACTTTGGCCTATTCGGATCTTAAAGATGTGAGAAAGGAGGGGTGGAAAAAAGATGTGTCTTCACAATATCTGAAACAGCCCTAAATCAGGTCTTAGCATTCTGTGTGTCAGATTTTTATCTGACTATAGCCCTATTCAGGTGTTCCTAAACTGGGGAGACTAAACACATGGGGAGAGGGAGCACTCCAGCCCCAGCCCCAGCCCCTCCCTCGTCACCATCTACTCATACAAATCAACATTCAGGAAGCTCTCCTCTTCAGAAAGTTGCCCTCCACGAGTAGAGGGCGATGAAAGCTACAGTGGAGGGGTCGAGGCTACTGTGCTCCTTCTACTCGCAAGATAGAAGAAAATAGATCATTTTCTCTATCTTGGCAGCTATCTTTCTGTTACAGCTAAGAATGAAACATAGAGTGTTCGAGGATCGGGATATTTGTAAGAAGACCAAAACACTGGTTTATGAAGCCATTGTATTACCAACTTTATTGTATGCCTGCGAAACATGAACTATCTATAAACGTCACTTCCACCTCCTTGAAAGGTTTCATCAACGTTGCCTCCGGAAAATCCTGCGAATTACTTGGGAAGATAGGCGAACAAATGTCAGTGTACTGGAAGAAGCAAAGACTACTAGCATTGAAAAAATGATCCTTCAACGCCAACTTCAGTGGACCGGTCATGTTGTTCGAATGCCTGACTGCCGTCTCCCAAAGCAGTTACTTTACTCCCAACTCAAGGATGGAAAGCGGAATATTGGTGGTCAATATAAGAGGTTTAAAGATGTTCTTAAGGCTAATCTAAAAAAATGCAATATAAACATCGAAAACTGGGAAGCTCTGGCCCATGAACGATCTAACTGGAGGTTGGCCTTTCACAAAGGTTCTATGGACTTTGAAGAAGCCCGAGTGCAAGGTGAAAGGGAGAAACGTGCTAAGCGAAAAGCACGTCAAATGAATCCTTTACAGGACCATCTTCTATCTGGTAACCTGTGTCCTCACTGTGGGAAGCTGTGTGGATCTAGAATTGGCCTCCATAGTCACTTACGGACCCATCGCTAGAGTCTACACAATCTTCCTTACAATTTCCTCCTTTTATCCTGGAAGACAATCTTACTCGTTTACGAGTGATCGCCTGATGATGATGATGACTCGCATGTTAAGTCACCCTTGAATAGGCCTTACTTGGTTATTGCAAAGTTATATATTATTGGTAACTCCTGTTTTTACTGAATTTTTTTTATTGAATATGTATTTATTGATTCTTTTAATTGTATTTTTCATTGTATGGGCTTTTTAAAATCTTGTATGCTACATTGAGAGGGTTCCACCCTTAAAAGTGGCCTAAAAATAATTTAAAGTAAAATAAATTAATTAAATATCCAGATTTCTAGTGCTCCCTGTTTCTGCTCTCCCCCATTGTGGTTTAAGAATGTAAGAGACTTCCTGAATCAGAATAAGGATCTATCTTGTCCAGTATCCTTTTTCCAATAGTAGCCAAGCATATGCCCAGAGGAAGCCTATAAACAGGATTATGAAGGCAACAGCCCTCTTCTGTTGTATGTCCGCACATTCAAAGGTATATTGCCTCTGCACATGGAGGTTCCATTTAGTGATTCATATCATGATGAATAGTCATTGTTAGACCTATCTTTTGTGAATTTCTCTCTCTCTCTCTCTCTCTCTCACACACACACACAGTATTTACATCAGGAGGGAAGTGGCCATTGCCATGGGTGCCAATGGGTGCTTCCCTTCCAATGCACTGAGAGCCAGCGTGGTATAGTGGTTAGAGTGTTGGACTGGGACTTGAGAGACTAGTCCCCACTTGGCCATGAAACTCACTGGGTGACTTTGGGCTAGTCACTGACTCTCAGCCTAACCTACCTCACAGGGATGTTGTGAGGGTAAAATGGAGAGGAGGAGGAGGATTATGTAAGCCACCTTGAGTTCCTTACAACAGGAAAAAAGGCAGGATATATATATATATATATATATATATATATATATCTCCTGCCTTTTTCATAAATAAATACCAGCTGGGGAGGGATAATTTCCAACAATAACCCAGCCCAGCACTAAATTGAATAGATGAAATGAAACAGTCTTTTAAAAATATTTTAACTGCTGCTTGCTTTATTTTTAATATGTTTAATGCTGCATTTTAAAATCATCTTCTCCCTGTTTTTAGCTGCTCGGTTATTTATCTCTTTTAATGAATTTTTGTTACTGCCTTTAAAAACAATTCTTTTTAATATGGTTTATATTGTGGTTTTATCATTGGTTTTATTTTTGCTTTTATTATGTACATTGTCCGGAGAGCTTCAGCTATTGGGCAATTCATAAATTAAATAAAAGCAATTAATAAATGTAAATGAAATGTAATGGGTGACTTTGGGCCAGTCACTGACTCTCAGCCTAACCTACCTCACAGGGCTGTCGTGAGGATAAAATGGAGAGGAGGAGGACTATGTAAGCCGCCTTGGGTTCCTTGCAGGAAAAAAGGTGGGGTATAATATAATAATAATAAATAAATAAATAATAAATAAGAACCTCCCTTTCATTCTGGTCACAATCCTGTCACACACTGAGCTTCCAGCATTTAATCTGCCAGGTGTTAAACTCTTGCTTTACCTTATGAGCACAGTCTCATTATTGCAGCTCTCACACTGTCCTTGGGACTATTTGTTCAAAGATGAAGAGCAGCTTAAAGCAGCAAGTCTTTAAGAAGCAAACAGGGGAAAGTAATTTCCAGAGCTACCCCTAGTCCCATGAAAAAAGAACTAAGGCTGCCTTAAGTATGGACCTGCGCATGTGCCGGCAGCTCTATCTGTGGCTCACAGCTGTCACACACATGATCGAAGTATGATAGGCATGCACAGTGACAGCACCGAGTCCAATAGCTATAACTGGCGAACGGACCAGAGACTCATCCATGTCATTGAGCCCCTTCAGCCAAATGAGGAAGGGCAAAGAGCACCAAGCCAGCAGCCAGTGATGTTCCCCCAGCTTTTCCATTACATGCACCCACCTGACTCTTCCTTCCAACTGGTCCCCTCCGGGCAGCAGCAGAAGCAAGATGGCACCCCTGGCTCTGCAGGACATCTGCTTATGCCTTCGTGCCTTGCAGCACTGCCTGAAGGAGGCCTGTTGCCATCCACAAAGGCAGCATCTGTCAGAAGGAAGACCTGAGCTAGATCATGATTCCTGCTTCCCCAGTACCCATAGAGACCACAACTATAAGAGGGGAGGAGAGAGAGAGAGAGGAACTTTCTAGTGTTGTGAGGACAGGTCATTCCATCAAGGTTAAGCAATCTCCTGGAGGGGGGTGGAATGGAGAGTCTGAGCTAGGAATAGGTGATGTGCATAAAAGCCAGAGAGAAGGAGAATCGGTGTTGGCAATATATTATAGTAAGGGTTGTTTTATGGCTACTTTATAAAGAGTAACACATTTAATAATTGAGGCACTAACATCTCAATGGTTAGACAGACAGACACCAGTTATGAGTTCAGCAGATTACCTGTAGCTATCGCTTGTTAGCACTTAGGTTCCCTCCCAGGAAGGAAAGTTTTGGATATCTTTAGAACCATCCGCAAGGCACACACTGCTTATCTGCCTCATGTTTGCCACATTTCCCATAATTTAAGATATTAAACAATGCAATCTTATACAGGTCTACTCAGGAATAAGTACCACTGGATTAAATGGGGCTTACTCCCAGGTAAGTGGCTGTAGGATTGCAGCCAGAGTGTCAGGACAGACAACTGAGAAGTAAGTCGGGGCAAACCAAACTTTGCATTTCATGACATTAACATGACGGTACATAAATAACATGCCATTACTGACTTTTCCACCCCAGGGGTGGTCTTACTAGAAGAAAGCAAGCACAGGCAGCTGCCTAGCAGGGCCAGCCCTCCTATGAGGTGGAGTGAATCCCCACCTCAGGCAGCAGATCAGGAAGGGCGGCAGAGGAATAGGGCGGGCACTTTGGTAAGCCCCACTGGCCATTCTCCTGCTGCAGCAAGGAAGCAGCCACTGTGGCTCTCTGGAGCAGCAGCCACCCCACCCGTCCCATGCCTCATTCTGACTAAGGCACAGGCAGGTGGCCGCTCTGCAGAGCCACAGCAAGAGAACGCTCCCCCGCTCCCCCTCAGCAGCAGCAGTGTGTCCTCCCCGCCTCAGGCGGCATGAGATCCTGCACCAGCCTTGTGCCTAGAGCAGCACTTGGGAGGGAAAGACTTACACTGCAACAGCCACAGACAAGAGGGCCTTTCGGCTGCTGCGACGAATCACATGCTTCTCATGTGTAAGAATGGCAGGAAGTAAAGGGAAAATACAGGGCCTGATGGGATAGGGAGGAGAGGAAGGGTCAGGAAATAGATGACGGGTTCCAGCAGCAGCTGGAGGGAGGAAGAGTAAGGAGAGCCATCAGCCCATGACCAAGGGTACCTGGGTAGACAAGATCCAGTCAGTTGGACTCAAACCAGAGTAAGGCAGGGGGGGGAGGTACTGGCTGACTTGGCTCTGGGGGCCCACAGTGCCATGTGGGATGGGCTGCCATGGACAGACACTCCAGGATCTGGCCCTGGGAGGGGACTGGTCAGTAGGGACGTGCTTCGGATTCAGCCAAATCCCAAGCCAAATCAAACCAATTCGGGAGATGTCCAATTCAAAGCAGGGCGCCTCCGAAGGGGACTGAATCCAAATCTGAACACTGCTGAAGATTTGGGATTGGGAGGGACACAGAGACACACAGTACATCTCCAAAAATCAATGCATTTTCTTCCAAACGCTCCATATGAGGAAAATACGAGGGAGGGGAGAGAAGGAATGAAGCGGAGGGGGTGTAGTGTTGTGACTGACATCTCTCTGGCTTCTAATCACAGTTAATGGTTTTACCAGGGCTCTCCAATCCCAGTGCTTTGGGGGGGGGGATAAATGCACAAATTTGTATGTGCTATTGTATGTGCTAATTTACATATGCTCTAAAGTCCATCTCAGTGTGTGTCTTTAAGGAACCCTGTCTCCTGAGGACACCCCATTTGTAAAAAAAAGGGGGGGGAGAGATATATGGACAGGGGAGTGGCGGGCATTTGATTTCAGAAAAAAACCTCAGGCAGAAAGGTGGGGGGGCAGCAGGAGGTGAACATGTGGGCAAAAAGCCAGCTAATCCAGGGGGATCAGATGCAAAAGAGATCATTGGGGCTACTGCCCCTTTATTTCAGCAAGTGCTGATGGACAGCAGGGTGGTGGGGCAGATGGCCTCGCCAGAGATTCAGGGCTCCAAATGAATCAGAGTTCCAGGCCTAGTGGGCTGCCCCCTAACACTGCCTCTGGTTCTCTCCCCCAGGAGCAAACAGACCAACTCATTCTCAGCTGAATCTGGACTGAATCTTGTGGTCAGTTCACACGCTTACTGGGCCAGCATGTTGTCATAGCCTCCCAAGGCTTGCCAGCTATTGATCTTGGCCCTGCAACCCATTCTGAATGCAGGCCGCAGTGGCTACTCCCACCCCCACCCAAAAATATTCAACAATGAAACACATCCCTCACTGTTAGCATTGCTGTGTTATCCCTCTGTCAGGAGTTCTCTCCTCCAATTTCCATCGCCTTGCCAGAACACTGCAAAAAACGATCCCAGTGCTAATCGGCCTCACAAACAAAGCTATTTCTTTCTTCAGTGGTCTGCAGAATCTGGCAGGTTCATCACACTCTGTCATGACTCGTCTCTTTCTTGCTCCGACTTTAATTTTTAAAGAGGCAGGAGCACTCCAGCACACAAATGTTTTTAATACCTATAGCGCCTTCCAACCAGTGACTTTGAGCTTTTAAGTAACAGGTGACAGAATACAGCAACTATTCTCACTATGAGTGAAGAACGGCATTTAGTTACTAGGGCAGTGAAAGTGTTTATTTCAAGTTATGGACATTGCATTGGGGGGGGGGGTGTTTTTCCCAGCAGGAGTTGTTGTTGTTGTTGTTGTTGTTGTTGTTGTTGTTATTATTATTGTGTATGTTTGATCATCAGCATCATTTGGGCTAAACTACATGCTACATTAAATACTTTGCATACAGCTGATCCTTACCTTTTTATTTACTTCCGTGTAAGCACGCAACCTCCAATCCAGATCAGGACCACTGTGCTCAGGTAAAGGTGGTTTAAACCTTCCCACCCAGCCACTTTTCCTTCTTTAAATTCACCCCCACACACACTCACCATGCAAGGGGGCTAAAAAAAGAGAGAGAGAAACTCTATTAGTGCCAATGGAGTTTTGGCAAATTTAAAGAGAAACAAGGTTAGGCATGCTCAGCTCAAGGGAGAGACTAGGTGGCCTGTATATGCAGCCTCTTCCCTGCCCCGCCTGAAGCATTTGCAGTTTGTTTCGGCTTCCACTTCCAAGGCTCTGCTGGTTCCCACCACCCACAGCAGGGAGTGGGGAGCAGCATTTCTTTGCCGTCTTCCCCAGCCAATTTTTTAATTCCCTCCCCCGCACCCCAACACACACTGTGACTCAATAAGGGGAAATTAACTATGCCAGCTTCAGGCTGGCATAGTTGATGGGGCCGATCCTGGAGCCTCTTGCGGGAGTAGAAGGGCTGGATCCAAGGACATCTCCAACCCACCTTGCATTCCACTGCTAGAATGCTCCATTTGGGGGCCTACTGCTGGCAGGAACACCATTGGTGGTAGATTTATGCATGCAGAACTTTCTGTGGGCAAAATTGGGGCCTATGGGGTGGAGTGGTTTTCCACCAGTGGAGGGTGCCTCCACCCCATCCTAACCCCCACCAGTCAAAAGGTCTGGGGGTTAGGATTGCTCTGTTAGACCTGATATTGTCTGATAATCTAATTATTAAATATAGTCGGAAGAGAAGCTGATCATCATTGAAGCCACAGATGCCTCCAGCCAATGCCATCTTGAGCTCCATGGAGGAAAGGTGGAATATAAATGTAAAAAGTCATTTGCTATGCCTGCCTAAAGCAATCCTGGGATATCCCTGCATGGGAGAGGGAAGTTGACAGATAGAGGCCAAGAGAACATTGTGGAGAACAGGTGAACATCATGGTGATCAAGTCAAAGCTGTTCAAGGATTGTCCTCCCTAGTTTCATTCTTTCTACTGTAGCTGTAATTCCTTTCCCCCAGGAACTCAAGCAGAAACTAGAGTGTCATCTCTGCTCTTTGAATTGAGTGTAGCAGATGGTTTGTATACAGACACCAGTAATGGAGGGAAGATGACTAACTGAAGCACAAATCATGCTATTATCTTGGATGCTGCTGCTGAGATTATCAATTGTACAGAGTCATTTAGGTCTCTCTCAAGCACACACGCGCATGTACACACACACACACCCCTATAGTGTTGCGGGATTACATTATTATTATTATTATTTTTAAAAACAGTGATTGATTCTATTAGTCAGTGTGGTGGTTGTACTTATCCAAAGTAGAGGCAATCGTTTTGTTCTATGGATATGGGATAAAATATGGGATAAGGAATACAATTGCAATAAGGAATATCTCCTATAAGAATAGACACTTAGCAAAGCCACTCAAACTCTGTGGGTTGCTTTCCCCTTCCTACTTCCCACCATGCAAGCCATTTGGCTGGTTTAAATTAGCAGTGCCCAGTAATGGAAATATGCAAAAATCCCACCTCTGCATTGGGGATGGGAAATTAGAAAAGGAAAGAGACAGAGGATTAAGCCAGGCCCTTTCTTTTTTTAAAGGGTTCATAGCCATCCCTCTGCTGCAGGGAGAGCCTGGCTTCCCTCATGCTTCACAGCTGAAATGACAGTTGTGCATAATAGTGAACTGAACACGTTGGGACCTACAACAAAATCTTGCAGCATGGAGTGCTCTTGCCATGCCCTTTTCCAGGATACTCCACTCTGTCCTCACCTCCGTGCTCCCCCCCACCCCCATTTTCCATGACCCTGACCCCAACAGTCAGTCAGCATCCCATGGCTACTAAGCATGCTCAGTCCTCATTGGACACCTGTGTGGGTGTTTTTCTTAGAACCCACACTCAGAGAATGAGTTTGCTATTAGTATATAGAATACTATGGCTCCACAGCCATCAGTGTCCCCCCACGCACCTGCCCACGTGCTTCCAGCGGGCCAGTCACCTGTTTTGTTTCATTTTAAATACGTGCTGCATGAAAGTTCTGCATTCTGGTGTTTGTTTGTTATCAATTTTTTTAAAGGAAACTTTTAAAAAGTGCACAACTGCTCCAGGAGATGGGTATGAGGTTCTTGGCGACATCATGGGAAGCCAGCCAATCAGCAGAACGCACAGCCCACGTCTGCTGCAAAGCTGCTGGGCCAGTCCCCCACCCCTGCAAAAGAACACAGAACTGCAAAAGAAGGATCTTCTAGGTGAGTAGAAAAACATGTTTTGTTTGGTTTTTAAAAAATATATACTATTGCTCCCCACCCCCCATATAAACAAACGGGCCTATATTTATATTGTAACATGTGCTCAGACTTCTACCCATTATTCAAGGACAAGGTAAGTGAAATGAATGAAGCGTCAACTAATAATTAGAAGTTGGACTGATGGAGGAGGAAGCCATGTTCAGACAACCTGTCCATATACAATCAATGGGTGGAGGAGCAGGATTATGCTACTGGCCCTAAGCCTAACCTCAACATGTTACTTGGTTCATTTGTGATCCAGAGATGCGGAGCCTGTATTTTTGCAGGTTCCATGAGCAGAGCTTATGCAATGTTTGGAGTTCAGAGGGCTGCCCCCCCCCTCCAAATGTTGATTGTAGTCAGTATGTTCTCTGAACAGGGCTAAAGCATTGCTATGCCCTTGCACCCCAATATCCACATGGTGAGGATTTCAGGGGGTTGCGTTTCCAAGGGTTTCATTTCCTTGGAATGAGGTAACATTTTTGTGATATATGGTTTATTTATTTACACACATATATAAATTGAGCATATGTGGAGGCTCGCGTCCCATTCTGTGGTTACATGAGGCTCGTGGGGGAAGTCAGTAACTTCTGATGGCAGTGAGACCAAAGCAGGTACACTCCTGTCCAGTAAGAAGAGTTAGGTCACAGTAGGCAATGTCAGCTTAGATAGATATAGTCCGGTCCAAGTAGACAGGTCAAGGCATGACAGGCAATGTCAAAGCAGAAGAAATGAAGACCTTGGATGTGTCCGGACTGGTAGAAAATATATTTCCCACACTTTCTCCCCTTCCCAGAATTTTCTTACAGTAACCTAACTCTTCCCATTCCTCATTTTCAGGATAACCCCCTTCCCCCCCCCCAAGATGAAATGATATTCCTACTTCACAGAGTAATGTGAACACATCAATCCTGGGGGGGCGGGGGGAATCAATGGGCAGATTAACAGGTCTCGAGGCCCTAATCACAAAGAGCACAGCAGAACACTGCATACATACTAAATGAGTGGGAAATATGCTTAGTACACTGTAAGACACCTAGAATAAACTGAGAACTATTATTGATTACATTTTTATCCTACCCCTTCCTCCAGTGAGCTCAGAATGGAATGCGGGTTTCTTCTCTCCTTGCTTCTCAACAACCCTGTGAAGTAGGTTAGTCTGGGCGTTAGTGACCAGTCCAACATCACCAAGTGAGTTTCATGGCTGAGTGCGGATTTCAACCCGATTCTTCACAGTGCTGATCCAATATTCTAACCACTACACCACACTGGCTCTCAATGTGTATCTGATATTCATATGGCTGCAGTCCTATGCCTACTTCCCAAGGAGGAAGCCCCATTGAACTCAATGGGACTTATTTCTGAGTAGACACTGTAACTCTGTATTCAGGGTGCAGGTTGCAAGGGAGCAAAAGTCCATCTAGTTCAGCCTCCTGCTGCAAACAAGGACCACCTATCTGTAATCGCCCCCAGTCAACACACGCACTAATCACAGTGTGTCACAATCTGTGGGCATGCACATACCAGTGCCTCTAGAACAGTGTTCTCCAACCTTGGGTCCCCAGATTTTTTTGGCCTACATGCTGGCTGGGGCATGCTGGGAGTTGTAGGCCAAAAACATCTGGGGACCCAAGGTTGGAGAACACTGCTCTAGAACAAGTAACTTTGGATTATTAAAAACAAGGGAGCCAAACCACACGCTAAAAGAGGAAAGACCATATATATATATATATATAGTCACTGACTTCTTTCCAAGTCCTAACTACACTGATCAGTGAATTACTGAGTATGAGGGGGGAAATTCCACCAAACCTCCCCAAGGAAATTTTCTTGGATGCAATTCCACATCACCCAACTCCCGTCTCTAGTTCTGCAGACCCTGATGTCCAAGAAAGAAGGGGGCGTGTGTGTGGGGGGGGGAGGATGCAGAATCCTATGCTGCTAGGGGAGATTATACATCTACATGTTTAGAAAATAAACAAAAAACGTTTGACTCTCACCTGAAACGTGTTTCCTTTGTTACATTGTAGATAAGGATAAATATTTACTAGTCCAATTAAAGGAGGGGAAACCCTAACAAAACACATCTCTTGGATCAAGAGGTGTTCAACCTCTTTCAGCCTGAGGACTGATATTCATTTCAGAAGAAGGGGGGGGGGATGCATTCAGCAGTGGGTGGGGCTGAAGGCAAAAGGGGGCAGGGCCAAAGGCAAAAGGGGTGGGGCCAAAAATACCAGCATATTTTCGCTTTAAGCTCTCACTGCCAGTGACTTAGCCTTAGGAGAAGCATTTCTACCTTTTAGAATGGGGGGGGGGGGACTGCACAAAAGCTGAGAAACCACCGGATGATCAGTAGTCATGGGGGAAGGAGGGGCCAGGGGAAAGGGCTGACTATCTGGGGAACCTTGTGGGGCAAGATTTGGGCCCCAGGCCTGCGGTTCTGCGCCTCTGTCTTAGATGCCGTTAAATAAAATGTAGAGCTCTGGAAAAGGTTTGGGTTGCTACTCAGGACCCTGTTTGAGTAGAGGGAATTCCTGCTGGCGCCACAGTTCCCACCAGGGAATGGACCAGGGGAGTGCAACCCTGTTGGTTCTCCTGGACCTCTCAGCAACTTAGGGTGGATGGCGGCAAACAAGCTGAAACTTAACCCAGATGAGACAGAAGCGCTGTGGGTTGGGAAACCTGCTGATCTGGAAGCGGATGTCCTTCTCGCTCTTTGTTTCAGAGCAAGAAGCCCAGACCACCTTTGGGCTTCACATGAAGCAACGGAAGAGGAAGCAGTGGAGGTGCCAAGATCATTCCCCACCCCATCCCACCCTCTGCTATGGTCCTGGGCTACCTGGAGCTTGTGCATGGCTGACCCCCCTATTATAAGTTGCAGGCAGGCACCATTGTTAGCATGAAAGTGGTGCCCTGCCCTCCTTGTACTGCCAGCCAGAGAAAAAGTGCGGGGGGAGCTTGACCCAGGTTGTGGGGACTCTGTGGAATTTCACCCACATACCCGCTTGGGGAGTTGGTGTCAGTAGCAGCCACCCACTGAAGAGGCAGCAGTAGGCGTAGGCATCTCTGAGTTAGTGCCAGCTGTCAAGCCATTCCTGGAAGCCCTGAGTGCTGCTGCTGCTGCTGCTGCCTCTACCACCACAGGCACAGTCACAAAATGCAGTGAAAACCCATGAGCAGGCTCTGATAAGTTCCTTCTACACAGGACCGGTGCAAGGCAGTTTGGTGCCCTAGGCAAGATCAGATATTTAGTGCCCCCCCCCCTTCCCACTTGAGAGCGCTGTGTTTTTTTTCAAGGCGTTTCTGGCGCCCCCTTTAGCCCTGCACCCTAGGCAGCTGCTTAGTTGGCCTAATGGTAGCACCAGGCCCTGCTTCTACAGCCCTACCCAAAGCACTGTGACTGGAAATGGGGGGAAAAGAGCCCTGGTCAAGCTATTCCCTGATTGGAAGCTACAGCTCTCCATCACAAAACCACATCCCGCCCCGCACCCTCTTCCCACCCCGGTGTTTTCCTTATATGGAGAGCTGCAGTTTTTTGCAGAGATACTGTCTGTGTCCCTCAGAGTCCCTGAATCACTCCCAATGCTTTGGAAATAGCCAGCTTCCATTCAGACAGATTTAGAGGATATCCACTTTGCTTTCAACGAATCCCAAATCTCTCTGAATCAGCCCATTTCAGTTTGGGATTTGTCTGAAGTTAAGGTACACCCCTAGTTTTAATATGCTATGAGCTACCTTGGAAGGGCTAACTCTGCAAGGCAGCCGCGAAATAATTAAATAAATAAATAACAGCCACCATGCCATCAACACCAGGGTGCTTCTATCAAAACACCTTTTTTGCAAAACTCTTAAAGGTATAACAAGGGCCATCCTCTATGGCAGTTGGGTTGCCAGTCAGGGAGGGCAGCTTTCATGTGCTGCTTCAGAGCTATCAGCACATAGCCACAGCTTGTAGTCTCTGCCCCTCCATCACCTTTCTTTCTGGTCCACGCCTTCCCTAATAACTGGATACAGAAATCTTGCCAAACACAATCAGTTATGCACAATGAGTACTAAATGTATGCCAAATGACTTTGCTTTAATTATTATTAAGTTATAGTTATTAACTGTATGCGTGTGTGTGTGTGTGTGTGCGCGCGCGCGCATAGATATGTGTTTATGAGCACAATAGTTTGTTCAGGCACTGTTGTGGTCGTCTCAGTTAATGGCAGACCAAAAGGCAAAATGAGTACTACAAGTCCCTTCTGAAATGCAGATCATGTTATTAGGACTGCCCAGATTTCTCTCTTCCCCGAAAATGAGCACGGGCCTTATCTTTCTGGGCTTTGGCTGCCTAGAGTACAAAGTTGGTAGCTGTTCTTTATGACAGCTCTTCTGTCTGTTTAAGTCCATCTATGTGCAAATGGGGTGGGGGCACTATTACCAAAGGGAGAAACCCTCCCCTACACGTTCCATGAACAGACAAGCAAGTCACAAGTGTCATTGACAGCATTTGGGTCTCTCAATATTTGCTGTGCCTGCATGCAACTGTTGTCTCCTCCTAGTCGTCGTCGTCGTCCTCCTCCTCCTCTATTAAGAGCTAAGCCCTCCATTACAATATTACGTGATACAAGCCCTCCTCGCTCATCCTCCTCCAAGCTGCAGCTGTGCTCACAAGCAAATATTAGGTGGGCTGCAGCAACCGGCAGCCTGTAACATGCCTCCCTCAGCAGGTGTGGCTGCAGCAACCCGTTTGCTCAAGAGGGTGGCTTTGCACACACCCCCTTCCTTCTTCAAGAGGACAACCAACAATGAAAACATTACCAGGCTGGAGCAGTGCAGGGACGAGAGGGAAGGGGGGAAAGCTTGATTTGGAGTTCTTGTTCTATTTGCTTTTGCTTTAATAGTGGTGCTGTGTGTTTACACTATAATAGCAGGGGTTAGCAGCTGCTATTTGCTCTCTATGTTGGCTTTAAGGCATACTGTGGTGCACAGTGTAAATAGCTGTGTTGTTATTCTCCTAGAGTGTGATATAATAAACACTCTTGGATTTGCCAATACAGAAACACAGTCATCTCCAAATCTGCTTCTTTCTTTTATTTCAGAGGACACAATGGATGGTTTGTCATTTTGTCACCTGAAAGAAGAGTTAACTGGGTCAGGAGGTTGAGTCCAGAATGACATTCGCTAGCAGCTCGGAAGAAGACTTCTCTCCCTGTCCAAAATACTGTTCAAATTGATCAAAATCCTCTCTTGTGTCTCCCACCCAGCAGATGAGGCGCAACAGTGTTTACAACAATGGACCTTTCTTCTGGGAAATGTCAGTGAGTAGCTCTACTAGAGTCATTCAGTACTTGCAAGCAGCCAGACAGGACCACCACCACTGCTGTAGGTGTGGAGCAGGCACAGTGTATAAAAAGATTTATCTTTAATTGCCTCCTTTTTAGAGCCAGGCTGGTAAATGACAAGAATGCCTGGTACTCTAGAATTTCGTTTTCGCTCCCAAAACATGCAAGCCTGCCCCATTGATTCAAAGCTCCAAGCATGAGCACGTGTCCACTGAAACTATTCACAAATTGTCGAACACGTGCTTGCGTTCATCTTGTTCTCGATTCCCAGTTTGATTTGTGCAAATTTCCTCAGTGGACTGAATCAGCCCCACTTTAGCGTATGGAAATTAGTGCAAATTTGGGGAGATTTGTGCAAATCTCCCGCGCGATCACTGCTCAGTTTGCATAAGTTTCTCATTTGAGCAAAGCGAGCAACAATAGCAAAGGCAAATCGGAATAGGGCACGAGACGAGCTGCAAGATGATGTACGGAGAATCCTAGCAATCTCGAACATTGCTTGTTTGCGGATCCCTACTCTGATCTGCAGGAGATGACCTGCTCGTGGTCCCCGCCCCCCCCCTATAAATGAGGTGAGAAGGGCGGGGACTCAAGAGAGGGCATTCTCAGTGGTGCGGTGGGAGCGTTTGTGGAAATTCTCCAGAGGAGAGGAGCAATTAGCCCGCACTGTGACTATTTTTAAACTTGTTAAAGACCTTTTTATTTACACAAGAATTTGGCTCCTGATTTGTTGGTTTTGGTGTTTTTAGGTCAGATTATTATTGTTATATTTTAAGTGTTTTAGGGTGAAAGAATGATTTTATGTTTGTTTATTGGTAGGTGTTTTTTTTTTAAAGATTTTAAACCGCTCTGTGCTCCTTTTGGAGGAAGGTGGGGTATAAGAATTTTAAATAAATAGATTCCTGTCTACTTGGCTGGGTAGCCTTGACCATTTTTACTATCTCTCAGCTAACATGTCTCGGGGGGGGGGGGGGAGAGCACCACTTCTGAATTCTTTGTAGGAAAGACAGGATTGAGCCCCAACCAAATTCCTCACAGCTGATTTAGTAGGGAGGGGAAGCTACCAGAAACAGAGAGGCAACATCTGCCATGTCTCCCTTCTCATTCCAGGTGACAGGACTTGGCCAGGATCTTATGCACTGGCTAGCTGCCAGAATCATTCTCCCTGGTCCATTGTTGCTATTAGAAGTGTATGTCTGAGCTGTTGTAGAGCGTATACAAGGTGTTACAGTGGGGATGATAATGGTTGCATTTATGGAACACCACACATGCTTCTGCTGTGTGCTGTGAATTCAAATGCATGTGTAGTGCACCACCACATGGGGGTCTCTGCCTTAATAAAGTGGCTTGTGCCACGTTTTGTAGGGTGCATTTAGCAAGACATGTATGCAGGTGTGCTGGGCTGCCAGCATGCAGAGCTCCAAACAGATTTCCATCATCCCTGACCATGATGGTTGTGGTTGATGGAAGTTGTAGTCCAGCAACATCTGGAAGACACCAGTTCCTCACCCCTGGTGCAGTGGACATATATGGTGTTGGACCTACATTAGGAGATCTGTGTTCATGTCACTATTTGTTAACCTACCTGACATAGTTCTAATGAAGATAAAATGCAAGGGTCCCATGGACACTACCCAGAGCTCTTTGGAAGAAGGACAGGATACAAATTAGATAGACAGACTGATGATAGGCATTGAGACTGGGGTTCCAGAAATTTTAAACTGGTCCTTTTATCTGTGAGCCTGATTAAGATGGCACGTGAATATAGGGGGTGGGGGAGGATATATATGTTTCCTCATCCTTTTGCTCTGCCCCCAGGTTAGTATTCTTGAGGTTCTGAGTTGCCCTCTAACAAACCATTTTAACTAAGGAGTGGGTTTAACTAAGGAGAGGGTGTAGGCCTTCCATCCAGATGTGTTGGACTGCACCTCCCATCATCCCCCAGCCAGCATGGCCAAGGCTGGTGTAAACAAGCGCACTTAAAATGGAGCACGTCCCACTTACCATACCTTTAGCCAGCCTCCAGTCCCACCAGGGCAATTAAAGAATTGCAAAAGGTCGTATTTCCCCCCACTCTTTCAAAATGCACTCAAAAGAGACGGTGGTGGTATTAATCAGCATTACAGATCTAGAAAATACTTCAAGTTAATCAATTCAGAATGAAAGATAAGACATAGAGCCTGCCTTATACTGGGTCAAACCACTGGTCCATCTAGCTCATCATCATCTACCTATCAACTGGCAGTGGCTCTCCAGGGTTATACACAGGACTTTCCCAGCTTTTCTTAGTAATGCTGGGGACCAAACCGGTGACCTTCTGCATGCAAAGCATGTGCGCTACCTACCAGAGCTATGGCCCCTCCCTTCATACAATCATGAAAAGGTTCCATTCAAAGGGGAAAGAAATCTACCCCTTTGCCATCCTTCAACCTCAATGATTGTATGGAAGATCCACGCTCAAAGAGTTAAGAACATCAGAAGGTTAAGAACATCATAAGAGCCCTCCTGAATCAGACCAAAGGTCCATCTAGTCCAGCATCCTACCTTCCACAGTGGCCAATTGGATGCCTCCTGGAAACCCATGAGCAGGGCTTGAAGATCAAAGCCCTCTCCTCCTGTTTGGTGGCATCCGGCCGTGGTAAGGGATTTTGTGAGCACACCTTAGAACATGGGTGTTGAACCTCTTTCAGCCCAAGGGCCAAATTCAATTTTGGGCAAGCTCTTCAGGGCTGCATTCCAGTGGTTGGTGGGGCCAAAGGCAAAAGGGGCGGGGCCAAAAATACAAAAAACACCAGTATGTTTTAGCTTAAAAATCTCCCACTGCCAATCTCCCATGTGGGAGGCATTTCACCATTTTTGAATGGGGAAAATACCACAGAAAAGCCAGGAAACCACCAAATGATCCATGGTCAGGAGAAAGAGGGCCTGTGGAAGGGGCGTGGCCAACTAGGGAACCCCAGAGGGCCAGTTTGGTCCCCCAGATGAGCCAGATTTGGCTCGCAGGCCTGAGGTTCAACACCCCTGCCTAAGAACATAGAGTGGTAACTGTAATCTCCGAGAAGAGAATTGTGAGGAGGCAGCATGTATTATCATCAGTTAATGAACCTGGAGTAAAAGAGGTGGGCTGTGTGAATGCCTCCACCACCTTGGCATCTGACTACTTAGGCCTTGTGTTATTAACCTGCTGGGTAATTTTAGGAAGCTCTTTTCCCTAATTCATTTTTTTGCAACTATGAAGGGACAAAATACTTAAGTACGACTGGAATTAAGCCCACCCACGCATGCACAAATATATTCCCCTCCCAAATTGCTTATTATTTGTGTGACCTGACCCTGCTGCTTTTGTAGCAGTGAAGCGCCCCCCTCCCCAGACATTTTCTAAAGACACTTGAGGCTTGAAAGCTCTCTCATAAATCACCTATGGGCTAAAGAATAGCTAATAACAAAGCAGTAATTTCCAAGAGAAAAATGAGTCTGTTCTGCCTATTACAGATCTAGCCAGTAGCATTCTCCTTGTTTTCAGAGTGGGTGTTATTCTTGGCAGTTCCCTGTTGCGGAGAGCTGCAGATGAAATTAATAATGAATAAATCGTACTTGTGGAAGAGATTTAGAAGAGTTAAGAACAAGCTACCGCTACCTCAGTCATCACAGGCCCTGCCTACACTCAGTAAGAGTATTAATTAATTTATCTATGTTAAGAGTCTACTCTGTCTGATAAAATCATCAGATCTCAACTCAGGGAGGATGGGGAGGCAAGGTCTGTTCCATGCTTTTAGTGACTTTCACACCAATGGAGCGGTTGCAAAAGCTTGATTGCAGTGAGGGAGGGGGGATCTGTGAGTGAGTGAGTGTATGTATGTGTATGACTGGGTTCAGACAACACAATAACCCACAGTCAAGGGTTGAATAAAGGTTGAGTGTGGGTTGTTGTTGAACCATGGGTTGCTGTTGAAACGTGGGTTATCATGTTGTCTGAACCCAGCTGTGCTAACAAGCTGTGGCTTGTTAACCATAAACAACCCATGAAGATAACCCATGGTTTTTTGTTTGGTTGTGAACTGTGGGTTGTTCACCATGGTTTGTCATCTCGTCTGAGGTCAGACAACACGATAGCCCATGTTTCGACAACAACCCACAGTTCAACGACAACCCACACTCAACCCTTGACTGTGGGTTATCGTGTTGTCTGAACCCATTCTGTGTGTGTGAGTGAACAGAATCTGGGCAATCACACTGGGGCTGCATGCCAGCAGTGGGGTGGCCCTACTTGCTGTGGGATGCGGCCCCACCCACCGCTGGCATGTGGCTCCAGACATACTTGCCCAGAACCAATTTGGCCCTCGGGCTGAAAAAGGTTCCCCACCCCTGCTTTAAGCCTATTGGCTTGCTGAACTCATATACAGGAGTTCTAGGAATCTACCACAGGATCTGGTAGAACCAGGGCTTTTTTTCTGGTGGAACTCACCGGAACTGAGTTCCAGCATCTTTTCTTCTATTAATTGCATTACAATTTAATCGCCATCTACTCCCGAGGAAACCAGCAGTCTCCTGGGGCTTTTGTTTGAAGGGGGGGGATTGTGCTTTCCATCTTGCTAAAACATGTGAGATGTGTCCACTAAAAGCCCCGCAAATCACAAGAAGTTCAGGTAGGAGGGGTAGTGGTCAGGGCATGGGGCATCCATACAGCACTAGGGATGGATCGGTTAATTTTGTTCTCATCAAGATTGTTGGATTTTCAAGCTTTTGCTCATTCCATCCTGCTTTCGCACAAGTTTGAAAGGCATTTTTTTTTAAAGTCTGCACAGAACGTAACACTATTTTGTGCACATTTCCCCCCAAACATATGCATTTTTGTGTGCATTTTTCAAATCTATCCATTTTTCTAAATACCTTTTCATTGATGCAGTGCAGTTTTGTGAGCCCACTGCCAAGAGCCCCCTGGAGTGGCTCCTCCTCTTCACCACTGCAACCTGCCTGTTCAGCTGCCTCTCACTCTGGCCCAGACAGACAACAGTGGTGGTGAGAAGGCGGGAGCAGTAGAAGACACTGCCTACTTGCTCACAGGCTCTCTGCCTGCCAAGCAAGCAAGGTAGCAATAATGAGAAAGAAGATGAAGAATCAAGAACAATAGCTGCTGGTGACAATGGTGGTCAGAAAGTAGATTCATGGAGGGAGGGGACCCATTGAAGGTGCCTTGCCTAAGGGCCCTCAGAAAGTTGGAGACAGCACTGGTCTGAAAGTGGGATGGCTGCTTTGATGTATATGCTAATCCCACTTTCATCTCTACTAAAGAGGGGTTTTAAAAGATTTTTTTAAGCAATTCAAACACCTATTTAATTATGGGAAATGGGAGGACAACGGGGTGGGGGGAGAGTATCATGGGAAGTGATGCTTCTCTCAAACACTGTCAACTCTTTTAAAAACCATTGGCTGGGTTCACACAACAGGCTAAGCCTCAATGGGAATAAAACTACTGAGGCTTAGTGTGATGTCCGAACCCAGTAAGGGTTAGTTAGGGTGGTTAAAGAGAGTCTCCTTAACCACCCTACTAAGCCATGGCTTGTACTAGGGTTTAGAAAACCCTAGGAGGTTTAGCGTGTCATCCGAACCTGGACAACATGCGAACCTTCTACAAAGCCAAAAAGGGCTTGTAAGAGCTCCTTGGCCAAAGTGGCAAAGTCTGTCACTTTGGCAAAGGGGCTCTGGCTGATGGCAGCCAGCCAAGTGCCCAAGCAGCACTTAGCATTTATTTTATTTTATTTTATTCTTAATTTCTTTATTTATTCAATTTATATCCCGCCGCCTATATACTATTACTCT
The DNA here is from genome assembly GCA_021292165.1 of Shinisaurus crocodilurus. Lineage (NCBI taxonomy): Eukaryota > Metazoa > Chordata > Lepidosauria > Squamata > Shinisauridae > Shinisaurus > Shinisaurus crocodilurus. The sequence goes on from CM037877.1 coordinate 207,898,435, forward strand.
AGGCGGCGTACAAAATAACAATCAATTAAACAGATAAATATACAATAAAAACATCTGTTAAACATAAAAACAGTATTAAAATTCCATAAAAACAGCATGGCTGTCCTTGGCTTCCCATGTCACGTGCGCTCCTACCGATGTCAGGAAAGCGGGATTGCTTGCGAGCGATCCCACTCTCCCAGGATTGGCTGGAGCGTGGGGGGAAGCCCCAAAGGACTGCAGCAGCAGATCCGCGCACCCAGCCTCGCTTGCTCTTGAGAGTTAGCGAGGCCGGATGCCTGGATCCCCCAGCACCGCCCCCCACTGCCACTGTCCTTTTGCCCAAAAGGACAGGTGTGGCGGTGGTGGGATCCAGCCGCCCAGGCCTCGTGTGCTCTCGAGAGCAACCGAGGCCTGGGTGGTTGGATCACGCCACCCCCACCCCCGCCACTGCTGTCCTTTCACCTGAAGGGACAGCGGCGGCGGCAGGGGTGGGATCCAGCTGCCCAGGCCTCGCGGGCTCTCAAGAGCAGGCGAGGCCTGGGAGGCTGGATTGCGCCATCGCTGCCACTGTCCTTTCAGGTGAAAGGACAGCGGCAGTGGCAGTGCCTCTTCCTCCCTAATCCCCACTCAGGGATTAGGGAGGAGGAGGGGCACGGCAGACCCCTGCGGGTGCCGCACCCAGCAAGGGCAGGAGTGGGGAGCGATTCCCCCTGTCCATGCAGCGTGCGTGTGCCGCGTGGACTGGGGGAAGCAGGGCCCCCCTGCCCTCCAGGACTAGCTGGCCCTGGCTGGCGGGCTTACTGATTCTGGCAGCGGCAAGGGGGATTGGCCACATGCTGTCTTGACAGCGCACAGCTAATCCCCCTCGCCGCTGCCATTGACTGACCTACAATCCATCCCCATCATGAATACAGCAGTGCTAAGTAGAAAATTACTTTACACGTACAGTCATGCCTTGGATTAAGAGCATAATTCATTCCGGAAACGTGCTTGTAATCCAAAACACTCTTATATCAAAACAAAATCCCCGGAAAAAAAATTGTACAGACATTTTTAATTTAAGCCGTACTATAGTACTTGTATTGCAAGATGTCGCTTGTATATCAAGACAATTTTTTAAAAATAAATATTTTAAAATGTGCTTGTCTTGCAAAACGCTCTCAAACCAAGTTACTTGCAATCCAAGGTATTACTGTATTTTGTTTATTCTCACAGGAACCCTGCAAACTAGAGTATTACACAGAAGGGAAGTGAGACTGCGTGTGGCATGGCATGCCCGAGGTGTCACGATGTCACTGGCAACATTGTGACTAGAGAGATTCCCTACGTCTAAGCCCGATTCTCTATCCACCACACCTACTGTTCATTTATGTCCGTTTCACATTTCACAGGTGCAAAATGAGGCAAACTGACTCATACTGCAACCTGAAACTAGGGCTGCCAAATTCAGCACAGAGCAAGGTTTCAGTGTATTTTGGGAGTTATTATAGAATGAAAAGTTTCAGCAAAATATCACTACTGTGATGGGAGAAGCAGCAGATAATGATTCCCACTCTACATAACTATTAGAGGAAGGAACTGGAGCTCTGTGTTGTACTGAATCCCACAGCCAAAAGAGCTGACAGCCTCTATCTCCTTATCTTCCCCCATGGGACGTCTTTTTTCAACTTCTGCATCAGTCTAATGTGCCGATATTGATGTCAGAAGGAACTAAAATAAGAAGAGATGTCCCTCATGCATCCCCACCCAAATCCGTTGGAGTTAGGATCTCCCCTCTGTACAGTTACAACAAGTCATGTAAACAGCAACATTCACAAAGTAAGCCATTCCCATTGTAGTCACTTGACAGACAGCAAAATGGAACGAGTTCCCCAAGGTCTCCAGAAGGTTGGAACTGGGACCACTAACCTGCACAGTTTGGGATCAGTGCCTTACCTAATGCTCAGCAAGATTCCCCCATACAAGGTGAGCATGGCTGATGTGCTAGTGGTGTAGTAGTAACGCCTGATGCGCAGGCACTCCTCATGACAGCTCTCATAGCCATGCCCCCCAAGCAGAGTAAAAAAAAAAAAAAATACAGGCAGTTGTGTTGCTCTATATTTTAGTTTAAAGCACTTACTGCCAGTAATCAAGCCTTAAGAGAGGCATTTTAGAAAAAGGGGGGAAACGGCAAAAACCACAAACAATAGGTGGTTGGGTGAAAGCAGGTGGGCCAAGGGAAGGGGGTGTGGCCTTCTGGGGAACCTCAGAGGGCCAGAGTGGGAGCTCTGGTGGTGGGCCATATTTGGTCCCTGGGCGTGAGGTTCTGCACCCCTGATCTATATCCACAAAGCTTTTCTAGCAGTTTTCGACTGCTAGAAGCAGGTCTTTTTTCTGAAGCTAATCAGTCTTAATTGCCCATTGAAGACCCAACCGCCCCAGATACTTTGCATTACGTCAGGGAAACAATATATTGTTGCTGGGAAAATAATTCCCACCCCCACCCGCCCCAGCTACTGTGAGGATTGCAGCTACGCTCTGAGGGAACAGTGAGGGTAACCTGAGGAGAGTGGCAGAGGAGAACATCATCATCCCTGCTAATCAGAAGTTCCCAGTGTTTTGACCCTGTGAGCCCCCGCTTCACTACACCATTGCTGGTGTGTGAAGAGCCACTTTGGCCTCCTGGGCTTTTTTTTATTATTATTATCATCCCAAAATGAGGCTTTGGCATTTGCATAATTATGCTGCCATCCTTCACATTCACATACGCAAGCCTCCCGTTCCCTTCTTCTCTGACATCAAACATTTATGACTCCCTACGTTAAGTCTCTCTCTCTCTCTCTCTCTCTCTGTGCTCAGCTGTTGTGCACGCAAGGAGACGCACTCTAATAAGACATGGTGAGCAGTGAGGCTGTGAGGAATAATTTAGATTTGGCTGAGGGGGTATAATGCTTTTTTAATTGCCGTCAAGTGCCATGTCACAGGCATGTACTATTGATAGTGATTATCCCTGTAAAGTGCTCGCCTTTTTGTGTATGTAGCTCTGACATTTGATTTCTCTCCAGGTCCTTTGTTTCCTTCCCTTGCCTTCTACTGTGATTGTTTTTTGGGGGGAGACCCCATTTCTTCTCAGCCCTCCTTTACTCCCACTCACCACTCCTTCTTGCCATTTCTTGTTTTGCTGTCTCCCCGATCACACCATTTTATGATGCTTGCATATCTGTCCATTCTCTGGCTAGAGCTGCTTTGCTTTGCTTTGCTTTGCGTTCCCGCTCCACAATCCCATTTGTCCAACCTTCTTTCTCTTTATTTCTTCCTCTTATGAGCCTTTTTTAAATCCCACTTTCCCCAAGTGCAAGTCTACTCACACTCCTTTCACAGCCCATGCCTACTACATGTGTATAGGGGGAGGCCAGCTTCTAGAATAGATTACCGTATGCACCAGAAATGCATTGAAGTCACAGGGCAAATTGGGGTGACTTGACAGTATAGACAACAGGGCTCGTTCTGTACCTTGGATCTTGGTATGGAGAAAGGCAAGCTTGAAATGGACTCACTGACCAACTGAATGAATAAGGGTGCAATCCTATGCATATTTAGACAGGGGGGAAAGTCCTACCATTCCCAGCATGCCCCAGCCAGTCTGGCTGGGGCATGCTGGGAACTGTAGTAGGACTTTTTTCTGTCTAAACATGCATAGGATTGCACCCTAAAATATTTGTGTAGATGAGGACTTGTGTAGTAATAAGTAGGTACAGCTTATATCACAGCACTGCAGAAATGCATAAAGCTTTACCTTCCAAAAATTCTCTCTCCCAAACAATTTCTAAAGACATCCAGTCCTATATTGTATCTGGGCGCCAAGCTAGACAAAACATAACATGTGTAAATGCATTTAATGTGTCTCATTTGTATGATTTAAATAGAAGCTGATGGGAGGGGGGAGAATTAAGGTAATGACTGCGGCACATGGGGGGGGGGTTAACCCTTTCCCCCTGCATTGCAGTCCCAATTACAATCATGCCCACCTTCCAGCTTCTATTAGTCCCATGGAAGCTGCCATTGACAGCTAGGTCACTCTAGCCCAAATCACCATTTTTAGATGTGCCACAGAGAGAAGACTTGCATTTGTCATAGTTACGTTTGCAAACTTCCCCCCCCCCCTGGGAGTGCATCTGTGATTTTAACAGCTGCATAACAACCAGAAATGTGTAGGTGAAGCTATTCCTGCCATGCTTATCCCTTGATGCAAAACGTTTCACCTTGTGATTTCTGATCATTATACATAACAGCACAACAGTGGTAAGCCCTAATCCTAACCTCTGAGTTTGCCCCTACCCTGACATGTCAAGGTCAGCACAATTTGCAAGGGCTCCTCCTGACCCTTGGAAGCTTCATCCAAAGGGGCTGTGAGAATGGTTCCAGGGGCTGGATGGTAACAGTCCAGGACTGGTTGGCCAGAAAAGGACCTTCAAATTTCCTCCACACAACTCTGAAACAGCACATCAGAGCGCCCCCCCCCCCGCCGCCTGCAGTTGTTGGCCCTCCTGGCTTGCCATATCAGGAAGTGCCTGAGCCGGCTCTCAGGCACTGTACTTTCAGTTTCTGTTCAGCATCGGCTGCAGTCGTATGCTGTGCTGGCTGTTCTCAATAAGCCAGTGTTCTCCAACCTTGGGTCCCCAGATGTTTTTGGCCTACAACTCCCAGCATGCTGGGAGTTGTAGGCCAAAAACATCTGGGGACCCAAGGTTGGAGAACACTGCAATAAGCCTTATTTATTAAAGTTGTTGTTCTTGGTTTTACATCCTCAGTGTGTTCTTCTCTTCATGAAATGTGTACCTGCTTTGTGTGCTTTAGCTTCATCTGGGACCCTGCCATCTCCCACAGCCGAGAGGGGCCATTGCAAGGGCAGCACCTACTAAGTCAGCTGCATAGCTGGTTCCCCATGTTAAGTGAGATGCCTTTGGGCCCCATCCTATGCCTTTAACAGCTGCGTAGAAGAGGCATGTTTGATCTATGTAGCTTATGTCATCATGCAGGAGCAAGGACAGCTACATTTCAACTCTTCGATTCAAATGGTTAAGGTGTCTTATTCAGAACTGCACAAGTTCCAAAGTGTAGCTGGAGAACATTCCCTCATGCCCTGTTTGTGGCCTTCCTGGAGGCAGCTGGTTGGCTACTACAGGAAACAGGAGACTGGACCAGATGGACCTTTGGTCTGACCAGCAGATTTCTTCTTATGTCCTTATACACATAGAAGTCATGTCTGCTGTGAAGATGCCCATTTATACATCAATAGAATGAAGTGATCATGCTTTTCTTAAGACTCGGGGTACAGAATCTCAAGCCCAGGGGACCAAATGCAACCGTCCTGGGGTCCCAATCAGGCCCCCTGGTGTTCCCCACATAGCCCCTCCCCCTTTCCCTGGCTCCTCCCCCTTTCCCTGGCCACCAATTGTTTGGGGTTTCCAGCCTGTAGTGCAGTTCCCCAGCCGCCAGCCCCATTCTAAAAGGTTGAACTGCCTCTCCTAAGGCCTAGTTACTGGGAGTAAGAGCTTTAAGCTACAATATGCTGGTATTTCATAGAATCATAGAATCATAGAAAAGTAGAGTTGGAAGGGGCCTACAAGGCCATCGAGTCCAACCCCCTGCTCAATGCAGGAATCCAGGTCAAAGCATCTCTGACAGATGTCTGTCCAGCTGCACCTTGAATGCCTCCAGAGTGGGAGAGCCCACCACCTCCCTAGGTAGTTGATTCCATTGTCTTATTGCTCTGACAGTCAGGAAATTTTTCCTGATGTTTAGGTGGAATCTAGGTTCCTGTAACTTGAGCCCATTATTCCGTGTCCTGCAAACTGGGATGATCGAGAAGAGATCCTGGCCCTCTTCTGTGTGACATCCCTTCAAATACTGGAAGAGTGCGATCATATCTCCCCTCTCCTCTTCTGAAGGCTAAACATGCCCAGTTCTTTCAGTCTCTCCTCATAGGACCTTGTTTCTAGTCCCTTTATCATCCTTGTTGCCCTCCTCTGAACCCTCTCCAGTTTGTCTATATCCTTCTTAAAGTGAGGTGCCCAGAACTCAAGATGAGGCCTAACCAGTGTCGAGTAAAGGGGAATTATCACTTCCCGCGATTTGGAAGCTATACTTCTATTAATACAGCCCAAAATTGCATTTGCCTTCTTTGCAGCCACATCGCATTGCTGGCTCATATTCAGTTTGTGATCTACCACAATTCCAAGATCCTTCTCACTTGTAGTATTGTTGAGCCAAGTGTCCCCCATTCTGTAACTCTGCATTTGGTTTCCTCTCCCTAGGTGTAGCACTTGGCATTTATCCCTATTAAATTTCATTCTGTTGTTTTCGGCCCAGCGCTCCAGCCTATCGAGGTCACTTTGAATTTTGTTTCTGTCTTCCAGAGTATTAGCTGTTCCACCCAACTTTGTGTCATCTGCAAATTTGATAAGCATTCCCTGTACCTCCTGATCCAAGTCATTAATAAAAATGTTGAAGAGCACCGGGCCCAGGACCGAGCCCTGTGGTACCCCGCTTGTTACCTCTTCCCAGTTTGGCCCCACCCTTTTTGCCTTCAGCCCCACCTGCCACTAAAATGTGCCCCCCAAGAGCTTCTCTGAAAGGGAATTCAGCCCTTTGGCTGAAAGAGGTTCAGCGCCCCTGTCCTAGACTATATACCACTTCAGGCTGCTGGTAGGGAGGCCGGGGTGTTTGAATGTTTCTCCTATCTGAAAAGAAAATCCTTGCATGCACACAGTTAGTATGCTGCAGAGAATAGTTCACCCTAATTTCTCCAAGAAATTTTCTAGATGCAGGCAGTGGTATAATGGTAAATTCTGAAGGGCTGGCAGATAGCATAATATTGAATTTATTATGTTCAGCATGCCGGCAATCCTATGCATGGTACGCTCCATTGAACTCAGTGGTGCTTACTTCTGACTGTGTAGGTGTAACTAGTAAAACACACTGGGCTTTAACAAAAGATCTTCAGCCAACTGAAATGCATTTTTTTTTAAATTAGACATGCAAACCATCTTGGAAAGAAATGTTACCATTTAAACTCTTGGAGCAGAGTAAGAAGCCCATCAAAGAAAAGTATCCAGCAGCCTCTGCTTAATTCTTTTCCTCATCCTCTGCCTTCCTATATGCTCATCTGTCAAAAAAATATATAGTAAAACTTGAAAGTCTCATCATCACCTCATTCACTTGCTGGAGCAAGGAGAGTTGTGTTACCCAGGCGCTCTGGCAGATTATGTCATCATGCTCCTACTTTGAAAAAAGCCCCATGCCCCCCCCTGTCTTCCCCTTCCGCTACACTACTAGGTATGGGGGGGTGTTGTTCATGAGGAACAATTCAAACGTACAATCCCCACTTGCAGCTCAAATCTTTCCCATTTGACTCTGCTGGTTGTATAGTAGGCGATCACTCGTAAACGAGTAAGATTGTCTTCCAGGATAAAATTACAAAAAGAAAATTATAAAAAGAGGAAATTCTAAAAAAAATTGTGTAGACTCTAGCGATGGGTCCATAAGTGACTGTGGAGGCCAATTGTGGAAGACTGTGGAAGCTGTCGATCCACACAGCTTTCCACATTGAGGGCACAGGTTACCAGATGGAAGATGGTCCTATAAAGGATTCGTTTGACGTGCTTTTTGCTTAGCACGTTTCTCCCTTTCACCTTGCACTCGGGCTTCTTCAAAGTCCATGGAACCTTTGTGAAAGGCCAACCTCCATTTAGATCGTTCATGGGCCAGAGCTTCCCAGTTCTCGATGTTTTATATTGCATTTTTTTAAATTAGCCTTAAGAACATCTTTAAACCTCATATACTGACCACTGATATTCCGTTTTCCATCCTTGAGTTGGGAACAAAGTAACTGCTTTGGGAGACGGCAGTCAGACATTCGAACAACATGACCGGGTCCTAACCCTAAAGGCTATGAACAGTCAGATTCTCATTAGAGCACGACACTGGTAGTCCTAAACTGTGGGTATGGCCTGACATTTCAAGACAGGAATGCTGGTCACTGGTGGGGATAGGCCTGATTTGTTTTTATGGCATTGTGCCAATTTATACATAGACCTTGCCTGATGTCTTTAAGAAAAAATGTTTCCCTGTAATGTCAGTAGATTTCATAGATCATAGAGTTGGAAGGAGCCTACAAGGCTATCGAGTCCAACCCCCTGCTCAGTGCAGGAAACTAGAGGAGAGGTCTCCCATCCAAGTCATAACCAGGCTTGACCCTGCTTAGCTTTCCATGCTCAGACAAGCTGAGCCAGCGTAAGCCAGAGGCCTGTGATAGCTCAAGCCCTCTGTAAAGAATAGAGCTAAATATATACTATACTCCAGCTTTGACTAGAATGGACTCGTAAATCCCAGCCTGCTCCTTTTAGTGCAATGCTGGACATGTCTACTCAGATGTAAGCCCCTTTGAGCTCTAGGAGACTTAGTCCCAGGTAAGTCTGTATACTAGCCTTTGCCAAGCTGGTGCCCTCGAGATGTGTTGGATTACACATAATGTGGCTCGGAGATTACAGGAGTTGTAGTCCAACACATCTCGAGGGCACCAAGTTGGGGAAAACTGGTATATAGGATTGCAACCATAGTCCAACACTATGTGGAAGGCAGCAGTGGGAGCAGCAGCATTCATTTTTGCCCTGCCTCCCTTCCTCCTTGCCATCATCTTCCTTAGGCCAGGACCGGTGCAGGGCAGTTTGGCGCCCTAGGCAAAATTATATTTAGTGCCCCCCTCTCGTGCCGTGGGGGGGGCTCCGGAGCAAAGCAGCCGGGAAACGCCTGCTTGCCCAGCTCCCCCCCCCCCAGCCCTGGCCGCCGCCTCCGAGCCTGCCTCCCCATCCACTGGTCCCGTCGCATCCTTCCGGCATGGAGGAAGTGATGCGACGGGACCCCCGCGCTCTGTTTTTGGCCGGGGAAACCAGGGCAACAGGGCTGTTTAAGCCTTGTTGCTCTGGTTCCTCCTGCCAAAACAGAGCGCGAGCGGGGCTCCGGCAGCGGCGGAGGCGGCAGAGAAGGTAGGTGGCGGGGGGTCCGGCGGCGGGGGGTCCGGCGGCTGCAGGGGGGCTGCGGGGGGTCCGGCGGCTGCGGGGGGTGGCGGGGGGGTCCAGTGGCTGCAGGGGGTGGCGGCAGCGGCTCGAGCGGCACAGAGAACGCTCCGCTCTGCATGTTGAGATCGGCCGCCTCGAGGGCCGAGCCAGGAGCGAGCCCTGAGCCGACTCCAGGCTCGGCCCCACCACTACCCAGTACAGGGCAGGAGGATCAGCGGAGGCCCGGCGCCCGCAATCCCTCCGCACTGACCTGGTGGTGCCTTTGTCGGCTGAGGCGGCAGGGCGGGGCGGGAGCACGCCGGCAGCGAAGAGTCGGCCGGAAGGAGCGCAGCGTTTCTGCGCCCTCTTCAGCCACGCACCCTAGGCAACCGCCTAGTTTGCCTAGCGGTAGTGCCGGCCCTGCCTTAGGCCATGCTGGTGGTTCATAGATTTCATAGATCATAGAGTTGGAAGGAGCCTACAAGGCTATCGAGTCCAACCCCCTGCTTAATGCAGGAAACTAGAGGCGGGGTCTCCCATCCAAGTCATAACCAGGCCTGACCCTGCTTAGCTTTCCACACTCAGACAAGCTGAGCCAGCGTAAGCCACAGGCCTGTTTCCAAAGGGAAACTCTGATCTACTGTCTCATAGGTCAGGTTTTTTTCTCTGTGCCAGGCTAGCATTAAACTTTTTCCAGTCACAATTCTTTTTCAGATGGGCTTCAACAACACACAGGACAGTGATTTGAAAATCCAAGAGATTATCATGTTGATCCTATATATGTAAGGGGGGGGGGGAGGGAGAGGAGAGAGAGAGAGAGAGAGAGAGAGAGAGAGAGGTTTGCCTATCCATGTGCAGGGCTAAAGTGTGGACAGGGACATCAGTGGGCACGCACATAAGCCTTGGCCCAGCATGCCCGTGTGCAGGATATCCAGTTAGACCTTCATGTGTTGAGCACAAAGTTCTGAAGAGGGTTTGCACATGAAGGGCTGCCTTGTCACGGTTTCCGATAGTGGGAACTCTGTAAGCGCATTCAGTTGAACATGCTTACAAAGGCCTTTTCAGACCTTCATGCTCAGGGCACCGGGTGCATGGGGACACTGGGGGTGGGGCTTACATGCATGTCCACTTCCTCCAGGGGGGGCAACATGCAGCCTGTAGGCCACGTGGAACTCCCTCTGTCCTTGATTGCAGCCCACGTCACCACCACCCCAAATTTTTAAATAATAAAAAGGCATCTTTAGTGGCTATGGAGTGCACAAATGGCCAAATTTGGCTTGTTTGCAAGCTAAATCTGGCCCTTTTGCTGCTCCGTAGCCAGTGCAGAGCACCAAAAGGGTTAAATTTAGTTTGAAAACAAGCTACGTTCGTGGATTATAACAAGATTTGGGCTGAAATCCAAAATTTAATCCTGCAAACTTTCCTAAGAATAAGTCCCATTGAACTCAATGGGGCTTACTTCTGAATAGACATGTATAGTATTGCACTGTTAATCTTTTTGTTTAGGCTGCAGTCCTAAGTATACTTACCAGGAGTAAACATGTTTAGGCTCCAAATTGACCTGTAGAGTCCTGGCAAACAGTTCTGTTTTGATATAGCAGTTCTGGTCTCAATTCATTGTCTTGAATGTTACTATCATTCTTACTATCAAAGTGAGCCAAATAGACACTTCGTAACAAATTTCAACTGAGCCAATTGCAAATGCAAAGCTACAAGGAGGTAGGTTTGTGGCAGACTTACCCAAAGTGGCAAAGTTGGAACTGCATTTGATTCTCATTAACATCATGTGTTACCCACTCTGAGACTCCAGGATAGGGCAGGTGTCAAGGTTCCACTACTGCAAGGACCCCTTGATCTGCCCTTTGGGAGATCTCTGCCTCTTCCCAAAGACCCAGTCCTTTGCCTGCTTCCTCCAGTAACGTGGGTGAAGGCTTTAGGCGTGGTGAATAAGTCACTCCAAACTCCAGGGTACACAACAAACTTTACTTATAGTAGTAGGGAAATTACTTAATAGAGTGGTTTTAAATCAACAGCAGGTATGATAAAATAAAACAAACAAACAAACAATGTTCTCTAGTTTCACTTCAGTCTTCCTAATTCCTGTGCAGTCAGCCAGCCAGTTTCTCTTTCTCTCTCTCTCTGCTTCTCTCTCTGCTGCTCAGCACACACTCTCTGACTGCTAGCTGACCACACCCCACATATATAGTCTTCCCAGGACTGGAAGGTTATGACCATGTGACCTTGCACTGGAGAACTGATTCTAAACTTCTATTGGGTAACTTAAAACTCTCAAACTCCCCCTCCCATCGTGGAGTGTTTGAGCCTTCAGGCTTCAACAAACTGAAGCCTGTGTAGGCCTCAACAAACCGAATCCTGTGTAGGCCTCAAACCCTCACATCAGGATATAAGCTTAAAGGTAAGTGTAAAAAGTATTGCAACAAGCCTTGATAATTCCCTGGACTTAAATGAACGTATCTTATCACAACCACTTTGGCTTGTGGCAGCCGTGGGAACAGCCACACCCACACTGTCTTCCAGCTACTTCAGTCTATAGTGCAGCCTTCCCCAACCTGGTACCTTGGAGACGTTCTGGACTTCAACTCCCATCAGCCTCAGCCAGCGCATGGCCAATGGTCAGGAATGCTGGGAGATGTAGCCCAAAACATCTGGAGGGGAAGGCTGCTGCAATGATTCACTGTTGTTGAACCAGCTATGCACAGCCCAGTGTTCAAATTACGCAAAGGCCAAGGAGCTCTGCCCCCTTACCTTTTTTTGACAAGGGAGGGGCCATAACTCAGTGGCAGAGCATATGCTTTGCATGCAGAAAGTCCCAGGTTCAATCCCCGGCATCTCCAGGTAGGGTGAGGAAAGAATTCTGCCTGAAACCCTGGAGAGCCACTGCCAGTCAGTGTCAACAATACTGGGCTAGATGGACTGATGGTCTGACTCAGTATGGCAGCTTCCTATGTTCCTATGACAGTCCCCATACCTATTGTTTTTAGAATAATGATGCAGGGGATTTAAATAAATACATTTAAAGCCGATATATATGATCGGCTCCTTCGTAGGTTGTGTGGTGTGGTGTGCAAATCCAGACTGTTGGGTTGTTTAGGGGCTAAACAACCCAGCGGTTAACCCATGGTTTGTTGTTGGGTTAACTGCTGGGGTGTTTAGCCCCTAAACAACCCAGTGGTCTGGATTTGTATGTCATGCTGCAGAAACTATGAAGGAGCTGATCGTGTGTTGAGCACTAAAGCAGAAGAGGCAGGTGCACTGCCCATGTGCCCCTGACAACCCATCATTTTTTAAATCAATGGGTTTACCATTACCTGCTGCAAACAGCCCCTACAATGTGGTTTGCATGGAACAACAAACCATGGTTTAATTAATTAACCATGGTTTGTAGAATCATGGGTTGTTGTTATATGTGAACTCAGAACTATGGGTTAACTATGGATTGTTAACCACGAACCACCCATGAAGAGAACCCATGGTTTGTCGTTGGGTTGTGAACTGTCCGTTGTTTAAACTATGGGTAGTTGTTACACGTGAACACATAATCATATGTTGTTCATGGGTTGTTTCATCAGGCTACAGAGACAGCAGACAAGAGTAGTTAAAAAAACCTAGCCTCTTTACATGCCAGTACTGTAGTGGTGCAAAGGCATCTGGGATACAGGGAGGGAGCAGGGGAAGGAGAAGGGAAACAAGCAACCCAGGGACTGAGAAAAGAAACCACAGTTTGTTCGACCATCTACCAGACAAACCCTGGGTAGGGCGACAAACCATGGTTTAAATAAACCATGGGTTAGTGTTCCATGTGAACTAGGTCTATGGGTTATTTCATGTGTTTCATGCAGGTACACATGCCAGGAGCTGGGACTGGACATGGCTCCCTCTTGAATACACACTAAGGCTGTAAAGGATTACACATACACACTGAGGAGGAAGTCCCATTGAATTCAGAGGGACTTACATCTGAGTAAACCTGTATAGGATTGGGCTGTGTATGTGGCAAACCTGAATGTGTGAATCAGCGTGGGTTTAACACTGGCACACCAAAATCCAGATCCAGTGCATGGGTGTGGATACATACAGAAGCATCTAGAAAAGTTAGCGCAAGCCAGACTTTTTTGACAGCTGCCATGCGCTGAAGTGATCGTAAGACTTGAATCTGTTGAGCAAACTAGAAAAAAGATATTAGTCCTTCAAACTTAGCACAGTTGAAATTTCACAGGGTTTTTTTTTAACCTGAAGCATTCTCTTAGTAGCATCTACCTCCAGAGACCCAGCTGTGACTCTGAGCCCCACTGCGCTATATACTAAAGACAAAAAAAGAAAGGAAAAAGAAAACTATTTCCTGCTTCAAAGTGATAACAGTTTGAATGTAGGACAAGAACAACACATGATGGACAGCATAGCCCCAGGAAACAATGGGATGATACTGGTCTGTATGATAAGTGGTGGTTTTCAACCCCCTTAACTTTCCTCTCTTATTATTTTTTTCAGAGGCTAGTTCAACTCTGGCAGTGTACATTGGCTGGGAAGCAGCAATAATAGCAAGCTACTGGGATGTGATTTAATTATACCATTCGGGGGTCTAACGGCAGCCTGGAAGTTGAAGCTTGGGTAATCTCAGCACTTGGGATAGCAGCAGAATTCTAAAGTCTGAGCTTCATGCAGCGAGAGGCAGAGAAAATGAGCATCTGCATTTCTTAATGATGCCTTTGGGTGGTGTAATGCCAGCCCAGCACCATCTAATGAATGCCATTGCCAAAAGGAATCTCTCCTTCGCTGCCAGGCGCATTTTGCTCTTTCTGCAGGGCCAACGGGAGAGGGTGGGTGACGAGAGGGAGTAAGTGGCATGTTGTTGTACTGCCCTTGTTGAATTACTATTATATATTTCCTAGCGTCTCCGAGTTGCTGGGTTCGTTGTGTGCGTGTTTCCCCCAGCCGCTGAGTTAATGGAGGATTGGCAGCCATCCAATAGGAGACCCCAGAAGGGCAAACACCGAATTAGTTGGACACCAGAGTGATGTCGGATGAGTCCTCAGGGCCAAACTGGATGAGGTGGCAGCAGGACATCAGTAGCTGGATCTCCTGAAAGTTTTTTTTTTTTTAAGGGTAAATTGTGGCATGGGTGGTGGTGGTGGGAGGGTTTTAACACTGTGCCATTTCCCCCAATCTGAATCTATCTCTCTCTCTCTCTCTCTCTCTCGCTCTCTCTCACACACACACACACACACACGCACACACGCACACACTGGAGGATGGTGACTTCAATGACATTGAAGTCACCAGCCTCCACTGCACATACACACGGAGTTATTTGCTCCATGCAGCAAAACAGAAAGAGGCTTGGGAAGCAGCAATAATAGCAATAATTCAGATTGGGAAAACAGCACAGGGGGACGGGTGAAAAAAACAAACACTCCTGTGGCCCTAATCTGAATTGCCCCCGCCCATGACTGCCCTGAACCTTTAAAAAAAGGAAAAAGTAGGAGATCCAATCATGATCTCCCACTACCATCTTGCCTCTGTGACAGAGGCTGTAAACCTGGGTCTGGACTGACTGTACCACTTCAGACTGCAGGTCTGCTCTGTTGACTGAATGTTCCTCCACACACCCTTCCCCAAAACTCCATCCCTGCACATAGAAAGTGGGCCTGTCAGGGAGACATGTTGTAGCCCAGACTACTCTCTGAGGCTGAGTTTGTGTGTTCAGGAAATCGTTTTATGTAGGAAAGCATTCAAGTGTGGTGAGAGCCAGTGTGGCGTAGTGGTGAGAGTGTTGGACTGGGACTTGGGAGATCCGGGTTCTAGTCCCTGCTCAGCCACGAAGCTCACTGGGTAACTTTGGGCCAGTCACTGACTCTCAGCCTAACCTACCTCACAGGGTTGTTGTGAGGGTAAAATGCAGAGGAGCAGGACCGTGTAAGCCGCCTTGTATTCCCTGCAAAGAGGGGAAAAAGCGGATAAATACATGTAATCATGTAATAATAAATAAATAAATAAATAAATACCCTACCTGCAGTCCAGATACAGGTTTACCACCTCAGTGAAAACTAGGTCATAGTATAGTTTAAGGCTGGGAATGGGGTGATGCTAGGGTGGCCATGTGTCCTACTTTGCACGGGACAGTCCTCCATTTGAAGGTGTCCTACATTTGAAGGGTTGTCCAGTTCAAGTCCAGTTCAAAGATCAAGAGCCATAAGAGGGGAGAGCAGCGGGGGCCCTGAGGTGGCCCATCAACAGCAGATGGACAGCAGACTGAGCAGGCACAAGGTCATCTGGCCACAGTCTTCCCTATTAAAGTGAGATGTGTTGTATTTCTATTTAAGTGACAGCAATTATTTCTAGTTTTGTATCTAGGCACATGCCAATGTATATGGAAATTTACACAAATATATGTCATGTCCTCTTTTGACCTCTGTCTGAGATGCCATACATAATGTTTTTGGCCATACATAAGTGGCCACCCTAAATGACACATTACATGGGGCCACCTCATGTACTGAAACCCCAAAGCCACTTCTTTCCGTTCAGGCGTCTGCTCTGACACAGATTGCCTGTGTGACTTTGGGCAAATAATTACACTTGCTAGAGTTTCCTCTGCGCATTGGGGACAATGAAAGCTCTCTACTATGAGAATAAAATACATTGATGGCTTCCTGATGGAGGCCATCGAAGTCTGTTAAGCTGGGGGCAGGCAATCATTCTGAAGAAAGTAGCTGGAGAAATGCCTTGCTTCCCTTGATGTATGTACATACGGTATTTCTTTGTCCCAGACTCTCATTGAACACATTTTGCAGCTTTTAAAAACAATGACAAAAGCTGCAAAGTCTATTTACCAGATCCTAAAGTGAAATATTATCTATACTACGCACGAGCAGCAATCTCCTCCTCAAACCACTTTAAACTCTCGGCCAGTGTGGGGTGGGGTGGGGTAAAACTATTGTTTATCTCCAGCTTCAGGTAGAGAATAACAATTAGTTCTTATGGATAGGGAAGGCTTGCTTAATTTTCTTCCATCACTGATCCTATATGAATTTGGGGGTATTCTGTAACCTTTTAAACACAGATTTGATGAGGACAAGGAAGGTTAAGCAAAACTGCCAACCCCTAGGTCACAGCATAACATATTGATAGAGGGATACAGTCTTGCTTATGTATCAGCCTCAGGCTTAGATCCAATGGTGTTGTTCCACCACAGGGAGGGAAACTACTGGAGGAACAAATGTCCCTTCCCTCCTGCAGGACCCTGTTTGTCCCCAGATCTGATCTGGATGGTTGAGGACTTTCTGGAACAGATTTGGGGGGGCACATGAGGGACTACAGGGGAGGGGAAGGAGAGGATGGAGAAGTTCCATTGCGCGAATGGATGTCCATCGCATCGCACAGCACTCTGATCCAAGCTACGGATCACACACACACACACACACACACACCTATAAAATGGGGTCAAGAATGATCTGTTTCACAGAGTTGCTATGAAGAAAACAGTTTAAATAATTCTGTAATAATTCTGCTCTTCACAGAATACAAAAATTAGAGAATACCATTTTGTCTTGACAATTGCACATGACTGATCCACCCACTCTACTTCATCATGTGCCACAGAAAAAAAGCAAGTGAGACATTGTGCACTGGTGTCAGAAGAGTGATGTAGGTGCAATAGGTGATACAATAACAATGGAGTATGTTCTTTGTGTGTGGAGGGGAATACTTTAATGGCAGCCACTGGCAAAATTAGGATGTTAACATTATGCGTCAATATGAATGGTAAAACTTTAGGGACAGGCTTATACCCAATTCCTGTGTCTCGCATTAGTAAAATGCACTCATGCACAGGCACAGGCATACAGGCTGCAATTCTGCGCACAATTAGCCTGCTAAAATCACATTGACAATCACTGGGTTTTAAGCAACCTAGCTATGCTCAAGATTGCAGCTTATAGTGATAAACTCTGAGACAAAATTGCTTTCGGATTCCACCAAAATTTGGTCTAAACTCAGCCACCTCCCTTTCATATTACCAGCAACCCCACAGCAATGCATCTGTAATTGATAATTAACAGCACAGTTAAAGTAATTCATTGCAGTGATATCTAGCATATTTATCTGACAAAGGAATGGTGGCATGGACGGCAATCAGTTCCTGAAGCTGAGAAGTGACACAATTTGCTTTTCTCATACATTCTTGTCTGAAAGCGATCATATAACGTCCGCAAAGCCCTAGTGACTCAGGGAAATCAGCCTAAAGGCCACCTCAGAAGTTTTCGGGTTCAAATGTGGAAAGCACTTCTGCTTGGAACTAGCGTGTCAATCATCATATATGACACATCCAGCACTGCAAAGAGGAAGTAGCATCACCTGCCACTGCCAGCATCTGGTCTTCAGTTCCTAAGATACCATTTTTGAATACTTAGGGTGCAATCAAATCCGGATGCCCGCAGCCCTCTGAACTGGAGGATTATGGGCATCCTATGCAAGGCAGGTGGAGCATGGAGGCAAAGGTTGCCTCCACATTCTTCCCGCCCTGCAAAACACTTACATGGCCAATTTTGGCCATCTAACTGTTGCATCTTGGAGCATGAGGGGAGGCTGAGGTGCCGCCAGGATACCTCGTATCATGGTGGCACCTATCTCCTTCCCTCCCTGCCCCCTGGAACGCCCACAAAACCCCATCTCCAAGGTCATGCATTTTTCTGCACCGGCTGTGAGCTGGAGGCAGGCGCTCTGAGCTTGGGGTCCGAACTCGGAGCGAGTTTCCGAGGTCAGAGATGGGACTCCGAATAGTCCTGTGGTCGTCTAGATGCTGACTAGTGGCCATAGGATTGCACTGCCCACTTACCAGTTCAGGGCAGTTGCTGCTTGCTTTGAGCTTACTCTCATCCCTCTATCTCCCTCCCTCATTGCTCTGCCTCCTTGCCTTTATCATTCCATTTACAACATTTACTTCAGTAGCAATTTAGAGAACTGAACATGGAAATTTTGACCCGCCTTGAAAATACTGTTTGGCTGAAAAGAGGAACTGATACCATTTCCACAATATAGCCATGCTGGTCTCCACAACAACAACAAAACATCAAAAACCTACAATTAGGCAATACCTTTGTTAGGACCAATCAAATTGCCACCAAAGATTGTGCAAGCTTTTGAGTTCTCCAGAACTCTTCATCTGGCTAAGTGTACCAAAAACAAAAAATGGAGGAAGAAAAGTCAGCTTCAAAGCAGGAATGCATAATCACGGCTTAAATCATGCAATCCTATGCTGCTGCTGCTGCTGCTGCTGCTGCTGCTGCTGCTGCTGCTGCTGCTGTATTTTTATTTTATTTTATTACTTTGATGTAAATCTCACTGTGTTCTGTGGGGCTTATTCCTTAGTAAGCATATTTAGGATTGCCGCCACACAGTAGGAAAGATTGCTGTTTCACATACCTGTTACTGCAACAGACTATCATTCAGGACCGGTGCTACCATTAGGCCAACTAGGCAGCTGCCTAGGGCGCAGGGCTAAAGGGGGCGCCAGAAACGCCTTGTGAAAAAAATGCAGAGCTAAAATGCGTATTTTACCAACTTGGGGGCGCTAAATATCTGATATTGCCTAGGGCACCAAACTGCCTTGCACCGGCCCTGCTATCATTGCTACCCCCCTGGAAATTATCCCATACCTGTGCAACCCTCACCAGCCACGGTCTGGAGGGGGATATATGCTTACATGATTCCAGCAATGCAAGAGTATGTTAGGGCATCCAGCCTGGGTTGTGGGTTTCATTTCCCCGTTGCTAGGGGAGTTCCCTGGATACTTTGCTGTAATGGGTGGAAGGGTTGTGTGGTTGTTTTGTAGGGGGCAGGTCACTATTCTTGCATTTAATGTTCTGTTAATTCTGTCGCTGTAATTAACTTGCAGCAGTGTAAGCAGAGGTGGCTATTATACTGGATCACCCAGCCTTCGCCAGCATGGATCCCTGCAGATGTTTTGGTTAAAACTCCCATCAGCCCCAGCCAGCATGACCAATGATCAAGAGTGATGAGAGTTGTAGTCCAAAAAATCTGCAAGGACTCATTCCCCAATTTTACAACTCTATAGATTTAGATCCGGTCAAGTATTTGCAGAATTTAGATGCAAGGATGTTTCAGCCTGAAAGTGACCAGATGCAAAGAAGGATGGGCTTCCTGCATATTGAACCATTGTGTAGAAGAATTTTAACAGGTGCAATGTGTCAAGGAAAGATGAAAAAAAGCTGACCCTAGATAGATAGATAGATAGATAGATAGAGAGATAGATCTGAACAATTGTTTGCCCTACTTTCTCTGGTTGCTTGTTTTCTTTATTGTCCAGCAGCTTGAGAAAACATTATATCAGCACCTTTGCACTGATGTAATGTAGACTCTGCAAGGCAGTGGAGACCAGATTCTTCTCAGCTCCATCTCAGGTGAATTTTCTCTACACCATCTTAAAGTGGCTGTTCAAAGAGCAGTTTTCTGCCCCTCCCCCTTTGCTCCTATAATCTGATGCTCTGGCCGCTGCCACATGCCTGGGCTCAGCGCAGTCAGGCCCTGTGTGCTTAATACTCCTACTCAGATTCATAATTCATTCTTGGCTGAACAAAAGAAACAAATAAATATCCGGCGGCCATCCAGTACTTACAAAGAGGCCAAAGGGGCAAATAGAAAGCTACGGAGAAATCCCACAGTGACTAGCTAAATAGCTAGGAAGAGGCTATAAATCTGACTGTCTCCATCAAAACCTGGATGTAGGAAGTTACCAAGGACCAAAACAGAAGGAGCAACAAGAGTTACTTAAGAGTGAATTTTACCCCCAGATGCAGCTTTTCCTGCCACAGTGCTGCAAAGATGGGGAAAGTAATGCATTCTGGTGGAATCTTCCTTTCTATGAAACTCTAAAAAAGATGCAAGACCCTGGACAGCAGCCCTGAACTCCAGTTATCACTGATATTACACAAATGCAGT
The DNA here is from genome assembly GCA_021292165.1 of Shinisaurus crocodilurus. NCBI lineage: Eukaryota > Metazoa > Chordata > Lepidosauria > Squamata > Shinisauridae > Shinisaurus > Shinisaurus crocodilurus. The sequence goes on from CM037877.1 coordinate 207,918,432, forward strand.
TAGGGTTCCCAAATTTTTACCAGCCTCCTGCTCCTGTGCCTCTAAAATAAGTCCTACAATTCCCAGCATTCCCAGTTTTGCTGAAAATACATAGGCCAAGAATTAGGGGGAACCTAGTTTCAGTCACTTCCTAAAAACTAGGTACCGCTGTCACCACTGTTCCCTTGCTTATTTCTCAGATGGAATTGAAACCTGAGGGTTTCCTGATAGCATACGGTTAGGCAGTAAGGAATTACGGGAAGACAAGACACTCAGAATCTGTTGTTGTTGTTGTTGTTGTTGTTGTTGTTGTTGTTGTTGTTGCAGTTTAAGTAAGAAGCAGAACACTTATGCAGAAAACAAAAGAAAATTCAAACACATCTCTAGTTAATTTAGGGCACAATCCTATGCATGTTTAGACAGAAAGAAGCCCGACATCTCCCAGCATTCACCAGCCAGCCATGCTGGGAGTTGTAGGATTTCCCCCCCCTGTCTACACATGCATAGGACTGTGCCCTTAATAAATGTTCACAGCACTGAGGATGGACACACACCTGCCTTGCTGCACCCGCCTGTACTTTCCATAAGCACTCTGCTATCTTTTCGTGTAATGAATAGGTCCAGGTCACATGAAATGTGAATGGCATCATATGATGACTTTTCTACTCGGGCCTTGTGTATAAAGATTTCATTCAGAAGGATCACAAGATAGCAAGAATGGGTGGCCTTGTGACCTGTTACATAAGATCAGAGGCAACGTTTGAGCCAGCTTCTCCCTTTAACACATGGCTTTGATGGTTAGATGATATTTCAGAGGCAGGTGAGGTGAGCACCCTCTGCTGTGTCCCTTTCAGATGTTTAACACAATCGTGATCAGGGTGGACAACTTTGGGGGGGGGGAGACCATTTTCATCCTCCCCCCCCCCATGTGTAGGTCACACTCCTGTTTCTGCTGCGCTGCCAAGGTTGGCCTCAGTGGCAAAAACCCAGGCAATTTCCCAGCAATTTTCAGTGCCAAACTGTAATGAAAGGCTAAAATGGCCAAATTCAGCTTGAAGAATCAAGCTATGTTAGGTCATTTTAGCCTTCCAGAATGGTTTGCTGCCAAAATCGTCAATGTTTTTTCCCAACAGCATTATATATATATATATAGTATATTTGTTCACCGCCCATCAGCCAAAAGGCTTCCTGGGTATAAAGATTTCATTCAGAAGGATCACAAGATAGCAAGAATGGGTGGCCCACCCATTCTTATTTCTACAAAGAGAAATAAGATAAAAACAGTCATCTTAAAAACAAAAGAACATAAAATAAAATGCAGAGCAATATAAAATCACACAATAAAACCAAGCAGCCAAAAAGAATCAGTCCAGAGGTACACTAGAATAATAAAAATGAATTAAAAAATCAACCATTAAAATATTGGGCAAATAAAAAGGTTTTCACCTGGTGCCTAAAAGAATACAGAGTGGGCGCCAGGCACACCTCTTTGGAGAGCTGATTCCACAAATGGGGTGCCACAACTGAGAAGGCCCTTCCCCTAGTAGCCACCCTCCTAACTTCCTTTAGATGGCATCAGGGGGCACAAGGGGGCAGCAGAGGCTGCATGTAGCCCACAGGCCCTGATGTAGATGGAAAAAAACCTCTGCCAAAGAACCACTGTGAGTCCTTTCAGGATTGGTCTGAAAGATGCTTATATGGCCTCCCCTCATCTTTTGACTCAAATCTTCAAAGTGTGGCACCAGCAGAAGGCTCAATGGCTCTCTTGCTAGTATAAGTACGGTACTTGTGGAGATGGAGTGGGGAGGAAGAGGCCAGGTTTGTATTCTTCCCTAATCTACATTCCTTTCTAATGTTATAAGGGAAAGATTTGTTCACAGGCACAAATATGGCTCATTCCTTTTGAAAAGTCCCTTTGTGCCTTTGACAGATCTCCCTTAAATTCCCTGGAACTGAGACCAGTTATTATCGTTATTAGTAATAATTACTGTCAGCATGTGCAGCGGTCAACACAACAGAGTCCTTATCTTGGAGGAGTTTTGCAGGTACTACTTTGATTCAAAGGTCAGCTATGATATTTACACAGATAATTTTCCATGTGGTGCCGGCTGATTCCTTTTCAATCAAATAAGAAACAGAGATGACATGAGTCATGATAGGTATAAAGCTAAGCACTTTTAAAGTCCCATTGGTTTCATTTCGAGAGATTTAGGTTAAGCATTAGCTTAACTTTGCCACTGAAATCAGTGGAGCTTAACCTTGGCTTAAACCAAAGGATCCTAAGGTTATGGCTGCCATGTGGACCCTTACTTTGGGACCAGGATAGGTAACACCATTAAGTTCATGGGACTTATTTTCAAGTAGATACACTTAGAATCAGGCTACAAAAGAATGTAAGCCTTTCTGTTCTCTTCAAGGCACAATTCAAGGCTTCTTTTTAAGCTAAAAAGGCAAAACCCTTTTTCATGAGCTGCCTACATTTTTAATTTAAAGGTAAGGTATCATGTGTGCGCATGCACGCATATACACAGGCCTGTGGCTCACGCTGGCTCAGCTTGTCTGAGCGTGGAAAGCTAAGCAGGGTCAGGCCTGGTTATTACTTGGATGGGAGACCCCTCCTCTAGTTTCCTCCATCGAGCAGGGAGTTGGACTATATAGCCTTGTAGGCGCCTTCCAACTCTATCTATGAAACAGTGTGTGTGTGTGTGTGTGTGTGTGTGTATCAGAATCAGCCTCAGGTTTTTTTTCAGGACTGACCCTACCATTAGGCAGAGTAAGGATCCATCTCAGGTGATGGATGCATGGATGCTGGGGGTGGGAGAAAGGGGTGTGTGGCAGCCCCCCCCCCAAGCAATTCCCTCTAAGCACTCCTCCCCTAAGATGGCATCATGGTGATTGCAGTGCTTGCTTTTTGCTAGCCTGGGCGAGCTGCCCATCTCATCTAGTTGCCTTCTGTGCCATTGGGAAAGGCCCCCCAATGAGTAAGCTACTAAATCAGTATTTAAAATACCAGAGAGAGCTTCCTTCTGTTGTGATATTTCCTGAAAAGTGGGCATAACTCACTTCCATGGAAAAGAAATAATTTTGGGAAATTACACTTTCCTTACAGTTCATTTGTATGTTACTTTATGAATGAATCCTGTGTATTCGATATCAGTGGCTACATTTAGCTATGTATCTGTATATAAAGACAAATATATCTACCACCCATATTTCCCCTCTAAATTATATCATTACATCCTTCACCATTAAACAACAGCAAAATAAAAATAAAAATGTGCAGCAAGTTTACTTAGACGTAAGTATCACCAAGTTCCTTGGGTTTTACTCTGAAGAAAGCATGCATAGGAAGGCAGCTGAAGGGCTCTTGCACAGCTCCCATTCATTTCAATGGACTCTTCACTGGATTGTGCCCTTTGTCATTTGCTTGGTGGCAAGGAATCGCTCTTTTTGCATGCAGAATGTATTTGGAAACATGTTGCCAAATTTCTGTGTCCGTTTCTCTCCATCCTATGACACTGATTCAGCATCTCTGATTTTGGTCCCCTGTGTTGGCTCGTGGTGGGATTCGGTATGCCCATATACGGCATCCAGGCAATGCAGTCCTCCCCAACAACGTGCCTGGATGGCTGATGCTTCAGAGGGGAGTCAAAGAAGCAAGGAGCATGCACAGAATGTTGCTCTCCTTTCGTGCATGCACAGCTTCACTCTGGAACAGAGCAGATTACAGAGAGAGTTCTTGTTGCGGTGGACTCAGAGACTGTGTCAGTGATGCAGCTTGTTTGGGGCTCAGGCAGCTGTGAGTTGATATGGGGGACACACACTGGTGGGGCTCTGCTCCCTGCTCTAAATGATGGCCTGCCCCTGGAGTGGGTGGGATGTAGATTGGGATCTATTGGTAGATATCTGGTGATTTGCAAATAGATAGGCTAAGATTTCTGACTCCCAATTTTTTTAACAATGGCAACAACAAAATGACTCCCTTTCCCCAAATTATACTGCTGAAATGACATACTCTCCAATTGCCCCGAATTTGGAATTTGCAGGGACAGTCCTGCAAACACTTAAGCCATCACAGCTTCTTACTTTGTTATGCAGAGTCCCAACTTGTTAAGCAGAGCCCCTAATTCCCTTGCCTCCTCCTGCAAGCTATTTAGCTTAGCTGTGATTTTGCCCATGGACCCTTTAAGCAGGAAGGGAACAGACCCTGAGGGGAGACCCTGCTGCCTCAAACTAACCCCCCTGATAAGTAAGACAGACCCATTGAAGACATTTGTACTTACTCCTGAGTAACTGTGCATAGGATTGCACATTTTGTTTGAACTTAATTCAAGTTAGTTAAATTCTGTAAGATTATTCCAGTTTAAGTGTTTCTTTAAATCTAAATTGTGTGAATAGAACACAAAGTGCTTGAAACTGGGGCCTTTGCACAATAACAAACAACAAAGCTGTTCAGCCCCTCAAAGTTACTCCTTGTGCTTAAAAACCAGAGCTGTAGAGGTGTTGGAGCAAAATGCTGAAGGGGCTTAGTCAAAACCACAATGTGTCTTTTTGTATTTTCCCCCTCACAAAAGCTCCCCCCCCCCTCACAAAAGCTCCCCCTCCTACACATCTTCTTTTCTTCTCCTTCCCCAACTGCCCTGAAAATGCGGGACCAATCCTGACAATTTTAAAACAAAAAGAAAGAGATTGCCCTGCAAGCACTGACCCGCCCCCATGAAAAACACCAGATATCAAAAATTAAGAGTTTAAGTAAGGTAAAATAATAATAATAATAATAATAATAAATATATAATAATATTAATATATTATTATTATTATTATTATTATTATTATTATTATTATTATTATTATTATTTTCTTACCCGCCTCTCCACTCAGATCGAGGCGGGGAACAACCGTAAATATAAAATACATGACTAGTTAAAAACATAGTAAATATTATTAAAATATTCTTAATAAAGTATTTTAGGATACTTTAAAGGTATCCTAAAAACTCTTAAAATTCCACTGGGTAGGCCTGTCGGAAGAGGTCAGTCTTTACGGCCTTTTAAAAGCCAGGAGACTATCTAGTTGACGAGTCTCCTCCGACAGGCCATTCCACAGTCTGGGAGCAGCAGAAGAGAAGGTCCTCTGGGTAGTACTCGCCAGCCTAGTCTTGGCTGACGAGTAAATTCCTCCCAGAGGACCTAAGTGTGCGGGGCGGACTGTACGGGAGAAGGCGATCCTGCAGGTAACCCAGACCCAAACCATGTAGGGCTTTAAAGGTAATAACCAACACTTTATACTTCGCCCGGAAACTGATTGGCAGTCAGTGTAATGCTTTTAAAGCTGGTGTAATATGGGCACCTCTAGATGTACCGGTGACCAATCTGGCTGCCATATTTTGCACCAATTGAAGTTTCCGAACTAGGTACAAAGGTAGCCCTATGTACAGCGCATTGCAGAAGTCAAGCCTCAAAGTTACCAGTGCGTGCACTACCATCTTTAGGTCTTCCAGCTCTAGGAAGGGGCGCAGCTGGCGTATCAGCCGGAGCTGATAGTAGGCACTCCTAGCCATTGCATCTATCTGAGCTGTCATTTGAAGTGACGGGTCCAGAAGCACCCCCAGGCTGCGAACACAGTATTTCAGTCTTTCAGGGGGGCGTAGTGGTTAGAGTGCTGGACTGGGACTCGGGAGATCTGGGTTCTATTCCCCGCTTGGCCATGAAACTCACTGGGTGACTTTGAGCCAGTCACTGACTCTCAGCCTAACCTACCTCACAGGGTTGTTGTGAGAAAAAAATGGAAAGGAGGAGGAGGATTATGTAAGCCGCCTTGGGTTCCTTGCAGGAAAAAAGGTGGGAGTATAAATATAATAAATAAATAAATAAATAAATAAGTGTAACCCCATCCAGAACTGGTTGACACACCTCCAAACCCAGGTTGTGGCCTTTGACAGCAAGCACCTCCGTTTTGTCTGGATTCAGCTTCAGTTTGTTTTTCCTCATCCATAATAATAATAATACAAAAGCCACTAATAAAATATTATAAAATAATATATAATATAATAATGTAATAATTATATAAGATTTTGTGTGTTTCCTCGGATAACTTTTGTACTTGACTATGCCCTTTGTTTGCCTGGCCATACCCTTGGCCACGCCCTCATGTTGCCTGGCCACACCCTCTTGATCACACCTTCATGTTGCTTAACCAAACCTCTTACAAATTCACATGTGTGTTCCTATTTTCATCTGTGAAATGTTGGACGGTATGAATGAAATGAACAAAGCTTGCCTGGAGTGGGGTTGGGGGTATAACCAGAGGTAGATTTTTGTGTGGAAGGATTGTGAGCTCTGTTCAGTCCTGGTACTCAATACAAATTCCTGGGCTCAGAATTCTTTCAGTTTAATTGCATGTCTTTTATACCTGGCTCCAGTTGGTGGATCTCAGAGTTTTAGCAAAAACAAAAAGCAAAGCTGATCTTGCAAGCCTGAAGTCTGCCCACCCCGGCTATAGCTGAAGTGTGTGGTGGTGGCGGCAGCAGGAATAATCAGATTTCCCCAGCAACAAAACCCTGTAATTTGTGGCCTACAAGAGAAATACTACTTTGAAGAGAGATGTCTAGATCCTGCCTATCAACCAAATAACAATTACTTTGAAAAAATACACTTGTCTGGAAATATGCTCATTTCCCCTGTAACTTGTGCTGAAAGTAGGGTGGCCAGATTCAAAGGAAAACAGGGCTCCTGTACTTTTAATAGCTGTGTAGAAAAGGGAATTTCAGCAGGTGTAGTTTGTCGTGCAAGCTGAAATTCTCTCTTCAGCACAACTGTTAAAGGTGCAGGAACCCTGTATTTTCCTGCATCTGGCCACCCTAGCTGAAGGGTTGCCAACTGCCCCCCCCACTCCCACTCCCACTGCCACTGCCAAAAAGGGCCTGGCCCGCTCCAGTGCCTTTAACAGTTAACAGTGGCTTCATCTATAGAAATGTTTTTTGCACCATGAAGATAAATATTATCCCGCTACTAATGTCTACAAATGAACTTTCTGTTAAAAGCACAGGAGCAAGGGCCAATAAAAGGTTGGCAAACCAACCAAAGGAGGAACAGGAACAGGGTCCTTTAGCAGGAGATGCAAGTTCAAAAAATCTTCTCTGTGAGTAGCCCACTGTTTCTTCATTTTCATGTGATGTTGAAATAACACTTTTTTGTCTATCTTATGGTACGTCTGAATGACTGAAAACCGCAGGAGGCTAATTTTGTATTGTATCAAGGGCCCAGCTGGAAAGTGGATTTACATTCACACTGAAATATTGATGTGCCTTTTCTATCACGGATGAACAAGAATCTTGAAAGGCACATTAATACCATCACTGTAAATTAAGCAACCAGCTCTTCACTTAAGTGGTGTGACCTCTCCAGATTTAAAATAATGGGGAACAGAAGTCAGGAAATACTACAGAACGAAATGTGGAGTTTTTTTTTAAAATGTGCTGAATTTTAAAAGTTACTTTAGTGTCACCTGTGAAGATGCCTTTAAATTTTTGTGCTCTTCTGAATAGTGTGCCTAACTGAAATATGTGTTCACATGAATTGTATTGTTTATGATACATTTGAGTTTGTGAGGAAAGAGATGGGAGGTATCACAGGCCAGGGACTGGTTTAGTTGAGCTAAAATACTTCTATTCTGTAGCAGAAAGAATCACGATTCAAAACGATCTTGACAGGCTGGAACACTTGACTGAAAAAACAACAAGATGAAATGCAACAGAGATAAATATAACTCCTGCATTTGGATACAAGAAATCAAAGGCACAGGTATTGGCTTACTTCCAGGTAACTTAGGCTGCATTTACAAAAAATATAGTGTCAAGATCATGAGAAGGAAGGAGCCCTGTTCAGTCATTCTCCTTGCATGTAAGCCAGGGGTGGGGAACCTCTGACCTGGGGGCCAAATCTGGCCAGTTGGCCATGCCCCCTTCCCCTGGCCCATACTCCCCCCTCCCCACCCCACCCATCAATCATTTGGTGGTTTGCCGGCTTCTCTGCCGTTTCCCCCCCATTCTATAAGGTTGACATGCCTCTTCTAAGGTTTGTTACTGGCAGTAAGAGCTTTCAGCTAGAATAGGCTTGCATTTTTTACTATTTGTATTTTGGCCCTCCCCTCTCTGCCTTCAGCCCCAGCCACCACTGGGATGTCCCCGTCCCCCCCAGCTTCTCTATAATTGAATTCAGCCCTCGGGCTGAAAGAGGCTGGTGTAAGCTCTACACTTGAGGAGGAGCAGGGATGAGCATGCTAGTTTCCCCCCTCCCTTGCCATTCTCATTGCCCTCTCTACATCTGGAGGGTGATTGTCTCCAGGGGAGAGTTTCCTCTATCCTTGGAGGTTCTCCCTGAGATTTTAGAACCCTGGAAGATAAGGATTCTAAAATCTCTGGGGCAGCCTCTGTGGATAGAGGAGACTCCCTCTGCCGACAGCTTCTCTATGCATAGAGGGTGAGGAGAATGATGAGAGAAGGAGGTGAAGCTGGCATGCTTGTCCCTGTTCCCCCTCCTTGGATGCAGAGCTTATTCACAAAGAGAACAACTGAATACAGGTAGAGCTCTGTCCTGTTCAGGCTGCATCTGTATACTGTGTCCAGCTCTGGATGCTGCATTTTAAGAAGGACATTGACAAACTGGAGTGTGTCCGGAGGAAGGTGACCAGGATGGTGAGGGGTCTGGAAACCAAGTCCTATGAGGAACTACTGAAAAAGCTGGGTATGTTTAGCTGGTGAAGATTAAATTAATGGGAGACATGACAGCAGAGCATTTTGACAGGGGAACAAACTGCTTCGGGAACTGGTGGGCTCTCCATCACTGGTGGAAATATTTAAGCAGAGGCTGAGCAGACATCTGTCAGGGATGCTGTGGTTGCATCCTGCACTGTACAGGGGTTTGGGCTAGATGACCTCCAACGTTCCTTCCAACTCTGATTCAACTGTGACCCAGACAGTCGTGTGATGTAGCAGGTAAAATGGAAGCTTTTCAGCCAACATGGAGTTAGGCTGGCCAATCAGTCAGTTGGTCGGTACTGTACTTTGTTTGCTATACCCAAAACGGAGAACTTAACACAGAAAAATAGAATCCGAGTGAGATTTGGCTCAACAAAGCTAAAATGTATAATACAAATTAGATGGTAGATTAAAAAAATCTTGGCATCACTCTTCACATGAGTCAGGCTGATGAATGCACTACAAAACAAACATACTTCTATAATGAATGTCAAATATGTCTATAACTTTGTCACAAGAGGAAGCGGGAGGCCCCGTTTTGTAAGTGCGTCCACTGTGGAAGTAAATTGCCACCAATGGACGGCCACTCCTTGTGCCTGTTTTGTTTAGGTGAGGGGCATCGGGTAGATACGTGCCCCCACTGTCAGGGCTTTACAAGACAGGCTAGAAAAAACTGCTCTGATTGCCTCCGAGCAGTTCTCTGGAGGAAGGTGTTGGAGGCTGTTGAACAACCTACAGCCGCTGTCCCCATGTTAGCGGCATCTTCTCTGGCCCTCCAGATCATCTCCGTATCTCCTCCTGGTCAGACCCTGGTGACAGGGAGAGACCCTCCGACTCCAAGTCGCTTGCTGTCGATACAGACAGCCAAAAAACTGACTAAGAAAGCCTGCTCAACAAAGGACCCGGAATGGAAGAAGAAAAGGAAGGAGAAGTTGAGAGGGTCGCCAGAATTGAAAAAGAAACCTGCTCCCTCCACGCCGAAGGCCACGATGCTGACAATCTTACCTCCAATGGGGGCCGAAAGCCCGTCGGTACACATTGTCTCAGTACGATATCGTTGGTCTCCAAAGGGGAGATTAGGGACTCTTCTCCGCCAGCACAATTATGCGACCGGGCTCAGCCATCGCCTTTGTACTGCCACTCACCCCAGGGAGAGCAGCACCTCTCACCACGGGCTCCATGGACGGAGGTTCATCATGATGAACGGGGTTTGATCTCTCCCCGTTGCTCCAGATACCGGTTCAGATCTCCAATGTTGGAATGGGAGGGCCCATCAGAGTGGTCGTTTCCACCTCGACCCCAGTATTATTGGGAAGATTGGTGCCTGCGTCAGCCTCAGGATCGCTACTATGATCCTCATGCATTCTAGCCGCTGCGCTTCTATCAAGAACTTTCTTCCTCTCTGGCTAGACCACCTAGCCCCCAACAGCTCCCACCTCCTCCCCCCCACGAGACCAGAGAGTGTATTGACAGGTGCCGGCTTCCTTGATACCTGATTACCTCCGTACCGACTGCCTTGGCAGTGCCTGCCGCTTTGGCACCTCCTCCAGCCTCCTTAATTCATCCCGAGGTGGCATCTGTGTTGAGATCTCCAAGAGCCTCTTCTCCAGAAGACTACTGCTTGGAGTCTTCTCCCTTGTGCCTTCCATCTCTTCACCAGATGCAATGGTTAGCTCCAAGGACTCTGATTCGCCATCGGAGGATATGGGACACTTCTCCAAGCAAGTCCGTTGGATGGCTGAGTTGCTGGGGATCACTGTCCAGCCAGAAGAAGAGAGGGTAAGGGATCATAGAATCATAGAAAAGTAGAGTTGGAAGGGGCCTACAAGGCCATCGAGTCCAACCCCCTGCTCAATGCAAGAATCCAGGTCAAAGCATCCCTGACAGATGGCTGTCCAGCTGCACCTTGAATGCCTCCAGAGTGGGAGAGCCCACCACCTCCCTAGGTAGTTGATTCCATTGTCTTATTGCTCTGACAGTCAGGAAATTTTTCCTGATGTTTAGGTGGAATCTAGGTTCCTGTAACTTGAGCCCATTATTCCGTGTCCTGCAAACTGGGATGATCGAGAAGAGATCCTGGCTTTGATGCCGTGTACACAGAGGATTGATCACAATCCGTTTCCTTCCAACCTTGCTGCAGATGGTCAAGGTGGCATGGAAGAATCCTTTGTCCATGCCCCCACCTCGAAGAGCCTGGAGAGAATGTATTGGGTGCAGGAACAGGACACCACCTTTTTGTTCTCTCACCCAAAGCTGAACTCTGTTATTGTGGAATCAGCGCAAGGTCAGTCACGCTGCCAACACTCTGCTCCTGTGGACAAGGAGGGCCAACGCTTGGACCTCATGGGCCACAGGGCCTACTCCTCTACCATCCTTGGGCTGAAGGTAGCCAACTACCAAGCCATCATGGCCCGCTACCAACTTTTCCTTTGGGAGAAGATAGGGGCCATGTGTGGCTATCTCTCCGAGGACTGAAGAGAGCTGGCTCGCACCTTCCAGATGGAGGCTACGAAGCTGGCCAGGCAGCAGATTAACATGGCCCACCACCAGGCCGACTGCCATGCCAAAGTGATGATAGGCTCCGTTGCTTTGAGAAGGCATGCCTGGCTCCGCTCGGCTGGTCTGAACCAGGAGGTCCACTGCCGGATCGAGGACCTTCCCTTCGATGGCAAGGGGCTATTTAAAAAATGATCCTTTAAAAAACGCCAACTTCAGTGGACCGGATCATGTTGTTCGAATGCCTGACTGCCATCTCCCAAAGCAGTTACTTTATTCCCAGCTCAAGGATGGAAAGCGGAATATCGGTGGTCAATATAAGAGGTTTAAAGATGTTCTTAAAGCTAATCTAAAAAAATGCAATATAAACATCAAAAACTGGGAAGCTCTGGCCCATGAACGATCTAACTGGAGGTTGGCCTTTCACAAAGGTTCTATGGACTTTGAAGAAGCTCGAGTGCAAGGTGAAAGGGAGAAACGTGCTAAGTGAAAAGCACGTCAAATGAATCCTTTACAAGACCATCTGGTAACCTGTGTCCTCACTGTGGGAAGCTGTGTGGATCTAGAATTGGCCTCCACAGTCACTTACGGACCCATCGCTATAGAGTCTACACAATTTTCTTTAGAATTCTCCTCCTTTTAAAATCTCCTTTTTGTAAATTTTCTTTTTTATCCTGGAAGATAATCTTACTCGGTCACGAGTGATCGCCTGACTGATTTAACTCTAAAACGGACGAGGCTATGGACTCCATTCAAAAAGCTATAACCACGGCCAGGAAGATGGGTTTGACCCAGTACCCTCCTCCTCCTACATCAACGAAACAACGCAAGTGGTTTTGGCAACAGCCTTCGTTCCCCCCTCACCATCGGAGTGACCATCCTTCCCATCCTCAACAGCCTCCACCACTGAGACGCCCATATAACCAGTCTCGATACCAAGGTTTCAGGCAAACAGCGTCTTTGACTTGCCTCTCATCCATTTGCCTCCAATCCCATCTCAGCACCTCCAATTCGGCGACCAACTGAGGCCATTCCTACCGATGTGGAAGTCAATAACATCAGACTCCTTGGTCCTGAAGATCGTCCAGCATGGTTACCGGATCGAGTTCAACGCCCTGCCTCCCTTCTCCAGTATCCGCACTATTCGACCTTCCCGAACACTGCAGGAGGAGGTGGCTACCCTTCTCTCCAAGAGAGCCATTTGTCTGATCCCAACACACGACCTGCACCGGGGACAGTACTCCAGATATTTTATGGTACCGAAGAGGGATGTGGGGCTTCATCCGATCCTGGACCTGCGGGAGGTCAACTTCTACATAAAACCGAAGAAGTTCAGGATGACCATGCTCTAGTCAATCTTGCGTTCTTGCCCCTCCTCCACAGGGGAGACTGCTTCGTGTTGGTCGACCTTAAGGATGCCTACTTCCACATTGGGATCCACCAGGACAGTCAGCACTTCCTCTGTTTTTCTGTGGGGACTGCAGCCTACCAGTTCCAGGTACTTTCCTTCGGTCTCTCCACCACTCTGAGGGTTTTCACCAAATGTATTGCTGTTGTCTGCGCCAATCTCTGAACTCAGGGCATGCAGATTTTCCTGTACCTGGACGACTGGCTGCTTGTCGACTCTTCTAGCTCCTCCCTACACGAGACACTGAGGAAGACGTTGACTCTCTTGGACACCCTGGACCTTTGCATCAATCCAGAAAAATTGGTGCTTCGCCCAACACAGACTTCACCCAAAGCAAGAGCAAGCAGCATGAAATTAGGCTGAGAATGGGCTAGAGAGCCAGTTAGTGCTGAGAGGGCCACATGAAATTAGGTTGAGGGTCGCATGCAGCCTGTGGAAGCTGCAGGTTTCCCACCTCAGTTTTAAGCAATATCTTCCTGTAGTGGTACCTTTGGCACATGTCAGTATCACTTGAAATTAGACATGTGGACAGGAAAATATAAGTTCTTGATGGGCAGAGGCCATTTAAGAGTGAAAGGAAAACACTGGTATTGATCTCAGGAGAAAACTGAACTTGTTTACCTTGGGCTGTATCCAAAGGTTCTTTGATCCAGGAGGGCTTTCCAGAGTAGAAGGGGTGGGGGAAGAGAAACAGTGTTTGCTGATTCTGCCTTCCCTCTGCACCCCCCCCCCATGCCCTCCTCCAATTTGCTGCAGAGGTTTGGGGCGACCCCTTTGGAACAGCAGAGGAGATGGTGCAGGGAGCTGGAAAGAACTGAAGGATTTGTAAAAATCACCCCCCGCCTGCCCCCCCTCACAGAAGCCTCTGTTGGATCAAAGAGCCTTCTATCAGCAGAGAGGCCCAATTAGATACAACCCAGAGCAATCCGTTGCATGTTTACTCAGAACAAAGTCCAACTGTATTCAATGGGTCTTACTCCAAGGTAAGCGAGCACAGGACTGCAGGTGTTAGCCAGTCATAGAAAATGTTTGTTTCTGCAGCTTGTGCAGCAACTCCTTATCAGAAGAGGACAGCCATGATGGCTAACACTGTCATAATCATATCTGTGAGAGCAGCTCCCTTCCCATGGCCTCCTCCTCTTCCACCACCACCTGCACCTAGTTGATTATTTCCTCCTCAAACTGTGGTGGCCACCAAATGTTTCTCTCAGCTGCCTCTGCCCTAGAGTGACTGCGGTTAGGAAACCTGTAGAATGCACAAATCTATAGGAATCTTGAGAGGGCAGCTAATTTTTTTTTAAAATGTTCTTTGGGGGGTGGGGAACCTATGGCCTTTAATGATACCCTAAATTGGACGCCTCAACTTGCCTCATGGAAACATGGGAAGCTGCCATAACAGGTCAAACTATTGATCTGTCTAGCCCAGTATTGTGTTCTTAGTTTGACCAGCAGGCAAAGGTCTTTCATATCACCTTCTACCTGAATCTTTTACCTTTTCCTTTTAACTGGTGATCCTTTAAAGCAGGGGTAGGCAACTTCAGGGGTCCAGGGGCCACTTTGCCTCTGGACACTTCCCATGTAGGCTGCACTCCTGCTGCTGTGCTGCCAAATTCAGTAGCACTGAACCACTTTTTTGTTGTTGTTGCTTCTGCCGCCATGAATTTCAGCAAAGCAGCGGAGGCAGTGGCCACACCACAGGGCAAGGGCCACATGCGACCCACATGTGGCCCACCCCTGCTTTAAAATTTAATCTTTTAAACTGGACAAGCAGGGAATGGAACCTGGGACCTTTTGCATGGAAAACATGTGCACTGCCACTAAGCTATGGCCCTCTCCCATAGCCTGCTTCTGGAACCATAGTCCTGCTATATGGGCTGAATTATCCCAGTCTCAGCTAAATCACAGCTCAGTGAGCCCCTTTATTTATTTATTTTATTATATTTATACCCCGCCTTTTTTCCTGCAAGGAACCCAAGGCGGCTTACATAATCCTCCCCCACCTCTCCATTTTATCCTCACAACACCCTGTGAGGTAGGTTAGGCTGCAAGTCAGTGACTGGCCCAAAGTCACCCAGTGAGTTTCATGGCTGAGCGGGGACTAGAACCCGGATCTCCAGAGTCCCAGTCCAACACTCTCACCACTATGCCACACTGGCTCTACACTACACCATGACGCCCCTATTTGCAATCAGGGATTCTCAACATCAAATTAGTTTTAATACCTATTCTCTGCACTTCCCCATTGGCAGCCACGTCTCAGCAGTCAGCATGGCTGGGCCCCTAATGGGGTCCACAGACTGACAGATGAAGGCTCACCACTAACTGGAGTCCTGGGCCACTCTCCCACTTTCCACCCAGCAACAAGAGAAGCATAGAGGTTGTGCTCCGTTCCCTCGGCTATTCCTGGGTGCCCTTCCCAATGGAAATGGGAGATCTTTCCAGAGAGTCACACTCTGCTCCCTCCACCACCACTGCCAGGAGTCCCTTTCACTGGGAAATGAGAGATCACTCCCAAGTCCCAAGGCCCCTGTGCTGACGTGGGCTCAGAAAAATACCCCATTTCTGCACAGCACCAATCTGAGGAAACGAGCCAGGGCTGAGAAGAAGGGGCAGCTGGGGGTGCAAAGGAAGCATCAGGAAGTGCACCACCACAACTCCACTGTTGCAGCTGCTGCTACTCCCTCACCTGCCATCCCTTCCCTTCTCCTTAACTCTGAATCTCCTAGTGTCAGAGTCAAGCATAGAAATAGTTGGTCACCCCAGTGGCTCCTACATCATTGCAGGAGCCGCTGGGGTGATCTCCCATTTCCCGATGGGAGGGGTGCCTGGTGGTAGTGGAAAGAACCTAGTGTGGTTCTCCTTTCGGCCCCACTAGGACTAGGTGGTGAAGGCAAGCAGGAGAAGCCAGAGCTACCAGGTGCTCACTTAATTGCTCTCACCTTCTGGGCCAGAGAAAGAAGGCAACTGAGCAGGTGGTAGTGGTGGTGGTGAGAAGGGGCTCACAGAGAGAAGGGGGACACTGGTTTATTTATTGATTTAAAGTGTTTCTATACTGCCTTTCTGAAACCCACCAAGGTGGTGTACAATTTAATCAAAATAAAACAGTAATCAGATAAAAACATAATAAAACAATGACCTGGTTCACATGTAATGGCAGCAAATCATGAGTTACTTAACCCATGATTTGCTGCCATTACATATGAACCAGGTCATTGTTTTATTATGTTTTTATCTGATTAATTAACCCATGATTTGCTGGTGTTATTTGCTGCCGCCATTTTGAATATTCAACCTCCGCTCTGTGCAATCGGAGGTTGTTCCGTGATGTGCGAACTCAGACACTATGGGTTAAACAACCCAAAGTTAACCAACTTTGGGTTGTTTAACCCATGATTAACCCATAGTGTTGGGCCAATCAGAGGTTGCATATTCAAAATGGTGGCAGCATGTGCCATGGCAAATTGTGGTTTAATTAACCCACCATTTGCTGCCTTTATGTGCAATTGGGGCTAATAAAGGCAACATTAAGAACCACAAACTGTTTTAAAAGCCAAATTTAAAAGATGTGTCTTTACATCTTTTCTGAATGCAGAGAGTGGGAACCAGTCACAACTCCAGAGTGCATTCCAGAGTTTAGGAGCAACACAGGAGAAAGCCCTTTTCCATGTGCCCAACAAGTGGGCCTCTGCAAGTGTGGGTATCTTCAAAAAGGCCTTCCATGCAGATCTTAGTAACTGAGCAGGTTCGTACCAAGATAGACAGTTCCTCAGATAGGCAAGCCCTAAGCTGTTTAGAACTGTAAAGGTTAAAAAAACCAGCACCTTGAATTGAGTCCGGAAAATAATTGGCAACCACTGTAGATCTTTCAGTATTGGAGTTATCTGATTGCAATACCGTGCACTCACACTGGTGGCATCTTGCCGGAGAACTCCACAATTTCTGCAGCTTGCAGTGCACTGTCTGTAACTTGAGGCTGAAACTCCTGGAGGCAAGAGCTGATTATAAAGGGATCAGCTCACCTGAGTACTACTACACACATTACATCTTTAAGATACTTGTAACTCTGTGACAAATACAGCCTCCTCCCCACCTGCTCCCTTCTGCAACACATCCCTGACCAAAAGACATGCCCAGATAGGACCAGGCATCTGTAGGAACCAAAATCTGCATTACTATACCTCTACTCTGAGGTGACTCTTCCCCTTCACCCCTCCCACAACATCATCCCTTTACAAGGTACATGCAGGAATCACCTGGAGTATGCATGATCAGCTCATCTCAGGGTATCCATTGGTCAGTTTGAATTTCTAAACCCTCTATAGAAATATATTCGCTTATGAAATCTTGCTTTATCTTTGTAGTTGCTGGCTGAAGGCTATTTGCCTCTCTGCCTCCCAGAACCCAGATGTCTCCCGCACAAATACCTGCAGCCTGCTTTGGTGAGCTATTCTTAGAATGTAGGTTCCTGATAAATCAGCTTTAGTTAGCTTAGTTATTCTATGTTTCATTTTATTTAAAACAACAACTGACCATTTCTAAATCTATCTCTGCTAATTTCTTGAATACCGTAAATACATTCAGCTGGACTCAAGAGCTGATTTGGCTCTTTTGCATAGCCTTAGGTTGCTCTTATTTATTTAAAATTATTTTTAGGCCACCTTTAAGGGTGGAACCCTCTCAAGGTTTTAGGCCTCCTTTAAGGGGTAAAACCCTCACAGGATAAAAACCGTACAAAAATATGGGCAATGAATATACAATAACATACTATAAAAATATAAAAACAATTTACACCAATAAAACCTGCAGCCCACAGATTATGGGAGAGGCAATGAAAACAGGTAGGTGGGTCTTCATGGGCCTGACCACTCCCCAATGTTAGCTAGTTCCAGAGTTGTGGGGCCACTCATGTGCTAGAGCCCTTGGCACATGCTAGCTTGGTTTTGTGGCCTATCCTTCTCCATAAATACAAGCTCTAATCCTGGATTACCCATGTGTTCAGGCTAAGGGTTATTAATCCTGTAAGTGGTAATAGTTATACCTCCAAAATATACAGCAAAGGCTGATTTGCAGCCATTCCTAACCCATAGGGTAGGAAGTGCAGATCCCCATTTGTCACAAACACATTTTCTATGTAGAAGTCAAAATGTAATGTATGCCTGTGACAAATCCATGTTTTCGACCATGGGTATCATGTGGGTGCATGTGCTGGAGAGCGAGGCGAGCATTGACTATAGCACCCCTGTGTGTACATGTGGAAGTGTACGTGTCGTGCGTCCATTGTCATGTAGTATATGAAACAGTCCTAAGGGTTCTCTTGGGTATCTTACATAGGAGCATATTGCCATTTAATTAAACTGAGCTCTGGCTAAGTATTTTGTGCATCATACACTGATCCTAAACTTATTTTCATGAACAGTTAAGCCTGTTTCACATCACTGTGCATTACTTAATTTCTCTATACTTGGCAACTGTACATTTGAGAGTGATTCACACAACCTCCTGCCCCAACACCCACATTGAAAGAGTACATCAAGTCATCGGGCTATGTGGGCTAGCCCAGCCTCCTACAATGAAAATGCTTCCTCACCAGTCATGCATTTGGATGGCAAGGGGAACGTTTCTCCATGTGTACCGATGTACTTGTGTAGAGCTTTTCCACACAAAGAGGAACTCTGTCTCAATCAGGGTTCCTCCTTGCATATGGGTGAAGAGCCCATTTTCATGCTGTCTGAACATGCTGGATGGTGGAGAAGCATTTCTGCTGGAGGCTATGGCTGTGGTGTATAATGAGGACAGGGTGGGCTAGCGTTCTTTAAATGTGTGGGTGGGTGTTCATGTGACCCGCACTGTGATGACTTGTGTTTGACTATGTGAACTGACTCCACTGAAAAGCAGCATTTGAAAAACAGGCCTGTGGCTCATGCTGGCTCAGCTTGTCTGAGCGTGGAAAGCTAAGCAGGGTCAGGCCTGGTTTTTATTTTTATTTATTTATTTTATTATATTTATACCCCACCTTTTTTCATGAAAGGAACCCAAGGCGGCTTACATAATCCTCTTGCTCCTCCTCCATTTTATCCTCACAACAACCCTGTGAGGTAGGTTAGGCTGAGAGTCAGTGACTGGCCCAAAGTCACCTGTGAGTTTCATGGCCGAGCGGGGACTAGAACCTGGATCTCCCGAGTCCCAGTCCAACACTCTAACCACTACACTACACTGGCTCTTCAGCTAACTGTTGGAAAATGGCAGGCAAACTCCCAAAAAGAGACCCTCTGGAGATCTGAAGGCTGGTTATTACTTGGATGGGAGACCCCGTTCTAGTTTCCTGCATTGAGCAGGGGGTTGGACTCGATGGCCTTGCACATGCAAGTCACCATTACTTGATGTTGCTGGCATCAGGTGATGGGCATGCAAGTGTGAACCAGCCCTCATTTCAAGTACAGTAATACCTTGGATTGCAAGTAACTTGGTTTGAGAGCATTTTGCAAGACAAGCAAATCTTTATTTATTAATTTTTTTCTGACTTGATATACAAGCGACGTCTTGCAATACAAGTACTGTAGTACAGCTTAAATTAAAAATCTCTGTACAAATTTTTTTGGGGGGATTTCATTTTGATATAAGAGTGTTTTGGATGACAAGCACGTTTCCAGAACGAATTATGCTCTCAGTCCAAGGCATGACTATGTGCATTTGACAGCAACTATATGGCTCAACTCAATGAGCAGAAACATCAAAGTAACCACTCATACAATCTAACTTGGGGTCCTAGAGGTAGAACAAGGAGGCAAATTGTTTCTTCAAATTAGTTCTGGAACATTCTCATTTAATTGTGTCACTCAGACAAAGAAGAATGCAAGTATCTCTTTTGCTCTCTGGTGTGGCATTTTACATGCCTTCCCCCCCCCCCCCCCATTTGCAAAGCACAGGGTTATCCTTTAGTATACCACAACTTGAACTAATCTATTTGATCAGGGTGTTAAGTTTCTATATGACTAAACCATCTATGAAAAGGAACAGAACAACACTTCTCTGCTTCCTAGAAAGGCTTTGAGAAATGTAACCTGAAATCTCGGTAGGTCCTTTGGCAGTATGTTTCTCTTGAATATCGATTAGTCCAAAGTATAGATCAACCTTCGCCAACCTGGTGCCCTCTAGATGTGTTAAGACTCCAACTACCAGCATCCCCCAGCTAGAGCTGAGAGTTGTAGTCCAACACATCTGGAAGGCACCAAGTTGGGGAAGGCTTGTCTAGATGTTGTAAGAACTGTGTGTAACCATTTCCAAAGCCTCGTAGAAGAAATAATAACGTATCTCTGCATCTTTAAAAAAAAATTTTTTTGGAGAAAGTTTCTTTTAAAATCTTTTCCCCCTCCCACCGGCCAATCTGTCCCAGTCCCTGCAAGCATATATCGTTTGCTTGCTGTCTAAGTTAGAAAGCCTGGTAGGGAGGAAAAATGGTGGGTAGAAAGAAAGCAGCAGCAACTCCCACCCCCGCTGCTGCCTTTTCTTCAAAGCAGTGGTGTTTAATAATTGCCTGTAGCATCCACACATGCAGTTGAATAAAATAAAAAGAATATCCCCCACTCCTATTAATAAATAATAATAAACGTTTATTTATAATGCCCCTTACATCAAAGGGCGGGACAAATAACACATACAGTAAACATAACAATACAATAAAATAATCAACACCAACCACTTACTATACAGTATCGAATCCCAGCAACCACCACATTAGCCCAACCACTTATTCTGGCTGACTAAAAAGATAAGTCTTTAATCCCATAGGAAAGCGGGAAAGGTCCTCCTCCAATCGGAGGTCTACAGGAAGCCTGTTCCACAAAAGCGGAACCAGGTCCTGAAAGATTCGCCTTGACAAGGCAGAGTGTGTTGGTGGGACCGCTAATAATTCCTGGCCCACTGATCTTAAATTCCTACCAGGAACATACCAGGAAAGCCTAGATGCTAAGTGTGAAGAAAAGAGCCTTTGGGGGTTCTCACTCACACACACACACACACACACACACACTCACCTCATGTGTGAACCGGCTGGGGTGTGCATAGTTAGCGTGTGGAGAAAGGGGCCTTTGGGGGTTCCTGCATGCATGCACACACATAACACCCCCTCATGTGTGAAGGCTGGGGTGTGTGTGTGCATAGTTCCTCTTGAATGAATGGCGCCTAGATGCCTGGAGAAGCTGGCCTAGGGCTTTCATATGTAAATAGTTCAAGCCATGAGTCATGAGTTCCCTTCCCCCTGCCTGGCCAGGTGAAGTGCATGGTGATTGGCTAAGAGGCAGCAGAGGAGGGGAGGGGGGGAAAGGTATATTTCCCAAAGCGTGGGTTTTGGTCTTTGTTCTACCCGGCTGTGGTAATGGCGGTAAGCCAAGGACCCCAGGCAGCTCCTGGTGAAATTAGCTGGATTGAGGGCTCTAGTAAAGGCAAGCCTTGTGGGAGTTTTACCCATCTCGGACCTTCAGGTAGGTGTGGTAATCTCCCTCGGGCAGCGAGGCTGTGCTGGATTTAACCCTTGAAGAGAACACCCTCAGGTAACAGGTGTGTGCCTGAGAGATATTAAGGAATCAGGTTTTACTGTTTTGCAGCTTTACTGTGTACTAAAGTGTCTCTCTCTTTATTTTGTGTGCTTCTCTCATTTCCCTAATCTTGTTGTAAAATGCTACCAGAATAAACCTTGTCCTGGTTTTACCCCACATGGTGTTTGTGGATTGCAGGTTACAGAATTAAAGGCAAGTCCCTCAACAGAGATCCAAGTAGGATTGCAGACAGCTGAGGCTGGCAATCTGGTACCTTGAGATCTCTGGGGGTCTTGGTTCCTTTGGAGTAGGAAAGGGTGGGGGTGTGGTGGGCCAGCCAGCCCCCCCTTCCTCCACACTAAGTAATGAGGGACATTAGAGCGCAAAGCCTTGAAGGCAAGAACCAATAATTTAAATTGGGCCCTAGTCCGAATGGGTAGCCAATGAAGATTCCTACGGGCCATAGTAATATGGGAGTATCAGGGCAAGTTCAGGACAACACGAACAGCCCTGTTCTGAACCAGAACCAATGGAAGAAGCACAGAAGAGGGCAAGCCAGCTATTAGGCTATTACAATAGTCCAAGTGGGATACCACCAAAGCCTGAACAAGCAGATTCTCCCCCATTGCTCAGTAGCAGAGCAGTTTCTCAATGCATGCAAAAGTTCACACGAAAGCAACACCCCCTCTGGCGCTCTCCGGGGCACCTCATCTCCCTTTCTCCCCCTTAAAAATACCAAGCCGGCAGGGCAGGGCCTGTTGAACACGAAACCACCTTAAGAGAGGCCCTCCTCCTCCTCCTCCTCCTCCGGCGGATGGGGGCGAGTCTGGCCGGGCTAGGCAGTGGCGTTGCCATGACGAGCATTTTCTTAAGCTCTCACTGCTCAGAGCAGGAGGGACTCCACTCACCAAAGGCTGGATTTAAAAAAAAAAAGGCAGGGGAGAAGAGGAGGGGGAACTCTCTGAGGGACACCCCACCCCCATTTCTGTAGATTAATTACCTCACCCCCTTGAGTTTTAAGAAACCCGGAGCCTTATATAGGACAAGCCATCCCCCCCCCCTTTCCCCCTTCGTGTTGTCTTGTTCCAAACTTCGGGCAGCCCGAGAGCGAGAGACCGGCAGGGTCAGGAAGCAAGAAGCTTTCCAGGCTTCCTCCCCCCCCCCGCCCCCCCCCGCCCCCCATGGAAATCCAGGGGTTTTTCCCAGCCTGTGGAAGACTGGGTTTCTGCTGGCGGAGGGCAAGCAACAAGAGCAGCCGCAGCCTATGAATCGCCTCGGTCGCGCGCAGCCGTCGCTCTGCTCGCCAGTTCCCCGCACGCTGTTGCAGCCGCTTCTGCCCAAGCGAAGCCGCAGCCTTGGAGCAGCTGGGCGGATTGTCCGCTCGTCTGGAAGCAACCCCTTCGCTTCTCCTCATCCTCCGACTCGCGGGGCAAAAAAGTAAGCCAGCGATTTTTGTTCTGTTCTTTTTTCTTTTTCTAATTATTCCTCGGCCCGGAGGAGATGGGACTCCGCCACACCCCTCCCCCCTCCTTGGCTGAAGAAAGGCAGAGAGCGGAAAAAACTGTTGCAAACATTATTTTCCATGCCTGCTTCCTGAGCTCGTTTGCAGAAAGCAAACTTGAGGAGGGAGGGGGGACGGGGAGGAAGGAGCCAGGAAGGCAGATTTGGGTGGGGTAAACGGGCGTTGAGTCGATCTTTCTCTTTGCCTGGGGATTGAAGGGCGATTTCTCAACTACCCACCGCCCGGTTTCTCTTTTAACTTGCCGGGGGGGGGAACCCCACAAACAACCTCTTAGTAAAGGAGTGCTTCAGAGTTTTCCCGGCTATAATTAGCTGTGGAAAATTCAGGGAGTTCCCCGTCTTCAATTAGATTTTAAAATGAAGAAGGAAATAGAGAATATTTGTGTAAGAGACGGAGGGGGAAAATAAAATCTGTGAAAGAATGTAGTCGGGGGTCTTGCGTGTGGCAAGATCGTATGTTTGCAGTTGAGTGTTCGATGTTTTTGATAGCGTTGGTTGCCCACCATAGTAATCTGGTTGTTTGGTGGGTTTGGTGCTTATATATTCTAATTAAGGTCGGAGAAGAAGCAGAATTGAATCTCTTCGTTTTCCAGCATTTATTTTGTCTTCCTTTTTCGTGATGTTGTAATCTGAACTTTTAGAAACGTCCCTGTTGCTACTCCTCGTTGCATGCAGAAATGCTGGTTTGGGAGTATGAGCGTGCCGGATAGGTTTATATTCCCTGAATCTCCCGTTTCAAGTCTACACCCCCAATATTGCAACACTTATCTTGTGTTACCAAAGGTGTTTGGGCCGGAATTCCTTAAGCAAAGAAGCGATCTCGCCAGTATGGAGATAAATGGGTTGAGCGAAGCGGGGGGGGGGGGGAGGGGAAGGGAAAAGTATAAATCTGCTAGTATGCCTAGTAGTAAAGCACGCGGTGTTAGGCGTGTGCATCTTGGGACTCTCTGAGGGAGCCGGAGCTGTAAGGACAGCACCTTGCGCATCGGGAGGAGGGACCCGATCCCAATTTTGAGCCTCTTTTTCTCGCCGGAATTAATAAAAGAAAGGCGAGAGGAAGGTGTGCGTGTGCAGAGTTGCATATGCGTGAGTATTTAGCGTGCGGTGCTGAACCCTCCTGGGCTTTAGCACAGTAACCTGATTATTTACCGGTCGGGAGTACAATACTGGGTCTGTGTGTCACCGAGGACCGTTTAGTAGACGTTTAATTTGGAAGGGGAAGGCTCGATCCCTCCTTCCCTCCCACTTTCTCGGCGGGGTCTCCTGTTCCGCGGTGACAAATGGACTGCTGGCTGCCAGACGGGCAGATGCAGAAGGAAGCGGGGCGGGGGGAGGAGGGGAAGCATGGAAAATGCCAGCTAATCAGTCGCCTCCGAGGAGCGCGGCGGGCCGGAGAGAGTCATGCATGCCACCCCGCCGCCCCCTTCTCCCTATAGACGAGGCCCTGTTCGTGGCCAGCCCTAGTGAGGAAGAGGGAGGTCTTAAATGTTTGGCAACATGTGTTGCAAAGCGGGGCGGGTGCGGAGGAATGTTCTGCCACTGCGGAGATCCGGCCGGGAAGCGGGGGGGGGAGGGGCGGCGGGGCGGCGGCGGCAGGAGGAGACGGCTCCCAAGCCTCCTTGCATGGCTTGGACAAGGGCGGAAGGATCGGATCCCGGCTGTGCTCGCGGGCATAGGTGGGAGGGAGCAAGTTGGGGCGATGCCCGCATAGCCCGGGCAGGTGAAGAAGGGAAAGGAGGGGGGAAAGTAGGAGGAAGGGCATGCTAATATAACTTGTTCTGTTGCTAATCTGCACTCGTAAGTTGAGCGGAACATCTCTTCCACGCCCCAATCCATTCAAATATAGATATAGAAAGATGGATGGGTCGGACTCAGATTTAGTTATGCTTAGAGTAGGCATACTGAAATCAATGGGAGTTATGTTTAGTTATGACTAACAGATATCCCATTTTATCACTGGGTCTGCTTTTCAGTGTGACTAAATCTGGATCCAACCCAAGTATGTGTTTCCCGTGTTGCTAGTAATACCCGTGCTGCACACCTCCAAGATCACAGGAATTCATAGTGTCCTCCCCCTCCCCAGAAACCTTTTAATCGCAGATTACAAATTCCACTTCTTTTGCATGCGTGAAAGTGGGGTGTGGAGAGGAGGAAGTGGTCACGTAGCATTGGCCACTTTTAAACTATCCTGGTTATGAGAGTTAAGAAGTCGGCCGACTGTGTTAAGCAATTTTGAACGCTTGCCCTAAAAGACAAGGGGAGGTAGTATGTGATCTATATTGAGGCAATAAACAGCATGGGGTCATAGGGAATGCATATAAAAGTAGTGCTTTGTATCTCCCAGTGGCCTTTTGTTACATCCAGGGGTGTGGTAGAGTCAAAAGTCCTCCCATGCTTTGTGATCCAGAGCTGGTGAGGGTTGCTTTTATCCCTAAAACACACAGGCAGAATGCTCTTCTCCAAAGATTGGGGGGGGGGGGCTTAGAGCCAGTAGCAGTGGCCTTAAATTACAATCTGAGATATTCTCCCCTCCAAACTAAAAGACTAAAGGCTGCAACCCTATACACACTTACCTGGGAGTAAGTCCCATTGAACTCAGTGGGGCTTACTTCTGAGTAGACATGTATAATTAGAGTTGGAAGGGGCCTACAAGGCTATCGAGTCCAACCCCCTGCTCAATGCAGGAAACTAGAGGAGGGGTCTCCCAGCCAAGTAATAACCAGGCCTGACCCTGCTTAACTTGCCACGCTCAGACAAGCTGAGCCTTCTGCTTTTAAACACTAGGGGGGTGGAAATCTGTGGATGGTATTTTCCACACTCCACAAAGATTTCCTTTTTCTCTCTCTCCCTCTCCCCATTTGTCGCCCTAACCCCCACCATGCCTTACACTAGGGAACTCCTCCTTTGCAGTCTGACACACTTGATAAACTGGGCTGCCAAATGGCTGTATATATCCATCTGTAGCAGACGGAAGCACCCCCTGTTCTCCCCCCCCCCCATTAGCACCAAGGCAATCCTGCTAGTCTCCTGACAGGTGGGAAAATAGCACAACCTCTTTTGTGGGGAAACTCCCATCTGTTAGTGAATTGCTGCTGGGGAAAGGACAGGGTTGGTAAAATTCCTTTCTTGCCTCCTGTTGCTGCCCTTCCCATTTTCTTGTTGTGTGTGTCTACCTGCCTCTGCGGTCATGGCATTCTCTGCCGCAACCCCCACCCCCAAATATGTTGCCTCTCTGTGTCTGTGGGCCTACAGACTGTGTTCTAGGTGTGGTGCATTTTACTGGTGCCTTCCTTTAATGAGCCCCAGAGAAGAGAGAGGAGCTGCACAACTCAGTTTTGTTTGGAGTAAAAGGCTGGCACCTTTTTCATCTAAAGTGCTGCAAGAGGAGTTCATAGTAGTTTCTGTTTAGCCTGGTGTAAATGCAGGCTAAGTGTGAATTGCGGCTTCAAATGGTGCAGCTCAGCCCTACCCACTCCAGTACCACTCCCCGAGCGGGGAGGATAGAAGGCTGACAGCAGTAGCTGTGTGTGTGTGTGTGTGTGTGTGTGTGTGTGTGCGCACGCGCACATGTGTAATACATAAAGATGTAAGGAGCTGTCTTTATGCAGTGTTAGTCCTATGATTGGTTTTGTCAGCCCCCTGAGATCTTCCCTAGCCCTGCTGTCTGAGATCTTTTAACTGGAGTTTCCAGGGACTATACAAGGGGCCTTGCACATGTGGAGTTCTGTGTCATGGAGCTACCACCCCTCTCAAGGTGGAGCAATAGGTTCCTGGCAGTTGGGGTGGGGCAGGGTTGGAATGCAGGCAGCAGTTGCAAGCCTGATTGGACTATGCAAATCTAGGATTAGAATAAAAGGGGACATGGCAGGTCAGAAAATCAGAATGGAAGTGCCATGACAAAGCTGGGAGGGAGAGCCAAGAAAGGGCTGACAAGCTCAGGTTGGTGAATAGTCCAACTGTAGTATGTTAGCTGCTTTTAGGATTTGGCGGGATCTTGGGGTGCTGTTCTTTCTTCATTATGATCTAGTTATGGCTTAGCGTAGTATGAATCCAGTTTGAATTGCAGCCCTCTGTAGGGTAATGTTGACTGATTTTCTTTTCAGTGGGATTTTGATGTGTTCTAGGGCACAATCCTATGTGTGTTTAGACAGAAAAAAGTCCTACAACTCCCAGCATTCCTCAGCCAACATGGCTGGCTGGGGAATGCTGGGAGTTGGACTTCTTTCTGTCTAAACATGCATAGGATTGCGCCCTTAGTAACCTACTTCCCTATTTGTACCAACCTGCCAGACCAAATGAGAACCACCACACACCACCGCGCACGCACACATGCACACCGCTTCAGCAATTGTCAGGATGAGTCATATTCTTAGTCCCCATCATCCAAACACCTATGAATCTAAGAAAGGAATGATCTATCTTATCAGTCTGGGCATCCTGAGTGTATCTGGATTGAATTTCCACATTCTGCAGAAGAGTTCCTAAATTTATAGTACTGTATTCCATTCATAGTGCAAAAACCTTGCAATGCTATGTTGATGGGGTTTTTTTTTTTTTAGAGATAAAGGTGTGAGAGATAACAGGGCTGAAGTTTTGTAGCTTGGATTTGAAATACACCAGCAGAGGCACGGGTAAGGGGACATTCACTGAGGTATATAAGATAACTTGGAAGTCAGAACTCGGCAGAGCCAAGCACAGGAAGTTAGCATGGGAAGCTGTGCTTTCAGGACTGTGGAGTTTGGATGAGCAGGCATTGACATTTTTCTTGCTGTCTCTGCTCAATTTCTATCTGTTCTACACTTGAGTGTCAAAATTCACCGGGGTACTTGCAGAGGAGGCTGTTATCAGACCATTGCCCTGCCTCATTTATGGAATGTTATGGTGCCCCCCCCCCCGACAATGTCATCTTCCACTCATAGTCCTCTTGCATTCCCCCCCCTCCTTCCACCTTTTTTTTCTTACCGTTGAAAATGTGCTGAGGAGAAAAAAAAACAGAATTGCTACACAGTGACTTCTGATTAGTAGCTCTAGGAGCTGTCTATCTGGAAGCACCTTCAGATAGCCTGGGGTGGAGCATACTGTAGACCTCCACCTCTTCTCTTTTCCATGAGGGTGTGTCATACCTCTCCAAAAGAGATTCTACTCTCTGTTGAAGAACTGTGGAAATTGATCAGATCCCTGCTTGTCCTTGAGGGAAATCTGATTTAAGCCATCAAGGAGTCAAGCAATATTTGTACTAGTGTGTCCTATACTCTCTTTGGCACAACAATAAACTTGGCTGTGTATGCTGTTTCTATCTATATGTGAGACAAACCAAGAGCTGCCATTTGGCAGTTTTGAAAGCCAAGCAGTGAACCTTCAGGACAAACCAGTGTACTATAAATGCAGTCATATTTTAGAAACAAATATTAAAAATTGCAATGCATGAGAAGAAACCTTGTGTGTGGGAGGGGAGTACATGAAGTTAAGCTGTCGCACTCCTGTCCTGCTTATGGTCTTCTCATGGGTATCTGGTTGGCCACTGTGCAAACAGAATGCTAAACTAGATAAGCCTTTGGTCCGCTCCAGCATGGCTCTCTTTATGTTCTTAAGTACTGGGGCAGCACAGAAAAACCTGAAATGTGTCGAAGACTGCTTAGTCTGTTCACAGAGTCTTTCGGAATGGATATGGAACTCTTACTCATCCTCATTATACAAGTGTTAACAAGCTTGGTATCATTCTTTTTCTGTCTTGTTTTTGCCAAACACCATTGTTCATTCAGCACTCCCAGTCTCCTCCATCACATATTTAAAGGAGCTGGGTGGATGGGCTAATCAAAGTCTGAAGAGCATGGCTGTACCACAACTGCTTGTGGGAGCTGTAAACTTAGATTTCATAGATCATGAGTTGGAAGGAGCCTACAAGGCCATTGAGTCCAACCCCCTTCTCAATGCAGGAAACTAGAGGAGGGGTCTCCCATCCAAGTAATAACCAGGCCTGACCCTGCTTAGCTTTCCACGCTCAGACAAGCTGAGCCAGCGTAAGCCACAGGCCTGTGGAGAGGCTCACTGTTCTGCTCACTATGTTGTCTTACCAAGTCAGTTGTTGACTTGTGATGCTCCTTAGCACAAGGATTTATCCTCTCTGTCACTGCACTTGCTCCTGTAATAAATTTTGGTACTACTGAATACATCAGAAGTTACTGTAATAAATAGGTTCTTTGCCCTGTCAGCTGTACTGGGTCAGAAGTTTTCAGACTTTTGTTGTGGTTCTTGATAGACAACTTTTTCAAATAGAATGGGAATCATTATCTTGTGTCCCCGTTTTCGAAGTAGTTTACAATTCATGATGTAATTGTTCTGTATACAAAAGGCATATTAGTACTAATTTTAAATACAAAGGGTATCAATAATTTCTGTTAAGATCAGTGATGAGGAGCAGAAAAATTTCCCGTGCTTTTATTTGGTGTGTGGAGAATTTTCTATTTCATAAGTTCATTGGTAACAATGAATGGATGCCGATTGCAAATACAACATTAGGCAAGCTTGGCAGTTTCAAAGTTGTGGTTAACGTTTTCAGGTGATTATCCCTAGAAAATATGTGAGAGAATACATACATGTTAATGAAATACATATATGTCTCAGTGTGAAATGGAAATAATAAGTGGTGACAGCGATACTGACAGTGCCCCTACAATCTCAGTGGAAGAGAGTTGAACTCTTTGGAAATAAATGGTTGTCAACATATCATGCATAGTTCTTTAGGTTTAAAGAACATGTATTAGTGTGTCAACAGTTTTTAGGACTTTTGTTTTTCCCCTTAAATTTAAACTATGTAGGAAGAACATGCTATTGTCTTTAGAAGTTTACAAGTATTCCAATAAAACAGTCTACATAATATAACATTTAAGGAACACCTAATGCCATTTAATTTCCCCCTCAGATATTTCAGGTCAATTCCTTGTGGCATATTGAGAAAAAAAACAAAACAAAATATAGGATACTACTTTTTTTTAAAGCTTTGTTGTTCACTAAATGCAAGTAAAATAAATGTTAAATTGGATCACTCTCTAGGCAGAGGTGCAGAAGCTGGGGCCCAGGGGCCAAATCTGGCCTGCCTGGGATCTCAATCTTGCTCTGCAGAGTTTCCCAGATGGCTCCGCCCCCTTTCCCTGACCACAGATCATTTTGTGGCTTCCCAGCTTTTGTGCAGTTTCTCCCCCATTCTAAAAGGTTGAAATGCCTCCCCTAAGGCTTAGTTGCTGGCAGCGAAAGCTTTAAGCTAAGCAATTGCTGAGATTTTTGGTATTTTGACCCTGTGTCCTTTGCCTTCAGCTCTGCCCACTACTGGAATGTGTCGTTCTCCCCCCGCCCCCAGCTTCTCTGAAATGAAATTTGTCCCTTGGGCTGAAAGATTCAACACCCCTGCTCTAGGGCATCAAAACATTTTCCAGTGCAGACATTTTCATATACTCTCTGGGATGTCTCTGTGAACCTTCACACCCCCTCCGCTGTTAAAGTCCTACAAGTCTAGGTAACTTGGTGATGGCAACATATGAGCACACCCCTTGTGCTTCCTTGGCCTCCTATTATTGCTAGTGGTGGTTCAAATGCTCATACCCCTAGAACCTGATCAACTCTTCCCTCCCTCCCTCCCTTTTTTTTTCTTTTTTCTTTTTTGTGCGCTTAAGCTGACTTGAAGCTTCCATCCTGGGCATGTACAAGCATGGAGAGTCAAAAGCAAGTGTTTAGCATTTCAAGTCTTTTGTCTGTCGCTGTGAAATGTTTATCTGATCTGGAACTCCTTACAGCATTGTTTCCCAATTTCGGGCACAGCTGATATCCCTTGTGAGGGAGGGTATGGATATATATATATATATATATATATATATATTTATTTAATGGGACTGGAGAAATTTAGTGGCACCGGTGAACTACCTGGTCAGACTTCGGAGCACTTCTGTTGCAAATAATTGGCCTGAATGACCCATGAGGCCTCTTGCAACCTTTATGAAAGGTTGTGTGTGAAAACAGTGGTGAAGCTGAGACTTAAGCCCTAGCCCTTTGAATACAGAACTCTTTCCTCTATGGGTTTTGCGGGCAGACAGGTCCTGCCTGTGTTCTACTCCAGCCTTTCTGCTCCTTTCAGAAACAGCTGTGATGCAGCCATTAGTGCAGTGCCACAGGGCTGTTCACTGTGACAATGAGGCCAAATAGAGATTTGCACCAATGATGCAGATGAGCGCTTGGATCAATTGGCCCTCCCTCCCTTCCCTCCCTGCTTGCTGTTTGTCCTCATTTGCTCTGGAGTGTCTGGACTGTTGTATTGACACCTTGGGGTGAGGCAGGAGAGAAGGTTGAACTCTGATTTGGCTTTGTTCTAGTGAGTTCTGTGTCTGTTTCAGACATACTCTGAGAGCTACAACTGCATATACTTCCTAGCGCCCTTCTGTCTCTGTTTATCGTGGGCTCCTGGCAGTGCTGGAGCTTGTTCTGTTTGGACCAGCCTTTTACAAAATGCATCACATCAGGCTGGTTTTGGTATACCATCTACTGCATTTGTAGAGTAGACACATGCTGCATCCATGGACCTTCGGCATTTAGACAATTGCTGTGAAATGTTTTATCTTATCAGGAACCCCACATTATCTCTACCCAAGGGGATAGTGAGATACCGTAATCATCGGGGAGTGGACAGAACTGTGTTTGCCCACCATGCAGAATGTTGTTAGGAACATGGGGAGCTGCCTTACACTGAGTCAGAGCATTGGTCCATCTAGCCCAGTATTGTTGACACCAGGGTTTCAGGCAGGGTTCTTTCCTAGCCCTAACTGGAGCTGCCGGGGATTGAACCTGGGGCCTTCCATATGCAAAGCATGTGCTCTACCCACTGAGCGGTGGTCCCTCCCATGGTTGCTTCTGGATTTTAAATGTTGATGGGGCTAGCCCATTTTATAACAGGGTTTCTCAACAGGAGCCTTTGCTTCATCTCTGCACCAAAGTCAGTTTTCTCACTGCCTCTTCTTTCTGAAGCAGAAAAAGATATACGGTAAGCTGCTTCCAGATGGGTGGATAGTGCCAATAAATAAATGCGCTTCTGCTGTAAGCTACAAGAGGAATTGCAATTGACTTTTCCCATTATTGGGGTTAGTGCACTTTTTCTGTGTATCCATACTATTGGGCATGATGTAGCTGCTGTGAATAGGGAAGATCCAATTTACCTGAGTAGCTATTTCAAGAAAAATAAAACCCAAGCTATCCTTTAAAAAATAAAAAATCAATTATTTATTTAACACTTAAGTGTTTGTTCATTTAAGCCTGATTGCCCATTACTACCCATGAAATGTCAAAAAAACCAAAGCATTTAACATTTGCCGTGGACCAGAAGTGTAGATCATGTGTTTAATTAGTAAAATAAGAAGAAAAAAAAGAAAAGGGGGGGGGGGACACACATTTTGTTAGAATAGTGGTGTCTGGAAAGTTTTTTTTTTTTTTAAATTAGCATTATAGTGCTATATCTTTCTTATAAACAGCATTTCTCTATTTTGAGAAAAATAGATTAAAAGGGTAGATTGAAAGTTTTAAATCAGGAAAAACATTTTTCCACAATGGTGATGAACAGAAACATTAAATATATAGTGCTATAACAGTATAATGCTATCATAACCTTTCATTCAAGCAGCATTTCAATAATATTTTAATATTTAAAAAATATAACCAGAAAAGCATTTTAGTGCTAATTAAAAGAATATTTTAAAAAATAAATAACAGGGTTGTAACACCTGCGTGATCAACGTTGACAATGGTGAATTTCAAGCAGGCAAGTGAGTGGGGCTAGTAAAGGAGGAACAGAGCCCTCCACCATCTCTCTCAGCTTCCATGCTGGCCGTGGAGGACATGGAGCCCCTCCCTTTGCAACCAGTATGGAAGCCAAGCAGATGAGCAAAGCAGCATGTCCAGCATAGAAGTAGCCTGGCTTCTATGCTGGACCTGCAAGAGGCAAAGCCCCTTCCTGTGTGCCTAGCATAGAAATCAGGTGGGCTGATGGAGGAAGCAGGCAGTGCACCATTTATTTATTTTATTTGTTTATTCATTCATTCATTTTCTATACCGCCCAATACCTAGAGTTCTGCCTGCTCTGCCAGTGTACTGTGTTACTAGCCTGTTAAAAAAAAAACCAAGGCTGTTTTTCATTCATAAGAGGGCTTTTATTAGTAAAAAGCAGACAAGGATTATGATGCATTGGCAGGTTAGTAATTTTAGATCAATACTCATGTCATTTTTGTAGGGGAGCAACTGAGGCTAAGTGAGAGGAACTTGCCCATGACCACCTAGTGCAGACTTCCCCAACATGGTGCCATTGGCCATGCTGACTGGGAATTGTAAACACATCTCAACTTCTTTTTGCCCAGGGAGGGAAGCTGCCTTTAGTGTCAAAGACCGCTTCCCTTCCAGACTGCAGTCCCAATCATGATTGGGGAAGGGGTGCTGTGCCTGCTATTTCTTTGAAAAACAAACGAAAACAAGATATGTGAAGTGTGATTACATATTTCTTATATTGTCTGCTTTGGCTCAGTGCTTGCCTACAATGTAGGCACAACATCCCTGCAATGCTGAACTAACTTCATGGTTTATGTGACACTAGCCCAGGAGATAATGCTAACCTCCCTTCCCAGGCAGTGGATATGCTTCATCCAAAACAACAGCAGTGTGGGTATGTAGTAATGCAGCACTACTAAAGTCAAAGGGAATTATGCTTTTTTTCTCTTCTTTTGCTTTCAGTCTGATTGTGGTGGTAACGGGGTGATACTCAGAGCCATCTGCTATATCTACTGTAACATTGTGTGTTCATGAAGTGGGGCAAATTTGCACTGCTGTGTCTCTTAAGAAACTGCTGCTCCATTTTAAAACAGCCAGATAGTAGGAGAGTGAGGTTGCATTGATGTAGATGGCAGTGTGGTAGTTCCATTCCTTTAAGATGGTCAGTTTGTGACCAGGACTTTTCTTCATCCCACCCATGGTTCTGTGATGCTGCATCTGCCAATGAAGGCTATTGGTAATGCAGAAGTGCTAGGTATCTCTATTCCCCCCCCCCCCCCGCTGTGGTTCTAACAGCAGATTGAAGGCTTGGGGGGAGGGGGCAGAAGCACAGAAAGGATTAAACGTCCCCTCCCTTGTGCCAGTGCTCTGATTAAATTCAGAGCCCCACGTGACTGTTTCAAAGTAAAACAAGAACCATCAGGAGATACAACATTGGCTTGTTTCTCGTGTAACACATAGTTTAACTCTTATAGCATTCTGAGATGTTTTGCTTTCAGTGCGTCTCAGCAAAGTTTGCCAGCTGATGACACTGCCTGCTGAGATGTTCCAGCTTCCATCCATCACTTGTCTGATTGGTTATGATGGAACCTTAATGGATGATGCGTCCCTGGGGTGTTATCATATCTTAATGTTGCACTGCTTCTATATTTCTGGCAATGCAACTGAAACGCTGCAGTCTCTGGGATGGATGTGGGGACTTTCTTGGCTGGGTAGGAAAGGAGAGTCTGGAGCGTGGAGGATGTAGCAGCATTGCAGCCCAAGTTCATCCGGTTGGATCCAAACTAGCCCATCTGTGAATAGAAGGGTTCCTTCTGTTATTGTAGGGAACCAGGCAGCAGAGGCTCCCCACTAGAGGAAGGGGATGGGCTGGCAGTTTTGTCTGATTTCTCCTTCCCCCAGCACCACTTCTCATGCTGTTCGGGAAAGCCCACCAATCCCCCAGAGTAGTTTACAGGGGGCTGCAGGAGAGGAGGAAGAATTGGTGGAAATTGCCTCCCCATCCTTTTGCTCTGGCTTGCATGGAATTGCACTGAGCACACATCTGGCTCCAACCCACTACATTTAACATCATTTCAAAGTAAGCTGGTGTTCAGTCTTGATTATTTAACACACACCCCTTAACAAATGCTAACAATCTCCATGGGTGGAGTTTGCAAAGCCCTTCTTAACCACTGGGTTCCATAAGCTTAATGGAAACTGAGATTGAAGTCGTTGGTGTCATTGTGGGAATTGGAGAGGTGCTACTTGGCGTAAGTACCCTGACTGTGTGGGAGATGAAGTATTACCCTGGCAGACAGGAAAAATATAAAATCCCTGTCTTCTCTCTCATACACCCCCCCCCCAAGTCAGTGTCATCGAAGATGTGCTTGGCACCATTAGAAAGCAGAATGTGGGTGAGGAGAACCCCACAACAAGGTGGTCTGTTTGGGCAATTGTAGAGAAGGGCTGGAAGAAGAAAAGATTTGTATTATATCTCAAGTCATAAGTATGCTCCACAGTGGTTTTTGACGCATTGCCACCTGCTTTGGAGTGCTTTCTGTGCTTTTGTGTCCCCCCCTCCGCTGAAGAAATTCCTTTGAAAAATATTATGTGATTGATGTTGCAATGTGGATTTTGCATTCCAACAATATTTTTGTTCACAGGTAGTTTGTCTCTGGAGGAAAAATATAGTATGCCTGGATGGCCTTCCTCTGCAAACCTTTCCAGGTACTGATTATGGATGGTCACAGATGAATATTTAGATTGTAAAGCATTGACTCTTGGAGAATTGGAGACCTATACAACCTGATGAAAGCTTTTGGTGTCTGCTCTCAACAGAGTAGAGAAGATTGTGTATGGGTGATGGATATGATCAGATGGTGGTCTTGAGATGTAATGACAAGCTGTTGGAGGCAGTAGCTCTGTGGAGCTGAGCACTTCAGAAGAAAGACTTTTAGGGATAGCAGAAACTAACAGACTGACTAAGATTCCTGATCTGTTAAGTATTCTATCCCTGACGGTGGCTAAGAATTGATGTTCCACATGAAGGCACAGGCCATATGTGGGATAATCTGCACCCTTAATAGTTTCATCCTTAATACTGCCTAATAATTAAAGTCTTGTTCAGCCCCCTAAAGCAGGAGATTATCTCTCCTTCCTCCACAACAAATTTAAAAAGAGTAACTGTTGTGAGGCTGGACCGCTAAGTCTACCATCCCTATAATATCTCTGGCCAGACCATTTTTTTCTACCTCCCTGAACATCCGCAGGTGATATACTAATCAGGTATGGATGCTGTGTTCCAGCTGGTCATGGGAGCTGACTTCCCGCCCTTCCCCTGCCAAGGTTTTCCAAGGCTGAGCTAATAAAACATCTGACTTTGATGGTATTTTAATTAGCCGTGTTTGGCTTTAATGTCAAAGGATAACAAAGTTTCCATAGGCTTATAACCCTTCCCTGTTGTTGTTTTTTTCCTTTTCTTTCTCCTGCTTCTGCAGCAAATTGGTGCTTGGGGGAAAAAAAGAGGCAGAAGCAACACAGTCTGGCCAGTCATTATGTGGAATGTGAAGAAAAGAAGGTTCTGTATGATGGCAGATTAAATATTCATAATATTGATGCTGCCTGAGGATACCATGGTCCTTTGCCTTGGTAGTGGGCATCTGTATTTTATGGTCCCCATTTTACAAGCAGGCCAGTGAAGGCAAGAAAGGTGATTCTGGTTGCTTGAGCTAATCTGGCAGGTCAGTGGGTGAACCAGAGGTGGAACACGCTGACCTCATTGACCTTGGCATACAGAAGGAGCCACAAGAATGACCTTATGGGAATACTTCCATTCTCCAAATTCTAATTACCGGTAATTATCGTGATGACTTGGGCAGACTTATGTTTTATCTTTGCCGTCTTTTCTCCATTATTGGATTGGGGACTGAACTGATTCTGTGGAGGATAGGAATTGCAAGGCTGTTATACTTGGTTGCTTCAAGGTTAAAAAGCACAAAGCGCTGCTGGTGTTCAGCAGACATTAAATCAGTGTCTGAACCAACGATGCACTCACTGCTTTCCTCTTAAACTAAAGAGACATCTCTGATCTTTTGGGTTAGATGCTAGGGCAGACTTGTCTGGTGGGTTGTGGTTAAGAATCACCTCCAGGTGAACAGGTAGGGAAGATTTTGGCAAGTGGAATAAAAAGTTGTGCCTAGCGCAACATTGGTGTGCCTCTCCCTTCTTGTTACTTAGTAAGAAGAACCTATTTTTACTACAGCCTCATGTGCCACAAATGACTGACATAGGTATGTGCTGGGAGGCAGGCTAGTACAAACCGTTGTTGGCTAGTAACCTTTGTGGACTTAACTGCAAAATTGGTCTAGGGACATCTTTGTTTTGTTTGTTTTATTAAAGCAATTCTGTTCCACCTTTCATATATTTTACTTAAGTATTCATATCTCTGCTTTTCCCCAGGCACATAGTCTCTGCAGAGTGGCTTACAGTATAACCAAATAAATATAAATGCATTTTAAAACCATATCATACACAATCAATAAAAACAACAATTTAAGCTATAAATCACTTAAGAAATGCAGTAATACCTTGGATTGCAAGCATAATTCGTTCCGGAACCATACTTGTAATCCAAAACACTCTTATATCAAAGCAAGTCTCTGGCGGGCGTGAGCGGGGCCAATTTCAGCCCACTCGAGGCGAGTGGTTACATCCCTAGTACTTGTCTTGCAAGTCCTTGCTCATTTATCAAGTCAAAATTTTTTAAAATTGCAAAACGCTCTCAGACCAAGTTACTTGCAATCCAAGGTACATTAAATTTAAATCAGCAGCATTAAAAATATCCCAATCCAGGCGAGCAATAACAGTTATAAAATGTCAGATCAGCATAAGTAATTAAAAGTAGATTGGAATAAACAGGTATTTAAGGCCTGTTTTAAAAGCAGCTCAATAGGGGTCTGAAAGCACATCCCATAGGAGGGAGTTCCACAGAGATGGAGACACCACTGAAAAGGACCTGTCTCCATGGAAAAGGGCTTGCCCACTAAGCTAAATTGACCTTGATGGCGGATCTGTGAGCTGGGCCTCTGTCTGATCTTCAGACTTGGTCAGGTTCTTATGGGAGCCGTCAGTTTCTGAAATTAAAACATCCAAGGCAGCTACCATCAAAATGTAAAAACGTTCAACTTTAAAACAGAATAGAAAACAATCAAAGGGAACAAGACGGGGGAAAGCATGTAAATGGAAGAATGTAACACAGTGCCCTGAGCAAAAAGATGATTAACGTAGTAGTTGGATTGGTCATTTGCAAGCAGTGAAGTGGGAGGTCTGTGTTTGGATCTCCTGATACCTTTCCTTTAGTACCCATGTCATGTGCTACTCACATGAGGGGGTCTCCGTGAGTACAAGGGGCTGTGGGGCCGCACCACTGGTCTTGCCCTGGTGTCCATATGTTGAGCATGGATGTCTGTAAAAGGGAACCCTATGTATGTGGACCTCTATGGTATGAGTGGACAACATTTTTTTGTTGAAGGCTGCATTCCCTTGGTGGTAATCTGCATGCCGGCAGTGGATGGGACCAGAGTCCCCTCACACTCCTCCTTTCAAGAACATCACCACCTCACACCATTTCTTTCTCTCAAGAGAAAGAATGGATGGTGTGTGTATGGGTTTACATTTTTTCTTCTCATCCATCCATCACACAGCTGGCAGTGGGGGAAATAGATGAGCAGTGGGAAGAAAGGGAGCCCGCAGTCTAGCCAATTAACTGAGCAGTGTGTGGGGAGGTTTAACTCTTCTCACCCCTATGATCCTGAGGAAGATAGCCCTTCTGTTCTACAATTAAGCTTTTTCCTAAGTGTAATAGCATTTGGTGGGGGCAGTGGTGATTTTAATCAGGATTGTGGGGGTGGGGGAAAATAAACCTCCCCTCCTTGATCACCCCTATATTCTGGGAAACAACTGAACAGTGGGGAAAAGGAGGCTGGACTGTAGACAAATCTGTCTGCAGCTCCGCCCCTGCTCAGCTGTTTCCTGCCAGCCAGATGAGCAGCTGGACGCTTCAGACACCCCCCCTCTTCCCCACTGCTCAGCTGATCCCTACTCATCAGCTGATTGGTGGGATGGTCTGCATGTCTACATGGATTGCCCACCTCTGTTCTATTCATATACATAGGTTTCAACAGAATTGGGAACCCTGATCACACAAGGTCCCCTATATGTGGAGACCTATATACACAAATATCTATGCTCATAAGTTTCCCTTTTACAGACATCAGCTATTGAGCCAGAGCCGGGGAAATGGCATGACACTGGAGGCAGGGCCAGTAGAACCGCCCCTTAAAGTCATGGAAACCCCTTCACATGAGTAACACATGTATGGGCTCCCCCCGGCTCTTTATTTAAAAGTAGCCACACAGACCACCAAATTGTATTGAAACAGTGATACTGTATGTGAGAGGGATGGAGAACTCGTTTCTCTCGTACTATTTCTACCAGTGCCTTCTACCAGCTTCAGTTGGTAGCCCAGCTACTGTCCGGGTCCGGGTCATGGGCGGCGAGGGTTCAGGGCTGGAACGCCGGGGCTGGGAAAGATGGAGGCGGATACAGACAACAGGCCCAAGGTCCAACATGGGTTCAGGGCGACAGAGTCCAAATGGGCCAGAGGCAGAGGGCAAGTCCAGGCAACAGGCACAACGTCAAGCAGAGTCCAAGCACGGGTCAAGGTGAGCTGTAGGGTCCAGGAAGAGGCAGGAACAGGCACCAAGACATACCAGACTGAGCATGTCTGGGTTCCAGGGCCAGAGGCAGGATCATTGGTCAGGAACAAGCAGGAGGTCAAGCACAGCAAGGCAAGGTTCAGTGTATCAGGCAATAAGGAACAGACTGCAGCTAGCACGAGAGACTATGTTGCTGTGGCAAAGGCTGAAGGTGAATTGCAGCTCCTATATAGTCCTTTCCTTGCAGCTCCCAGCTGGTCCACATTAGCCCACCTGGGAGTGCCTGCTCGTCTGGGCCTGAACTCTGCAAGGGTTTACCAGCCAGGGCTCACACCCTGCGAAGCCCTGTGGCCAGTTATACACAAAACTGCCACCAGATGGCGCTGCAGGACAGACCCTGACAGCTACGTCCTTATCTGGACAGGGATAACATGGCTTCAGTAGTCTATGCTCTGGTTTTCTCCAAGTTGGATTACT
The DNA here is from genome assembly GCA_021292165.1 of Shinisaurus crocodilurus. Classification (NCBI taxonomy): domain Eukaryota; kingdom Metazoa; phylum Chordata; class Lepidosauria; order Squamata; family Shinisauridae; genus Shinisaurus; species Shinisaurus crocodilurus. The sequence continues at coordinate 207,958,101 of CM037877.1, forward strand.
ACAATGCACTTATGTGTGGCTGCCCTTGAAGATTGTTCAGAAGCTGCAGCTTGTGCAAAATGCGGCAGCCACATCAATAACAGGGACCAGAAGGTCTGAACATACAACACCAATTCTGGCCTGCTTGCATTGGCTGCCTGAATGTTTCCGAGCACGAACCTATAAAGTCTTCTATGGCCCAAGACCACAATACCTGATGAAGCACCTCTCCCAACCTGAACCTACCTGGACACTATGATCAACATCAGGGGGCTTCCTCAGAGTTCCTCCTCCGATGGAGGCTCAGGAGGTGGCAACAAGGGAGAGGGCCTTCTCAGTGGTGGCCCCCAAATTATGGAATGCTCTCCTGAGGTCCGCCTGGTGCCAACACCGTCATGTGTCATCTTATCAGTGCCAGGTTAAGACAGTCCTCTACTCCCAAGCATTTGATGCCATATGATGGGGCACTTATGTCAGTTGTTTCTATCAGGTCCAGTATTGTATTATAAATGTTTTAGCTGTTTACCGTACATTGTTTTGAATCTTGTATATTAGAGATTTTATATTATGTTTTTATTATCTTGCATTGTGATGTGTATTTTTGGAGAATTGCCCAGAGGGCTTTGGCTATTGGGCAGTATAGAAATTAAATAAATAAATAAATAAATAACTTCCCTGATTGAAATGGACTCCCCCACTGAAGCTGGTGTTGGTGCAACTGGAGTGGTGGGAGCAGATTGACAAATAAAATACAAGTGTCTTTTTTCCCCTCTCTCGGTGCAAATAGAAGCTTGGAGAGAGTGATTTTCATCAGGAAATTGGTGCAGAGGGAAAGGGTTAAACCCCCCCCCCCCTTCTCCATACTGTAGTCCCAATGCGGATGTGGGGGTGGGTTAGTACCACTTTTTTTTTAAAAAAACAATAATAATAATGGCAGATCTTGGCAAATCTATTTTGGCCCTTATATAGGAAGACTAGAAGGTACGGACCACAGATGTAAGGCCCTTATTTAGTCTGAGTGTGTCTTAAAGAATGAGGGCGTACTCTGCCAAGAGTCCTGTCACCACATAAATGCAGTCATTAAAGTGTGTGGATCTGTCTCCAGGATCTGTTTGAAGTCTTGTGGTCCCTGTGCTGGTGTTAGCTATGACGCTGAGTTATTGCAGCATGCTGAGCAAGTCACTTCTCTTGGACCCCCACCCACCCACTGGCTCCGTCTCACCCTTTGCCTGTGTATATTGAGATTATGAATTCTTCAGAGCAAGGACCAGTTTTTCAGCTGGTGTGTGCACAGTGCAATATAACAAGCCATTAATTAGAAATTATGTTTTTTGCAGCTGTGTACACTACCACACTGGGTTTAACAAATGGCTGCACTTCAGAATGGAGGCAAAACTGTATTTGTGCTGAGTATTAATCCCTGCTATTGTGAGGAATAATAGGGTAGTGATGAATAAAGCGTCCTGTTCCAGACTTGCAGTCGGCCGCACATGCTTATCGGGAGGAAGGAGCCTTTCTTTTGAGGCTACCTCTCATGCTGCCCATACACAGGAGTGTTGTGAACTGGTGGGCTGGTAGAATTTGTTAGTGGGGTGTGGGGAGTGTGCTTTGTTCTTGCTTGCAAGTCTGTTTTAGAAATTGGGACTCAACGTTTGGCCATTATATTGATGCGTGGTTTACAAGCATGCAAGCAACTTGTGCTTTTCTGACTTAACATGTGAAGTAGAGACTCATGGATTTCACCTTTGGCAAGGCCAACTTTACATCTTGTAGCAATGTGGGAACCACTACCCCCATGGTGCAATTACACATTGCTGGGGACTATGCGTGAATTAAGCTTGGCTGTTTATGACTGGTTGGGACATACAAGAGGGCCTTCTCTGTGGTTGCGCCTAAATCAGGTATGGGGGATGTGTAGTCCTCTAGATGTTCTAGACTGCAACTCACATCATGCCTCCTCATTGGCCATGTTGGCTAGGCCTGAGGGGAGTTAAAGTCCAATGACATCTGGAGGGCCACATGTTCCCCACCCCTGGCCTATATTATGGAAGTCTTTGACCTGGTTCGCATGTAACAACAACCCACAGTATGGGTTGTTGTTGAATTGTGGGTTGTTGTTACATGTGAACCTTGCACTATGGTTTTAACTATGGGATGTTCACCATGAACAACTCAGAGTTCACAACTCAACAACAAACCATGGGATCTCTTCCTGGGTTGTTTATGGGTAACAACCTATAGTCAAACCATAGTGCATGGTTCACACGTAACAACAACCCACAATTCAGTGACAACCTACCCTCTACCCATAGTCTGGGTTGTTGTTATGTGCAAACTAGGCCATTTCAGGAAGTCTGTTTGGTGCTTTTTCTCACTCTTGACTTTCTGTTTTCTGGTCAAAATATTTTTATTCTGGTAGACTTTTGGCCAGTGGTCTGATGAGGTTTTAGCATGCTGACTCCTTGTTTTAGGATGATTTTATATTCTTCTCCTGTTTCTTGCTTTTATTGTATTACTAATGTTTTCTGAATGACTTTTGTAGTTTTTAATTGGTTGTTATCTTCCCTGTGTCATCATCATCATCATCAGGCGATCACTCGTGACCGAGTAAGATTGTCTTCCGGGATAAAAGGAGGAAATTCTAAAGAAGATTGTGTAGACTCTAGCGATGGGTCCGTAAGTGACTGTGGAGGCCAATTCTAGATCCACACAGCTTCCCACAGTGAGGACACAGGTTACAAGATAGAAGATGGTCCTGTAAAGGATTCATTTGACGTGCTTTTCGCTTAGCACGTTTCTCCCTTTCACCTTGCACTCGGGCTTCTTCAAAGTCCATGGAACCTTTGTGAAAGGCCAACCTCCATTTAGATCGTTCATGGGCCAGAGCTTCCCAGTTTTCGATGTTTATATTGCATTTTTTTAGATTAGCCTTATGAACATCTTTAAACCTCTTATATTGACCACCGATATTCCGCTTTCCATCCTTGAGTTGTGAGTAAAGTAACTGCTTTGGGAGACGGCAGTCAGGCATTCGGACAACATGACCGGTCCACTGAAGTTGGCGTTGAAGGATCATTTTTTCAATGCTAGTAGTCTTTGCTTCTTCCAGTACACTGACATTTGTTCGCCTATCTTCCCAAGTAATTTGCAGGATTTTCCGGAGGCAACGTTGATGAAACCTTTCAAGGAGGTGGAAGTGACGTTTATAGATAGTCCATGTTTCGCAGGCATACAATAAAGTTGGTAATACAATGGCTTCATAAACCAGTGTTTTGGTCTTCTTACAAATATCCCGATCCTCGAACACTCTATGTTTCATTCGAGAAAATGCGGCACTTGCGGAGCTCAGACGATGCTGGATTTCACTGTCGATGTTAGCTGTAACAGAAAGATAGCTGCCAAGATAGAGAAAATGATCGACATTTTCCAGTATTGTCCCGCCAAGCTGGATAGATGGCATCACCAAAGGATTGGCTTGCACTTGCTGATGAAGCACTTTGGTTTTTTTGATGTTAAGTGAGAGACCAAGTTTTTCGTATGCTTCTGCAAAAGCATTTAGGATCATCCTCTGAATGTGCGGAGACCACATTATCATCAGCATACTGAAGTTCCACAACGGAGGTTGTAATTACCTTACTTTTTGCTTTCAGCCTGCTGAGATTAAAAAGCTTTCCATCTGTTCGATATATAATTCCCACACCGGTGGGTAGTTTCCCCTTGACAAGATGTAAAACCATGGCGATGAAAATGGCAAATAATGTTGGGGCGATAACACATCCCTGTTTAACACCTGATCCTACTTTAAATGGAGCACCATGAGAGCCGTTGTTGTCCAAAACCGTTGCCGTCATGTTGTCATGGAGAAGTCGCAAGATATTCACAAATTTATTGGGGCATCCAATTTTCATAAGGATAGTCCAGAGAGCTGTACGGTCTACAGAATCAAAGGCCTTAGCCAAATCGATAAATGCCATATAAAGGGGTTGATTTTGCTCCCGGCATTTTTCTTGGAGCTGACGTGCAGTAAAAATCATGTCTACTGTCCCTCTAGAGGGGCGGAAACCATATTGAGTTTCAGGGAGGATCTCTTCTGAAATAGATAGAAGACGGTTTGCGAGAATCCTAGCAAATATTTTACCTGCGGTTGCTAAGAGAGAAATGCCCCGATAGTTTCCACAGTCTGTTCTATCACCCTTCTTAAAGAGGGTGATAATTATGGCATCCCTGAAGTCTTCTGGGATCTCTTCTCTTATCCAGATTTTTTCGATGAGTTTATGAAGATGTTGTACAAGTTTGGGCCCCCCTTCTTTAAAGATTTCAGCAGGAATCCCATCTGGTCCACTAGCTTTGTTGTTCTTCATTTGATTAATGGCTTTTTTTACTTCATCCAAAGTGGGGAGTATTGCAAGTTCCTCTTTAATTTGTTTTTGCGGGATTTGCGAAAAAATCTCATTATCCACCTTAGACTTACGATTTAAAAGGTCATAATAATGCTCTTTCTAACGCAGTGCAATAGACTCTTTGTCTTTTACGAGTTTGGTGCCATCTTTTGATTGTAAAGGGTTTGTACCATAGGTTTTTGGTCCATAAATGGCCCTTGTGGCCTTAAAAAAGCCCCGTGCATCATGAGATTCTGCAAGTTGTTGAATTTCCCTGTGTATTGTGATTACAATAGAAGGGTGGGGTGATTACAGTAAAAGGGTGGGATAGAAATCTGTTTGAGTCAATAAAATAAACCACATGGACAAGGCAAATCAAGTGGCTTCCCCACATAGTTGTTGCCAGCCCTTCTGCCTCAGGGACAGCTTCTTCCCATGCAGTTGGTTTACCTGTGTGTGTGTGTGTGTGTGTGTGTGCCATTTTCTCTCTCACACACAAACATCTTCTGGGTGGAAATAGTGCTGCCCTGTTTCCTTTTTCTGTTTCCTTTTTTTTTGGTTACGCTAGAGAGAGAGTAAAAGTACATCTGCCCTTCCAGGCAAAGGACAAACAGCCCATGCCAACCCCACCAGTCTTATCAGAACCATCTTTCTGTGTGGCTATATGTCCCCCCCCCCCCTTGCTGTCTAACAGTGAGGCTTGGTTGTGGAAACGGTGACATTCTCAGTATGTTTATCAGGAGCCTGAGTGATAGCATCTGTCAGGAATGGTAAGGAGCTTTTTGAATTCTTAATCTGTGTGATGCTTTTATATTTTCTCCCCGCCACCTCCTCCTTTGCATCCCTTAGGATTGTCATACTTTAAAAGAGAGATTGTTCAGCTGCTGTAAAAGAATGTACCTCTAGTCTCCACCAATATCATGCTTATGTGATCTGGTTCCTTGGTGATGAGATGTGCACAAGGTGGGTTCTCCTTGAGGTGCTCCCTGTAACTCACCGCAGGCTTGTCTTTACTGTTGTTAGTATTTGTATTTATTATATAGACCATAGGGCCTAATGAGACTTAGCGCTGTACAAAGTCAAATGAAAAATAATTCTGTCTGTAATAGCAGATCTAAACTGATAACAGGCAAGGAGGATTCTTGTCCCTGTTTTACAAATGGGTCATTTGTGAGAGAGATGGGGAGAAGGCAGTCTGCCTAAATGACCTTCCCGAAGTCTGATGGAGTCACTGATATGGCAGAAACTGAATCTTGAATATTTTCAGTCATTGTGATGGCTTATTTCTTCATCAGCCTTCTTTAGTAAAAGGGCCAAAAGCCTTCCATGAAAGTGGGTACCGCAGAGTTCACTCCAGTGCAGCCTAGGACATGTTCACATCAACAACTATCCTGAGATTAAAATTGGAGGTCAGTTAGGAAAAAGCAACAGTGGCATAAATAATACCTTTGTTAGGGCCAAATGAAAATGCACAAAGAAGTGAGAAAGATTTTAAGTTCGCCATTCTCTTTCGATAGACTTAAAAGCTTGCATGCTCCTTCATGACTTTTCAGTCAGTCCCAATAAATGACTTTGGACCAAGCTACCTGAAAGGCCACCTTCTCCCATACAAGCCTGCCTAGGTTTCACGATCTTCGGGGGAGGCCCTTCTCCTGGTCCTTCTCCTGGTCCCACTGCCATCAGAGGCATGTTTGGTGGGGATACGAGAAGGGAGTGATCATGGAATATCTGAACTCTTTCCTCTCACCAGTTCAAATCTTTCCCTCGTCATTACTCATTTAGTTATCTTTTGGCAGGATAACTTCAGTGAAATGAGCCTGGTGGTGGTTCTCCTTTTGTCAGGGAACTTCTGGCTTGTTGCAAGGGGCCAGCTGAATTAGGAGACAGAATTAACCTCACACCTCTTAGAAAGGGTCATATATACTGCTTGGGAGATCTGAATGGGATGCTTGGCCAGCAGCCACTCATGTCTTACCTAACTGTTTTGCAGGCATTTTGTCACCATGACTGTTGCTCACCAGGTTGCCTTAAAAGTGTGGGTTGAAAGGTGAAAGCATTTGGCAGAGAAAGAGGAAAGCTAGGTTCAAATCACTGCTAGTCCAGAGAGCTGAAGGAAGCCTTTTAGGGTGCAAACCTATACACAAGTCTGTCAAACTCATTGGGGTTTACTTCTTAATAGATATACACAAGACTGCGCTGTAAGGGCTCTCTTGTGTATCTATCAGTTTCCTTTCTGAAGAATGGGGATAATTAATTATGGCGTAATCCTTCCTTCATACAACTGTGATGTACAATGAAGGTAATTATTTAGATACTATGGACAAGTGTGTTGTGTGTGTTCCAGTAAGAAAATAAAAATTCTGCACCAATAATTTAAATTCTGCTGCTTGTATGTTTTTTTTATTTAGCATAATTTATTCTGCAGATGTATTTTGCGTAATTTATTCTGTTTCCCTAGTGGCAGAGGGGAAGGACACAAGGAGCTGTGTGGGGCACTAAAGCCCCACTCCCTCACAACTGGAAAGCTGATTCATCTATTTTGACTTACAAGATTTACCAGGCATTGACTGTATATGTTCATAAAGATGTGAACTGGAAACTTAACTTTAAAAAACAAAACTGAAACAGCAAATAGTCTTGTGGCACCTTAAAAGCTAGCAAATTAATTGTGGCCTAAGCTTTTGTGGACTGAAGTCCACTTCATTAGGTGTATGATTCTAGTCCATGAAGGCTTATGACATAATAAATTTGTATGTTTCTAAGGTGCCACAGGACTCTCTCTTGTTCTTGCTGCAACAGACTAATTGTTGGATCACTCCTTTCCTCAGTTACTACTAGAGCAGGGGTTCTCAACCAGATGGGAATTCCCCCCAGGGGGGGAACTTTAGGGTTTCAGGAGGAGGGAATTGGGACCACAGACTCAAACTGTTGGAATACTGATCTTTCTACAGATTACAATTCTACAGATTGTACATAATCTACAGGACATCACACCTTATTGCATGGCACAGATTAAGTCAGACAATCTTGGAAAGGGGGGAATGACATTCTGACATATGGTGAAAGGGATGCATGGGGCAAAAAAGGTTGAGAACCACTGGGCTAGAACAGTGTCCATTGGCTCAGTGTGCTTTCTTCCTATCTCTTTCCCAAATACCTTTTAAACCTTTCTCAGGGAGGGGTGCTTGACAGCTCCTTCAGTTCCCAAGTCTATAAATAAGTCAGCTGCCCCTTAGGAGCTGAGGGAGAGCGGGCATCTTTTTACCACGAAGGAAGCCTGAGTCTCTCTTGTCACTTGCCAGAATGTAGAAGCAGCGTTAATTATAGTTGTACAGCAAGGAAAAAGTAGGAGCTTAGAAAGGAGAAATCCTGGGTTGGAAAGGAGTTTGGTGTATTTTTCTGTGCACCCAAATGCTTGGGCCTCACTTTGACATTTGGCTCCTTTTTTTTTAATCGGTAGGTGCTTCTGCGGGTGACCTTTGCTCTTTCTTTGAGCAGGGCTTGAATTAAGCAGTCAAGACCTCCAGGTCCAGTCTCCAGTTTCAGACATGAGGTGGCTCATTTTGTTCAGCAGGATGTGTCTGGATGTTTTTAAACGCTCTGCCTCTGCGATAAATTCTGCATTCTACCCACAGTGCTGCCTACCCTTAATGCAGTGTAACCAGAAGTAGTTCTCTGTGCAGCCTCCACACAATATATCTCCACTGTACTTTAGTCTCATCTGTCAGGGGGCCAAAGTCTAGATATTAAATGATATACACGTTCCCTACAAACCATCTACCGTTCTCCTTCTTACTGTTTTGTTGCTGAATGATCTAGCTTGGCATCTAACTGAAGTAGCTGCACTGCACATGTGAAGAAGTGTGCCACCCAGATACCTTGAAAAGTCACACAGGTTGCTGAAATGCTGCAACTTTTATACTGCGTGTAGCTGTGGAGTTTGGCTGGCCCTTGAGACTAAGAAATACAGAACAGCTAAAGCACTACCTGTCTTTGAAGAATTTTTCAACAGACAGCCTGGGAAGGTAATTAAGGGTACAATCCTATGCATGTTTAGACATGTCGTACAACAAAGTCCTATAACTCCTAGCATGCCCCGGCTGGCCATGCTGGATGGGGCATGTTGGGAGTTGTAGGATTTTTTCTGGCTAAACATGTATAGGCTTGCGCCCTCAATCTTCGGTTACTCAAGCTAAGAGCAGTCTAATGCAGCTTTCCCCAATGTTGTGTCCTTCATATGTTTTGGACTATGATTCCCATCATCCCCAGCCATTGGCTGTGTTGGCTGGTTTTGATGGGAGTTGTAGTCTAAAATATTTGGAGGGAACCACATTGGGCAAGGCTGGTCTAAAGTCACCGCTGAATTTCTTGAGAACTTCCCCCTCTGCTTTGATCAGTTCCTCTGTGTGGGAAGCCTAAATTATTTCATGCCTATATTGGTTTGCCCCTCATATGCATCTTGGCTTTGCTGGCTGTCCTCGTTATTTCCCTCTCAGACTGTGTGTGGGAACTCAGATGATAGAGATGCTCCCCACGGTGGGGAAAAACATTCCTAAACATGAAGAAAAAAAACCCAAGCATGTCAAAATAAAGTTTGCTTATATTCTTCTCCTTGACATCTAGATTTCTCTGTGCAGGGAATGGGCAGAGGGTTATGGAGGAGCATTTCATCATGTGATCTCCCCCCTGCAGTTTGAAGTGGTACTGTCCAACACAGGTTTACTGAGCTGGCTCAGACCATTGATATGATGGTCTAATAAGCCAAGATATGAACAAGCCTTTTGCCTGTGCACACAGTCTGTTTGCTACACCCTTTGCAGCAGGAACAAACAGACTTGGAAGCCTCTAATTAACCATCATTTTCTGTTTTTTCTGAAATGGGAAACTGTGGTTACCATATTCAGAACAAGCCAGGACATTAAACCTGGCTTGTTCTGAAGCTGGTAACCATAGTTTCCTGGTTCAGATGAAACATTAGAGGCTTCCTGGTATGTTTGCTCATTCTGCAAAGGGAGGAGCAAAGAGGCTGTGTGCATGAGCAAAAGGCTTGTTTATATCTTGGCTTATTAAGCCAAGATATGATCCTTCGAACATGGCCATTGCCTCATCTGTTATTTTTGAGAGCTAGGCCTCTGACATGGCTAAAGATGGGAAATGCTGGCAGGTCAGGGATACTTAATAGTAACCACATGGATACTTAAAGTAGCTCCAGAGGATGTCACTCGCTTGCAAGTAACTTTGGTTAAGTTTTAGTCAGAAAGCCAGACTAGCCTCTGTCACACAGCACCTGGCAAGTGGGCATCCAAATAGTGTCACTCCAGTTATTGCCTCCCAAAGAGAAAATAATACTTTCTTTTAGAGGAAAAGACCCTTGTTTCATATATAGCTGGTTATTTTATGAGTCAGGTGGTTCTCGGTCCAAGAGTTTAAGCTTCAAACCTAAGCACACACTAGGGAGTCAGCATCGTTGAGTTCAGTGAGACTTACTTCTGAGTAACCACTGCATGTTGCATTGGGCCAAAACCATACATTAGGCCAAAACTGTACATTGACAAGTAGATTTGATTCCAGCAGGGAGACCACCGGGTTCCCACAGTATCCTGTTTGCCAGGACACAACCTAATCAATGCATTCGTTGGGAACAGCTCCCCCAAGCCTTTCCATGGAGCAACAATAGCCTCACCATTCCTGTCTGAGAGATTTGCATTTGTCTCAAGTACTTGACATGTACTACTTGACATCACGCAGACTTTAATTTTGCCAAGGGTTGTCAAGGTGGAAGATTACCTCATTACCCTCGCAAAAGTGGCATGGAAAATCTGTGCCCAGGAGGCTTCCAAGCTACCTTAGAAAGACAGGACAGAGGAGCAGGAGGGGAGAGGCTAGGGGCTGACGTGTAGGGTTGCCAGGTTGCCATTTGGAGAATTACGTTGTACTTTTAAATTTACTGTGGAAGTGGGAGATGAAGCAGCCATGGCTTTTTCTGTCCACTCCTCGTGTCACCTTTTCAGCTGCCTCTCCCACCTGTGTGTAGTTTCCAGCTCTGCTTTACAACAGACAGGGGAGAGCGTTGTGAATGTAAAGGTATAGCATGCTTCTCTGGGTTTCAGCCCAATACTGACTTGCCAGTAGGTCTAACCTAGCCTTCCCCAACCTGGTGCCCTCCAGGTGTGTTGGACTACAATTCCTAGCATTTGGATGGGAGGTGCTGGGTGTTGTAGTCAAACACATCTGGAGGGCACCAGGTTGAGGAAGACCGATCTATCCAGTAGGCGCTCCAGTCCTATGGAGCTGTGATGACACAAGTGGTTTTGGGGAACTCCACAGCTATAGTACTGTGTGTAGGACCAAGTCCGTGTCTCCCCCCCCCCCCCCACTTCTCATAACTTATGAAAGTTATGAAAACTTCCTTCTGCACTTACTGTTTTAAAAATCAGGCTAATATCCCAGATAATAGGATCAGGCTGAGTTCTCATGAATTGTAAAATCTTCTCAGTGGAGACCATGTTTTCGTGAACTATGAAGTATCATAGTATTTATGGCCAGTCTGTAATGCGGACCTGAAATCTGTTCATGGAAAGACTTATGTGATACTTAGGTAGTATCTGCTTCATATTTAAGGTAAACTTGTATAAAATATCTGTGGAAAGCTTATTTTCTGATAGTATGGCATTATTGGTCTGACTCTCTTTGTTTCCTTGGACAGAATGACCAAGGAGAGGAACAGTGTTATAAACAATTTGAGATTTGGGATTCAACCTTGCTATAGCCATTTTTTTTTTTCATGTCTCCCAAACTTAGGCTGGAGAGAGACAGTAGCTTTTTCAGAGAGTTAGAGTCAGTATAAAAGATGGATTGCTGCTTGTGGTGTGTATATGCACCTCACTTCTGTTTCTGGTAAACATGTGCTGCAGGTTTTTGTATTACAGGGGCAGGGGACTTTTTTTCTGTCAAGCGTAATCTGTCAGGGGCCACATGCCAGCAGGAAGTGGGGTCTGAGCTAAAGGTGGGCACCCCCTTCTCTGTCTGTCTCTCTCTCTGCCAACCCCTTTTCTCTCCTCCTCACTTCCTCCCTGTCCACTTAAGTGGCCTCTTCAGGGAGAGTCAGTTCATTTTTGCCAGAGGTCTGAACTGATTGAGGAGGGCTTTTGAAATTAGGCTGAGGGCCATAGGTTGCCCACTCCTGTTGTGTTATTTCAAAAACCTGTTTGGCTCAGATGTAACAGTAGGACAGAAAGAAATGTGTGCGTACACCCTGGGAAATGAAGCGTCTGTCTGTCTGTCTGTGTGTGTGTCTGTCTCCAGCATTATTGTTAGTAACATCTGGAGGGGCTTTGGTGGTATTGCACAAGTGATATGTGATAGGAAGATTTAAGTTTACAGGCTGGCCGAGTACCTTTTGATCTAATTTCCATTTGATACATGAAGTGCAGCCCTATATATGTTTACTCAGATGTAAGTCCCACTGTTCAGTATGGCTTACTTCCAAGTAAGTGTGTTTAGGACTGCAGCCTAAACACATAGGATTGCCCTCATAGAGTTAATCATACTTTACATTATAAAACTGTAAAAAGGAATCACTTGCGGTCTGACAGTGACTTGAAACATTCCATAGTGATAACTTAAGGCAAAGACTGGAGAGGTCACAGAGCATTTCTGTGTACTAATATTAGTCAGCTTTTAGAGGCAGTCGATGAAATTTCTGAAAAAAGCATTTGTGTGTAATTCTGTGATGTACAAGATTTTGTTTATAACCTGAACTTTGCCTTTGGGGTTAGAAAACTGTGCTGTAAAATCTATTGCAAGTTCTACAAGGGGTCAATATTAAATCTGGATGGCTACAATTTTGTTGCTGTTGTTTCACTGAAAATACACTTTTCCAAATTCAGGTCTGCAAAACCGTTGTGTGTGCTCACATGCATAATCCAGTACGCTTTCTTCTCTGGTTCTGCTGTACACTTATGTGCATCTGTGGCCGAGTCATTTCCTCCCTCTCCTCAGTTATCAGGACTAGCACCACGTGGGATTGATTTTTTGATCCATTCATTTGTACTTGCCCTTGTGGTTTGGGAAATCATGAAGGACCTAAACAGATTGTTTTTATATATGCTCATAGTGATAATACCCTTTGGCTAAGGGGACAGTTGCCAGTGATGAAGATGGTGTGTGTGTGTGTGTGTGTGTGTGTGTGTGTATGTATGTGTTTCTTGGAACTCCTATATAGTTTGTGTTTGTTCTTTGACCTCAAAGATGAATGTGGGTGAAACGTGCTTGTCCAGTCCTGCCCATGTTCACCACTGTCAGTCGCTTCCAAAATAATGTGGCAAAGTGCAATTCAGCACAAAAACAAAAGGGACCTCCTGTAAAGAAGGGAGCAAGGATTCATTTTGTCAAATGTGTTCAAAGCCTTGCAAAACAAAATGTACTTGTCTTGATATTGCTTTGTGAACTCTTTTGCCAAAAAGTGGGCTTAAAAGTATTACCTGGGTCATTGGCACTACTGCTGAGCAAAAAGGTATTCTAATAAGTGATTTTCTTGGCCAACTCACATGTGTTAATGTGGCCCTCTGCATGCCTAAATGTGAGAAGCAAGTAAAATAAGCTCTTGACCCACATAGTTTAGGTTTAGATTAAGTTCCAGGGGGTGCAAAACCTCCTCCTCCTCCTCCTCCTCCTCCTCCTCCTCCTCCTCCTCCTCTGGGAATCCCCTCCATAGCATTCTGTGTCTAAGGCTTGCCAGTCAGCACCGCACCCGACCCTGACATAACCCATCTGTTTGGTCTTTGCACTGCTCTTTCTCCAACACCTGGTGCCAGCAAGCTGGTGACCTATCCACATAACTGAACTCACCCTTTGGGAATGACAGTTCAGGAGGTTCTCTTGAACACAGGACATCTGAGAACTGAAAAATATTCTGGCTCACTTGTTGAAGGTCAGGTTTTTAAAGCCACAGACTACTGTACTCCTGGGAACTTCTAATTACCGGGACATCTGCTGGATGACAAATGGAAGTTAACACAATTCATTGGGGCAGATGATTACTTGTGTAGCCTGCTTTGCAAAAGCATCAAAACCATTGACAGCCTTTAAAAAACTTTCCTGGAACAGCAATGGGCCGCCCCTTAAGCTTACTGTACCTTCTGAAGTGCCAGTGTGCTGTTCAGTGCATGAGCATGTGAAGAGCCTCGTATGCAGCTCTGTACATGCAGTCTGCTGCCGTCTGTGCACGAAGATACATGGATAGGGTGAACGCACAGATAAAGGCTCTTATTTGCAGAGGCATTCTCCCATTCTTCTCACCTCTGCACTCTCCCCCTTGGCCAGTTCTGATCCCATTCATTTTTTGCCACCCCACCCCTTCTTTACCGCCCCCGCACTACAGAAGAGGAAGCGATTCCCAGAGGGTGACCTAGAGAGCCCAATAATGCTGAGTGCTGCATAAAATTAGGCTGAGGGCTGCATGCAACCTATGAGCTGCAGGTTTCCCACCACAATGTTAAGCATTATCTTCTTGTAGTGGAACCTTTGGCACATGACAGCACTGCCTGAAAGCAGACATGTAGATAGGGACATAGAAATTCTTGATGGGCAGAGGCCATTTAACAGTGAGAGGAAAACACTGGTATTGATCTCAGAAGAAAATTGAACTTCTTTACTTTGGGTTGCATCCAATTGTGCCCCTCCACAGACTGAAGGTTCTTTGATCCAACAGAGCCTTCCATGAGTGGAAAGTGGAGGGGGGGTATGTTTGCTGATTCTCCCTTCCTCTGCAGCCCCCTGTGCCCCACCATTTGCTCTAGAGGTTTGGGTGACCCTTTGGAACAGTGTGGGAGGTGGTGCAGGGAGCTGCAGAAGAAAGGGTTGTGTGTGTGTTTAAAAAGTGAAATACACCAAAACAAAGGAACTCCATAGAAAGGGAAAAAATGAAGGAAAGAAGAAAATAAAAAATTCTTACAGTGATTTAAATGGATCCATTACAGTAAATATGTATGAAATATATATCCATAAGTTTCAAAAAGTATATAGTAATACAATTATCAATAAAAATAGTTCTGCATAAACGTCAGAAAAAGCAGACCAAATATCCATGTATTTATCCATCCGCAGGTGCCACTCGCTCAAATATCGAAAGCGTTATTAGGTCCTCAATCCATTGTGTTATAGGAGGTGAGCGTTTATCTTTTCAGTGTTGAAAAATCAGTCTTTTGGCTCTCAAGAGGGCGCGAAAAATCCACATGTGTTGTCCTTCTGATAAATTCCATATAGCAGGTACCGTATATAATTTAAAAGAACGTGTACATCAGTAAATATTAAAGAGCATTCTAATACTAGATTTATCTATACTATGACTTCTACCCAAAAAGAAGCAACCACTGGGCATTGCCAAAACATATGTGTAAACAAAGCATTCACAGTATTACACCTCCAACAGTTAGCTGACTTAGACAAACCCTTATTAAAAAGATGCTGTCGTGTCCAATAAACACAAAACAAAAGTTTTTGCTGAATAATACGTAACCCAAGATCCATGGACCCTTCTGAAATAGACGCAAAAACAATGTTCCATTGATTATGCCACACAAGACCATCTAATTCCCTATGCCATACATCTTTAAGACTCTGTGTATCATACTTATTCACTGATGATAAGTACTGTACATGCAGTCCCCAGGTTACGAACGAGTTCCATTCTTAAGAATGTCTTTAAGTCAAATTTGTATGTAAGTCGAAACAGCATAGTGTTCTATACATTAAAATAGGCATTTACGCAAATTGTGTAAATTATTCAAATTGCATAGTGTACTCTACGTAAATGACGTAACACAGGAGAACCCAGAAGTCCATTCTTAAGTATGGGTTGTCTGTAAGTTGGATGTTCTTAACTCTGGGACTGCCTGTAATTATAAAACATGAATCAGGTCGATATAACTGCAGAAGAAAGGTGGGCGGGAGAGAATTATCCTATTCCAAATATTGTAAGCCCAGTCGGTTCCAAATGATTGAAAGTACTTAAGATTGGATCAAGGCTTTCACTTAAAACTGTGACATAATGCTTTATAGTTATAGCTCACTAGTCATAATGGACAGGGATGAACCCAAAATTAGATTGCAGAAGTAAAAGAGGGACTACATACCCGAAGCCAAATTTTTGCAATTTAAGTTCAAAATTCACTCAATGTTTCAATGGTGGCAGCCCCTTTTTGTTCCCTTCCACGTTTGGGACACTTGGTTCAAAATTTGCACTTCCACTAAATATCCATCTTCTGCAGCACCACAAGATATTTCTACTTCAGTATCACTTTAATTCCTTTCCCAGCCCAAGTTTTTCTGTTATGTTTCACTTACTGTGATTTCATTTTTTTTTAAAAAAAATTATTTAATTTTTGTAAACTAAATACAACACAATATAACAAAAACACACAACTAAACCTGTATACACAAAATCATTAAGTGTGCCCCCCTACCCTCCTAGGGACCAATTGCTATGCTTCCCGTTGCTATGCTTCTCGTTAATCAATTACATTCCATATTCCAAAAATATAACACATCCTGACAAGGCATACTCCCCTTCCCCTTTATTAATACATACTCTAATAATTGATTCCAAATATCCATAAAATTATTTTTCTTTAACTGTCCCTTTTTGCATTTCATATTACAGGTTAATCTATCATTTAGGGCTATATCCCATACTTCCTTATACCAATCAGTAATTAAAAAGACATGTACTTTCCATTTTCTCGCTATCATTAGCCTAGCCGCAGTTAACAAGTTTACAATTAATTCCTTCGTATTTTGGTCACAAATAACTTACTCCGTTATTGATAACAATGCTAGTTTTGGACAGACCTCTAGATTAATACCAATAATTTCTGTAAAAGCCTCTTGCCAAAAAACCAGTACATTTTTACAACACTACCACATATGAGCATATGTCCCTTTTTCCTGACATCCTCTCCAACAAAGTGCGGAGCAATTATCTATTCTATTTAATCTTACTAGAGTAAGTACCATCTCCAAATTAGTTTATAGAAATTCTCCTTTATCCTTATCGACATAACTTTCAGAAAATGTCTATCCCATATATTGTTCCAACCCACCTTCGAAGTCTCCTCCTCAAATTCAGTATCCCAAACTGTCTTTAGATGGTCATCTTGTTCTTCAGCTTTTTGAATCGAATCTATATAAATCCCTTGTTATACCTCTTGTTGACGTGTTCCCTTCTAAACTATCTCATTTACTGTGATTTCAGTGATGCTGTTAGAAATCAGCTTAGTCGTCTAAACTTCTGGAGGGAGACAACATGGGGAGCAAGGGAGACTAGCACAAGATACCCACCAACAATGCAGACTGGAGTATATGTGATGCAGCAGGTAGTACGTGAAGGCAAAAAGTGCATATTTTGAAAGTCTGCATTCAGTAAGCCCTTGCAAATTCAATCCCAACCTACTATCAAATCAGAGTAAATCTCCTTGTCAAATATGCGGGTGGCTGGTAGTTCATGAAAGATGGTTGAAGGTTGTATGTGGATGTTGCAAAAATTGATCATGTAATCTTCACCCCACAAAGGCTCTTGTGATCCTCCCATTTGAACATAGGATACATAGTGTGCCACTGTGTACAAGGAGGATTTTTTAGCCTAAGTAGACAAGGCAAACATCATAATGGCATATTTTTGTTGTTGTTGTATCAGGCACCCCCCCCCCCCCCCCAAGAACCCAACTCAGTTTAGATACCTGAATTCAGCACAGAGGTCAGAGCTTCTACATTCTTCCTTGTTCCCAGGCCGGTCTCTAGTGTTTCATAGGTCCCGTGAGCAAGTAGACAGTTATTGGATCCCTTAACACTTCCTTCATTCTGCATTACTAGGCTGTAGTATTTTCAAAGGTTTAAATGCAAATGTGGGAAGTGGCAAATAGTGCAGTTGGTAATTTTTTATTTCCCAATCGCCTGGTCTCACCACCCACAGTATTGCCAAAGTGCTGCCTTTAACCAGAGAGAAGGGAGGCCCGTTTCACAGGTCCTGCTTCTCTCTGTACAAAGAAATACTGTTTCTTTGTTAAGAATTTGTGGGCATCTTTTTGTCATGCATATGCAATTTGCGAAGCCAGCGTATGACAGTGCACTCAATGGGGTGGTTCAGATGTAATGCCAAATGATGGTTTGGTGCTATGTGAATGATTATATAAAGATCCCTGGGTTTGTGCCCTCCCTTCTCATCCTTCTCCCACCCACCTTCCTTTGTGCTGTGATTCCCTCCCTTCCTGGCATCTTGCCTTAACTGGCAAATGATGGTTTGCACTTGCCTTGGAAGCCAGGATTAAACCATGGTTTCTAATTCTTGTTTTCAGGGGAAATGCAAACCATAGTTCACTGGTTTGGGGTGAAATGGCAAACTAGCTTTCTTCAAACTAGGAAGGAGGAGAGGCAAGAGAAGAAGGGGGAGGAGGGAGTGTATGAAGAGAGGCAAGAGAAAAGGAGGGAGTGATGAGCGGAAGGTTCCTTACATGTAGTAGCAAACTATGGTTTGGCATTACATCTGAATCAGCCTGTTATGTACCTATTTCCTCTTGCAATGTGATCATTTCTGTGCAGGGTTTGAGCTGAGCTGTCCAGCCCAGGATTTGAGCTGAGCGGTGTACCAATGCACAAACAGCCTCTGGAATTTCCCTGTTTAAAATGTGAGTTGCCCCTGAGAGGCTGCAGTCCTCAGGTCCAAGTTCCTTACCTCTGGGCACCATCCCAGTTAGCTTCATATGATTGCCTGAAGTTTCATAGGACTAGAAAAATGTCTCAGGTTCATTGTGCAAGGTTAGCAGAAGGTCATGCAAAAATGAAAGGAAGCCCATTTTCATGCAGATGGATAATTAATCCATTTGTTATTTGCTACTAAGTATAGTGATGACCACTAACTTTGGTAACTTTTAGACAAATTCATGGAGGATTGTTCTATTAACAGTTGTTATCTATGATAGTTCAATGGAACTTCCATGTTCAGAGGTAATATACCTGAGTGCTAGATGCTGGAGGAAATGTATGGGTTGTAGCCACTGCCTTGTGGGGGTTTCTTTAAAGCACTCAATGTGGCAGTATTACCTGCAGTGCAGCATTTGAGCATTGTGGCTCACCAGGTAAATACTATGCCACCATAGACCTCCAAAAAAAGAGGCTTTCGATGATGTAGTCAAGATTGTCTAATCATTGTGCTTATGACATCTTAATAGCTGCCATGTGGAGCAGACAGAATTTGTAAACAACCCTCCATCTACCGCCCCTGCTCCCTCCACCTATTCACTTTCCTTCCTTCCTCTGCTCTGTTTTTTACCATACGTTTCCTTCTTTCATTCAGGCCTACCATCTGCAGATGATCACACTCATCATCTCCAGATGCAGGGTTCCTTCTTTGAATGCCAGCTTGGATCCTGTTGTTAGTATGTGTGGCTACTTTGTGCTACCCAAGGCTCACATGTAGCAACCTCGAGTGGCACCAAACAAAAAGGATCGGGAAGGGGGCCATGGGTGAAAATTTGCCACAGTTCTCCCCCCCCCATTCCCAGCATTTTTTCCTTCTGCCCTGTCTCTGCTCAGTCAGGCAGCCCGCTATGCGATTCTGATGTCACTGCAATGTGCTGCAGTTGAACGTGTAATGCATCAAATCCCTGCAGGATGCACTGGTTTGCTGCAGTGCGCAGCATCACGGTATATAGAACATGCTGTGGTCTGCTGCAATGCATAAGTTCCCAGCAGGGCTCTGCTCTGTGATGCAGTCAAATTTCAGTGGGGGTTGGTGGGGTTGGTAATGACCCATGAAAGGGTAGACTGGGGGGGGGGGTGCCTGTAGCTTTTCATTGGAGGTGGACTCTTCTTAACAAAAGCACTGCCCTGCCAAATGGTTCCCCCCTGCACCCTGTTCACGTTGTAATTCTGGAGAGGGCAGCTTGATCCTCTGTGATCCACATCCTTCATTTCTGTTCCAGGTTGATGGCTGCTGTGGGAATGGGAAGGATTGAAATAGCTACTGTGCTTTGGTAGCTGTCTTGAGGCCTCCCGTCTCTGCTTCAGAAGTTGCATTGAAAATCTGTATTAGGATCTGGAAGTAATCAGGATGTTGATTCTGCCAGGTGTTTTACACAAGCAAAGGGAATAAGTGTTGCCAGGTGCCCCTTCCTACTCTTCTCTCCCCCATCAGCTGCTAATCATAATCATCAGCCCACTTACCCATCTATCAGCATCCTTTTCCAGGGATCATTTAGTTTCTTTTTGACACACCTTCACTCTGCTAGGGGGCCAAACCATCAGGGGCTCAGGAATAGCTGAGTTTTCAGCATCCTTTCTTACATAGACCGAATATAGAACCTGATGTTCATTTGTTTCTGTATACAATAGGCTGGGAGATGAGCGAGGCTAGGATGCCAATATGTTATAGAGAAGATGGGAGGAAGATGCTGAAATGCATGCAAAGAGAATGACCTTTCAGCATCGTCGGATGCAGTCTGATGTTTGTGTGTCTGATTCAGGGCAGCTTTTGAAGTTCTTCAGTTCTAAGATGTTGTGGGACTCCTCCCTGGCTGCTCTGAATCTGAAATGTAAGAATTTGCTTCCCCCCCCCCCCCCCATGTCATTAGTATTGGTGCCTTCATAGGGCATCCATGAGAAATGGTTATCGCTGTGTTAGGTTATAGGCAGACGCTGAGTTTTGAGACTTGAATCCATAAGTGTGTTGCTTGCTCTTGCTCCTTGAGCCATTGTGTTAGTTAGGTGTATACATATGACGTTTATGTATAGACCTAAAAATGCCAAGGCTGAATGTAGCAAAAGCATATTAGAAAAAAGTACCCTTCTCAGGGAGCTGGGATTGGCAGCTGCTCCCTGCCCAATGTATGCTGCTCTATGGGAAACCAGGATTTGCTGTTGTGTAATGTGCAAAGGGGCTCTGAATTGGAACTTGCAGCTTGTTCTGCTGCTGAAATAGAAGAGATTTGCCAAGAATGTGTTATGTATGGTACTGGACCTGAGGTCTTTCCAGATTTTGTGGTTTTCATGCAGAGAAGTACAGTGATTACTAATTCCTAGAGATGTCTGATCTGGCCATGGTCAAGCATGCCTTAGTTACATCCCGTTTGGACTACTATTATGGGGCTGTGTTTGAAAACTGTTGAGAAACTTCAGCTGGTCCAAAATGCTGCAGCCAGGCTGTTGTCTGGACCCAGTTTCAGGGGTCATGTGACTCCCTTGCTACAACAGCTTCACTGGCTACTGGTCAGTTTCCAGGCAAAATTCAATGTGACGGTTATGACCTGTAAAGCCCTATATGGCTTGGGACCAGGCTACCTGAAAGACTGCCTTCTCCCATATGAGCCTGCCCGGGTTTTAAGACCTTTAAGAGAGGCCCTCCTTTCAGTACTGTCACCTTCAGCGGTGCATTTGGTGGCAACACGAGAGAGGGCCTTCTCAGTGGCTGCTCCCAGGCTGTGGAACTCTCTGCTGGGGAGGCGGTAATAGACTGGATGAGGGCAAACAAATTGAAGCTTAATCCAGACAAGACAGAGGTACTCCTGGTCAGTCGGAAGGCAGCTCAGAGAATAGGGAGTCAGCTTATGTTGCATGGGGTTGCACCCCCCCTGAAGACACAGGTTCGCAGCTTGGGTGTACTTCTGGATTCAGCCCTGAACCTGGATGCCCAGGTTTCGGCAGTGGCCAGGAGTGCATTTGCACAGTTAAAGCTAGTGCGCCAGCTGCGCCCATTCCTGGAGATGTCTGATTTGGCCACAGTGACACATGCCTTAGTTACATCCCGTTTGGATTACTGTAACGTGCTCTACGTGGGGCTGCCTCTGAAGAGTGTTTGAAAACTTCAGCTGGTTCAAAGAGCTGCTGACTCTGGCTGATTACAGGGAGCATAGAACTCCCCTGTAACCAGCTGTTACAGCAGCTTCACGGGCTCCCAGTCTGTTTCCGGGCACAATTCAAAGTGCTGATTATGACCTATAAAGCTCTATACGACTCGGGTCCAGGTTATCTGAAAGACTGTATTTTCCCCTAGGAGCCTGCCCGCACTTTGAGATCCTCAGAGGAGGCCCTTCTCGTGGTTCCACCACCATCACAGGCACGCCTGGTGAGAACACGGGAGAGGGCCTTCTCGGTGGCTGCCCCAGCGCTATGGAATTCCCTCCCCAGGAAGGCTAGAGTGGCGCCCTCCCTGGTAAGCTTCCGGAGGCAGGCAAAGACCTTCCTGTTATGGCAGGCATTTGGAACTAGCCTGTGATGCAATGGAATGCTGGTATTTTATATTATGTATATTGTGTTCTCTCTCTCTCTCTCTCTGTGTGTGTGTGTGTGTGTGTGTGTGTGTATTAATATTATTGATGGTTTAATTCTATTTTTAACTTTTGTATTTTTCTATTTCTGTTTTAATTGTATGAGTTTTTAAAGGCTGTGAGCCGCCTTGGGTCCCAGTGTTGGGAAAAAGGTGGGGGGGGATGATGATGATGATGATGATACTAAGTAGTAGTAGTAGTAGGCTCCCTCTCTGCTGTCCCTCCGCTGGCTGGCAAAGACCTTTTTATTCTAGCAGGATTTGGTGTGTAAGCTGATCTGTTGGGTTGGGTGCTGTTTTTATTCAGTTGTGTTTTAATGTATTTGTTTTATTATTGGTTTAATCAAGTTTTTATTTTTAAAATGTTTTAGTTTCTATGATTGCAAGCTGTATTGAGTGCCATTTTGTTGGTAGAAAGGCACTCTGCCAAGGGGTACAGATCAAGGCAGGGTACAAATCAAAGCAGTCATTAAGTGCATGTCAGAAGACGTCACCCTAACTAGTGCTTCTGCTGTAAGAAGATGGCAGGTTTCTCATCACTCAAAATGACCAAAGTCCCGGGCACTCTTGGATGAGACTGATTATCTGGATCCATTTCAGTCGGGGTTCAGGCCTGGTTTTGGCACAGAAACCGCTTTGGTCGCCCTGTACGATGAGCTATGTCGGGAGAGAGACGGGGAATGTGACCTTCTTGATTCTCCTGGATCTTTCGGTGGCTTTCGATACCATCAACCATGGTATCCTTCTGGGGCAGCTGTCTGAGCTGGGAGTGGGAGGTACCGCATTGCAGTGGTCCTGCTCCTGCTTGGATGGCCGGCTCCAGAAGGTGGTACTGAGGGAATATTGCTTGGCTCCATGGACTCTCCAGTATATGTTTTTCAGCATATACATGAAACTACTGAGTGGGGTCATCCGGAGTTTTGGAGTGCATTGCCATCAGTACGCTGATGACACAATGCTCTATTTCTCCTTTTCATCTTCAGCAGGTGAGGCTGTGGATGTAGCTAAACCAGTGCCTGACTGCGACAATGGACTGGATGAGAGCTATCAAAGTGACGCTTAATCCAGACACGACTGAGATGCTATTAGTGGGTGGTTCCTCTGACTGGATGGAGGGTGTTCAGCCTGTTCTGGATGGGGTTGCACTCCCCTTGAAGGAGCAGGTTCGGAGCTTGGGGGTTCTCCTTGATCCATCTCTGTCACTTGAGGCTCAGGTAGCCTCAGTGGCATGGAGTGTCTTCTACCAGCTTCAGCTGGTGGCCCAGCTATGCCCCTATCTGGACAGGGATAGCCAATTTCATTAATCTACGCTCTGGTATCTCTAAACTAGGAATGCACTTTACGTGGGGCTCCCCTTGAAGACTGTTCAGAAGCTGCAGCTTGTGCAAAATGAGGCAGCCAGACTCATCACTGGGTTCAGAAGGTCCGAACAGATAACACCAGTTCTGGCCCGCTTGCACTGGCTGCCTGTATGCTTCTGAGCCTGATTCAAGGTCCTGGTCTTAATCTTTAAAGCCCTACATGGCTTGGGATGACAATATTTGACCGAACACCTCTCCTAACCATAATCTACCTGGACACTACACTCAACATCTGGGGCCTTCCTCCAACTGCCACCTCTGAGGGAGGCTCAGAGGACGGCAACAAGGGGGAGGGCCTTTTCTGTGGTAGCCCCCCAACTGTGGAACAAGCTCCCCACTGAGGCCTGCCTGGCGCCAACTCTACTATCTTTTCGGCGCCAGGTCAAGACTGCCCTCTATGTTGAGGTTTTTAACAACTCTAAATAGTGCATGGTGGGTGTGGCATAACCCCACAATTCAGTTCCCTGGTGTGTGTCTGCATTAGTATGTTTAGTGTGTCTAGAATGTTGAACAGAGTGGGTGTGGTTTGTGATGTATTAGAAAGGGTGGGGGAGGAGTATATAAGGAGTGTATGAGTGATGTCAGAGTTTAGTTTAGGGTGGTTGGGGTTGTTGAGTGTGAGTTGGTGTGGAGAGTTAGTGTGTTAAGAAGTAGAGTGTTGACTTGGTTGTAGTGTGTTAGGAGTGTTAGAGAGTTGGGAGTTGGGGAGTTAGTTACAAAGTGTTTGGTGTAGGCAGGTTTATTTTCTGGAACTAAGATTTTGATAATTAAAATAAACTTACTTTTATTTTGTTTGCTACCCAAATCCTACGTGTCAGCTTGGCGTTATTAACCTGCTTTACTTTTAAATCTACACACACTTCTTTGTACCCACAGCATCATACATTTAAAAATAGATCCTTAATAACCAGTATTAATCTTTTCCCTCATTAGTAGGGGAAAGGTTTCATTTGACCCTCCCCTCAGGTTTTTAAGTGTTGATGCTTGGCCTGAGAAGGGTTTATGCGTTGCAGTGGGGTGGCTATTTTAACTTTTTTCTGGTCACGTTATATTAACATTTTAGTTATTTGATGTTTTTAAAATTTGGTTTAATTTTTTTAAATAATGCTTTTACTGTGTATATTTTATATCGTATTTCATTGTATTTTTAATTGATCATTGTAAACCTATTTTACATCGGCTATTGGGTGGTATAGAAATAAAATTAAGAAGAGGAAGAGAAAGAGAAAGAGAAAGAAGAAGTCTTTTCCCCACCCGGCTTGCACAGAAAGATCCCCTCCAAAATATTCACTCCTCCAATTCATCATGTAAGGACATTAAATCCTACTATTTGAGCTCTGTAGGGGCTTATTCAGGTTATCTGCAAAAAGGTTTTAGGATGACTTTTAATCTGGGATGGGCCTCAGCAATTACTTATCATTGCATCCATTGTCGTTACACAGGGTGATCCTTATCCAGGAGTTTTTCATGGCAGGAGATAGAAGTAACTTTTTATAGTTGTGCTTCGAGTGTTGCATGATATTTGCATGCACACAGTCATAGCAATACAGTGGTTTTTGAATGCTTAGTGCCCCATACTTATATTATTCTGACAGCAATATTATTGGTGACCTCTCCCAGGCTCTAGAACTCCATGCCAATGGAGACTAGGTTGGTTTCCTCTCTGTTGTCTTCTGCTGGCAGGCATATTCATTTAGACAGGCCTTTGGCATGTAAGCTGGTTTGCTGTTGAAGGTGTTTTTTAACTGGTCTGATTTTATGTTTTAAATGACATTGTTTCAAACATACCACAATCATGGTATTTTCACAGCTGCCGTGAGATTTGAAATCTTCCTGGATCACATCTTATGCTCACTCTCACAGTTTTCTAACAGGTGCTGCAGTTATTTCACAAGGATGGGATGGTGGCAACATCTTTTGGAAGTTTCCAGCACCTGGTAGTCAGAAATATGTTGTCACTGAATGTAGACAGTGGCAGGGATCACTGCCTGTATATTGCAGACTGGTTTTGGCAGTCAGCCCCAGCCAGTTGGAACTTGCACCAGAAAGAATGAACATGCCTGGAAGAGTGAAGCTTCAGCTCTCGCGCTCCTCCAAATAAGGAATGGGAGCGGAGTGAGGAGCTCTCACAAAGTGCAGTGGGAATCTCTAAGAAATGGACAAGTGAAACCACACCGTCACAGTAATCTTTGCTCTAAGACTCTGCCTGTCAAGGTGGGGAGAGTTGCTGTTTTGAAATGGTGGGGACTAATCTGCTACCAGAAACCCACCACTTTCAGTACAAAGCCTACATTACGCAATACAATTTCATCATAGTGGATGGAGCTTGCTGCTGAAGATGTGAAGGGTTAACTGCATCAGGGTTTAGCTGCAGGAGCTCAGCTTTCAGCTGCAGTCTCAGCCCACATTTTGGGATGTGTTTATGTTAACTCAGGAAGCTGGACTAGGAAGCTGGACTTGACAGCTGGGGAAGATGTGATCTACTTTTGATGGCAGCCTTTTTAGATGGTAGGACCTCCCCCACTGCCCCACATGGAGGTCTGTATCTTGTGGGAAGGGGGGGGGAATGATCCGTGTCATAGGTTAAAACCATGGCCCATACATTTCTTCTGACATGTATACTGGAAGCATAATTGGCCTGTGGAAGTAGACTTTGCATTAGATAACCTCCAGATGTGTGCTTTCTATCCTAAAGAAATAAGCCAGTGATGTTATGCTTGGAACAAATAATTCCTAGAGATACCCATGGAATATCTGAGAGCAGAACTTCCATGGTCCATCTGTGGCTGCTATTACCTTCTTTTTCCAGAGATACTTCCAGGCAGTTCAGAAAACTGTTCTGGGGCCCTTGCTGTGCATGCTTTTTCCTCTGCCCTTCCCACTGGATTAGCAGCACAAATGGGAGAATGTGTCAGAAAGGAGCATTCCATTTCCCGCAGCTGTTGAGATCAGTGTGGGAGTGCTGCCAAACATGGTAGATCTTTTTCCTTCTAAAGTATTTCATACTTCTCTGTTGTCATCTTGTTGGCATTTGGTGTTCAAAGAAAATGACTTTTCACTTTCTGATTTTATTTATTTGTTTGTTTGTTTCTCTGCCTACCAACCTCCTGGAAAATCTATTCCTTTTGCAAAATTTGTTCAGCTGTCATATTCTGTGACAGTAGAACCGTATTTTTCTCTGTCTGCTTTTGTTGGTGAATGATGAATGGGTTTAGGCTTCCTTTGCCATTTTGTGTCAACTTGGGGATGAGCATGCCAGGTAAGGGAACTATCCCAGGCATGAATAAACATTTATGTCATTAAAAAAAAATTTTTTTTTTAACTGTAAGTTTGAACAAAACAAAACCATAAAAGGGGGGGGGGAGAAAATATATATAACTACATAGATTTGAATATATCAATTATACATAAGCATCAACAAAGGCAGACCAAATATCCATGATTGTATCCATTCGAGAATGGTATCTATATGCCATCCATTCAGATGTAGAAAGCATGTATGTCATATTTATCCCACTCCCAGGGCCAATGTGGCGTAGTGGTGAGAGTGTTGGACTGGGACTCGGGAGATCCGGGTTCTAGTCCCCGCTCAGCCATGAAACTCACTGGGTGACTTTGGGCCAGTCACTGACTCTCAGCCTAACCTACCTCACAGGGTTGTTGTGAGGATAAAATGGAGAGGAGGATTATGTAAGCCGTCTTGGGTTCCTTGAAGGAAAAAAGACGGGGTATAAATAGAAATAAATAAATAAATCCTTCCTTCCTCCAAGGAATCAAGGGTAGGGTAAATGATTGTTCCACCCTATCTCCATTGTTATCTGTGCAACAACAATGTTAGACTGAGAGATGATGACTGGACCAAGGTCACTCAGTACAAGGGATTCAGTACTGGAAGTGGTGCAATGGTAAATTTTGAAGTTCAGGCGTTCATCATGGAGATTCTCAAAATGCCGTCCACCATACCACACTGTCTCTCAAATAGGACACAAACCTTGACTGCTGCAGCTGTCTACTTTCACATTGGCAATGAATGTGCCATCTGGAGGAAGTATTGCATTTACCCAGATAGAAAATTCTGTCTCTTAAGGGCTTGGGAAATATGATATTCCTTCAAAAGTATTTCAGCCTTGAGGGAAGACTTGTGGACTGTGCACAATAAATAAACAAATGCAGATTTGTTACACAACAAACAGTCTCTACCTCAGATTTTTGCTTGGTTTCCCCTGATAATAAGGCCAGGAAAGTCAGCATCTGTTTTAAGATTTTCTCCTAATGAGTGAACGAAAATGAGGAAGACAAAACACCGTAACCAAATATCCAGGGGAACAGACTTTGGTACTGGAGAAATTCAAATACATGATATATGTACCTTTACCTTCATTTCTCCACCTTGGAGATCCATGAGGCATTATAGCCATAACCTTCAGCCTCAGAAGAAGGGATGTTCAGGGAGGAAGAAATTCACCCACTCATCCAGCCATCCCTGTGACCACTAAGATGGGAGCAAGAAGCTCCAAGGAGACTCATTACCCGCAAGCTTGGTAGCCTTGCTTGGCCACAGGGAGCAGCATAGGTGGCCACATAGCAGGAGTTGGGAGCTTTAGCTTCTGGACATATCACATCCTAGCAACTGTTCATACCCATCATATGATAGAGTGGATGGGTAGGACTGAGGTTGTTATTCTCATCATAATATGATCTCTTCTATATTACCCTGTTGGATGGAGGAGCCTGGTTAGCTTCCAGACCTGTGATTCATGTGCTGGCAGGACCTAGCCCAGGGGCCAAATTTGGCCCACCAATGGTCCCAATCCAGCCCTCCAGGGTTCCCCAGAAGCTGATATTTTTGGCCCTTCTCCCCTTTTGCCTTTGGCCTCATCCCTTTTGCCTTCAGCTCCGCCCCATCCCCACCTGGAATGTGGCCCCCAAGAGCTTCTCCAGAATGGAATTCCGCCCTCAGGCTGAAAGAGATTCTGCACCCCTGCCCTAGAGTGGTTTCACAGCTGGAGATGGATCCAAGGAAAGTGTTTGCGTTGCCAAAGGCAGAGTGCCTGAATCTGCTTCTAAACATGCTCTAGACAATAGCACAGGTTGCAAGAGCACCGGCTCTTCGAGAAAGCCCAAGTGCAAAATTTAAAGGGAAAAGAGGGGACTTCAGATTCTGGCCTTGCACTTTGCTACCAAAAATACTACCTACCTTCTGTTTTCAAAAATCAGGGTTTGATACTTTCGCAACCTTGCTGCAACTTGCAGCATGATCATAGCATTACATAGCATAGTATTACAAATCCCCCTTTGCCCATGCAAAAGGGTAATGTGAGACAAGGCCAGTAAGGCCTGAATTTCCCCTACCAATGCTTTTCCAGAGGAGCGACTGAAAATATTTGTTCATTTCTTTTCATGTTGCTCAAGTGTAATGTTGCAAGTGGATAAATTCAGCGGAAGCTAGAGTTTGCTCCACTGGGAATAATTTTATTTTATATTTTATTTAAGAATGTATATCCCGCCTTTCAACACAAAAGTTTTCTCCAGACAGCTTACAGTTCAAATCATAAAATACTTAAAAGCTACCATCTAAAACTTTTAACTAAAAGCATCAGCAGCATACAAACGATGTCAGCCAGACCAATAAAAAACTTTAACATTAACAGCAAAGAGAAATGCAACTTAAAATCCCAACTTTAAAAGCCTACTTCTAGTGCAACACTGACAACTACCGAGAAGAAAAACTGATCTGCTTTGGATTAAATGGCAGGAAAGCATAAGGTATACCATAAGATTAAAAACTCTGTCTCTTCATATATATATTTTTTAAAAACTCTGCATGCACCCTTATTGTTGCTTTTCTGTGCATTTTCACAGTGCTACTGATGAGTGCTTCTCTCTTTCTGACTGGGTCTGAGCTTCCAGGGCTATCATAAGCACAGCTCTGTAAGGTTCTAATTTAGCCCTGTCCCAAGCACTATTCTTCTTATAACTATTGCCTTTCCGTCTTTTACATGCATCTTTCTCTCCCGCCCTCCCTTTAATTAGCCTTCTTACTGCATGGAACAGTTTGCAGATATATATGGAAAACAGCCTACACTTTCCCAGGAGCAGGGCTTGCCGGGAAGTGGGGGGGGGGGGGGGAGACTAGCAGCAAGCTGGCTCTCTCAGAGTGGAGAACTCTTTTTTCCTATTGCATTCATTTTTAAAATTTTGGTTAACCCTTTATGGGTCTCAGTTGGAAGAAATGTTTTTATAAGCTTCTCTTTTATTAGCGAATCTCAGCAGAGGAGCTGCAAATTCTATTTTAAGGATTCTCCCTTTCCCCTAGTTTAGGAGACCAGCACTGCTTTCTATGTATGAACTGAAGCTTCCTACACATACTGTATTTGCCATACTACGTAAATCCCAAGGAATTTGGAGTTTAATGGCTCTGGGATTTCATTGTGACAGTTCTGGGATTTTAGGTTAGAGTAGCAACATTGTGTGTGACTGTGTGTGTGTTTTTAATCCACTGAAGCCTCAAAGTCATCTTGAACTGGGATGTTGATTTGCACCTTTTTACTATATCCTGGGGGTGTCCCACGCAGAGCACAAACTCTACGTATACCAGTCATTCTCTAGTATGTGTGACATTTACCTTTAGATCCACAAAGGATATATGAGTGTTGCAAACTCCATCTGAAATCCTGGCTGCCTAGAGCAAGCCATAGAGACTTGCAGCATCAGATCTCAAGGTCCCTGCTGCCAGTTTCATAGATTTCATAGATTTTCATAAGAGTTGGAAGGAGCCTACAAGGCTATCGAGTCCAACCCCCTGCTCAATGCAGGAAACTAGAGGTCTCTCAACCAAGTAACCAGGCTTGACCCGGCTTAGCTTTCCATGCTCAAACACAAGAAGCCTATCCCTGAACTTATTAGGGAGCTCCTAGTACGTAACATACTCCATAAATGCAAGTGGTGAGCTTGGAAATCAATCACTATTCTCAATGCGTGTGCTAGCAGGTCCCCAAAGGATGGCCTACTGCTCTCTGTGAAAACGAGGCTGTCTCTTAGCAGTAATTTGAGGGCTGCTTCATAGAATCACCTTGTCTTTTTTCTTTTATACAGGCAAAGCTTTGTAGGGTGTGGGGGGAAGCATGAAACCCACAGGTAGATAACTGCATGTGATTGTAGACATGTACACCACTACATGTAAACACTGTATACATGTGCTGGGAAGTCACATCCAATAACAGATCCCCAGTGCATGTACGTTCAGAAAAATCCACACCTACAGAGTCATATCAAATCATGATCTGCCGTTTTTAAAGTAACATATGCCACTAGCTTAACCTGAAGCAACAGAGGCAAAATATGGGATGGACCAGACTAGATGCCCAAGTACAGTCTTTAGCTGGTGCCCTCTCTGCCCACCTCTGTTAAGATAGCATGTATAATTCCATCATCGATAATCATCCATTTCTCCTGCCCCACAGTTAGGAAATGGCTCTGGTTCTTTGGGATTTGATCTTGTGCTCTTCCTGGCAGTTGCAGTGTAGCCACTTGACAGGTATCCCAGACAGTTCTAACTAGAACATCATAGATTTCGGCATAGGATTGGCAAATACCGGAAATCCATTGTTCAAAGTGGGACAAAGAGCTTTAAAGTTGGGGTAAACAAAGTCACAGCCTTCAGGACAAAGCATGGCCAATCCACGTGGTTCTGCAGCCAGAAGAACCCAGAAGAAAAGGAAGCAGGACCTTAACCACATGGTGGGGAAGGAGAATTGCCTTGCATAGTCCTATAACTTTAGAACCAGTCATAGCATCTTACCTCCCCCATGTGTGGAACTTGGGATCTTGATTCATTTAGTTATTCATAAGATGTGGGGGCCAAGGAAGACAGACAGCAGGAAACTGTCTCTCCCAGTGGGAGTTTGGCTGGTAGAACTCAACAACAATAAAAGAATGCTTAAAAGGGTAATTGGACATTGATTACTTCAAGGAAGGAAAACATTTCAAGTTTATCAAAGCCATTGCCAGGGAAACCTTTGAGTGTGCAAAGCATTTCAGAGAAAGGATTATGGAACTGCATTTTCCAAAGCAGAGCTTTCCCCTGTAAGCAAACATTAGAAAGAGAACAAAGGGCTGCTTTCATTTTGGGTGCAGTCCAGAATGGCTTTGCCATAACCAAGCATACGGCTATTTTTGTCTAACCTGTCTTTAAAATAGGGATTCTCCTTCCCCCTCTGGGGGCACACATTCAAAAGAGGTTGTCATTCTAGACCAGTTCCTTTAAAATAAAAGGACATGATAATGTGGTGTGTGTTATATGCTTTGGTTGCGCATGTGATGTGCATTAGAAACAAAGATGGATTCCGCTTTGGGTGGGGATGCCTCTGGTTCTTATAGCTCTAATAGGGTTTCAAGAGCCTTTTGTTCATATTAATCCAAAAGGAGCTATAAAAATAAAAAATCACTGGATGGCACAGGCCAACTCATGGCAGAGAACAGACGCCTGCAACTTGACAGAGCTTCCAGGGTCCAGCCCTCTCTCAGCAACTGCAGCAGTTGCAGGGTCACAGCTCTTAGTGGGAGGAAATGACACAGCCTATTTTAAGCCCCTGGGAAAGTTTCAAGATAGGAATCCCCTCACCCTGCTGCCAGAAATAACTGAAATGTGCTTGTCGGCTGGCAACAGTGATTCCTCCACCATTCCATGTGTTTTCTCTGTTGTCTTTCCTGCCACTTCTGCTTGGCCCCCTTGTAGTATTGTACTCTCAATTCTGTTCTTCCTGTTCAGGCCTGTGCCACTCTTCAAAGCAGAGCGCAGAATAGATCTTGGCTGAAATTCCTGCCTGGCCTCAAGTAGAGCTGCCTTGAGAAGGCTCCTCCTGTGGCTTTAAGGCAGGGGTGTTGAACGTCAGGGCCACTTGCCAGATCTGGCCTACCTGGCTTCCCCAGATGGCCACTCCCTTTTCTGTGGCCCCACCCCTTTCCCTTGAACCACAAATTAAATGGTGGTTTCCCAGCTTTTGTGCAGGTCCCCCCCCCCCATTCTAAAAGGTTCCAGTGCCTCTCCCAAGGCTTAGTTACTGGCAGTAAGAGCTTTAAGCTACCATGTGCTAGTATTGTGGGCCCTGCTCCCTTTGTCCCTACCTACCACTGGAATACCACCCTGGAGAGCTTCTTTGAATTTGGCCCTCCCGCTGAAAGAGGTTCAACACCCCTCCTTTAAGATCTGGTTCATACTTTGTATAATAATTGTGTTTTGTCACCTACATTTGGAAAGGGGACATTCACATCTCCACGCACTTAGGAGCACAGGGTGGACCTATACTTGGGAGCCACGATTGGCCATGCTGCCCACCCTGGCATATATCTGCTGCTGCATGGTTGAAGATGCACATCTCTCATTCATGTGCATAAATGACAACATGCTGGGTGTGCATGTGGAAAAACAGATTTGGGCAGTGACCCTTTGCACCCTTCCTTGGCAGTAAGTTCCATTGGACAAAGTGGGACTTCTGAGTTAACATGCATAAGTTTGAGCTGTTAATCACCACCACTGGAAGAACCCAGTGGTAGTCCTAAGTATCTCAGGGAAAACTGCACTGAAAAGACCATCAGGTGGCTCTGGGGTTTGGAGTATCTGCTTTTGCCTTCCCCCATGAATCCTGTTTCCTGGACAAGGACAAGAAAAAGTCATTACAATTCTTTTTACTGTAGTATAAAACATGCATTAGGAGCCAACAATGAAAAAGCTGTTGTAAAAATCTCAGCACAAATCTCATTCTAAAGTTACCGCAGGAGAAAGTTAGGGTTGAAGATGATTTGTGCAAATTGCAATAACATATGAGCAGGTGGGAAGCTGTAGGGAAGGCATTGAGTGTGGCTTTTCAAAGTGAGATTGTTAGATCTGTCCTCCACTGAGCAAGCTGAAGTTTCTCTTTTCAAGTCACAATGGAACGCCATCCGATCGCCCCTTCATCCCCCTGGGAGTCTTGTGAGTTGTTCCTGATGAATGCTCTTCTATGAATTCCTTTCTGCACTTTAAGGGATGCCCTGCAGGGCAAGTTTATTTGCAGGATCTTGACTGAGAGGTGTGGAGTAGCTTGATGGGAGATACTTAAACTAAAACTAAATGCGTTTGGGGATACAATGACAATGGTAGCTCACGCAAACACCCATGAGAACCAGTTAAATAATCCACTGGAATGTAGCTCTTGTATGTCAAGTTAGCGTGTGTTCTGTGCTTCCATAACCTGGAAATGTAGCTCTTGTATGGCCAGGTAGTGCACAATGTGTTATTAACACATTGTGTGTTAATAAGCTCAACACACAAGTGTGGAATTTGGTGCAGAATCCGTCACTGCAGAATCAATCATTGCAGATCTCTGCATACTTCCTGGCCCTTCCTCCTC
The DNA here is from genome assembly GCA_021292165.1 of Shinisaurus crocodilurus. Classification (NCBI taxonomy): domain Eukaryota; kingdom Metazoa; phylum Chordata; class Lepidosauria; order Squamata; family Shinisauridae; genus Shinisaurus; species Shinisaurus crocodilurus. The sequence goes on from CM037877.1 coordinate 207,991,528, forward strand.
AAGTAACAGAAACAGAATACATTTTATAGAGTCTGTGTGCGGGGGATGGGTGGGGTTGTCAGTCCTCCTGTGTATTTTTAAGGTTTGTCCTCCTCGCTCAAGTCTTTCCCTCTGATCTGCTTGTGATAACTAGCTGATATTGCGTGCCAGAGATCTCCCTTTGCTGCATCACTTGTGCTCCCAGAGGGCAGATCCTCCCGATCCTGGCTTCAAAAGGAGGGGAGGCTTTCTCCAAAACAATCCCATCCCCTGTGAGCCAGAAGCGTGCAGATGGCCCCCCACGTGCAGGCTTGGCGGAAACTCTGCTGGGAACAACCCATCTGCTGAGTTGGGGGAATCTCTTTGCTTGCCGACGCCTGCTGCAATCTGCTTGCTGTGTGACGATCGCTCTGGGGGGAGGAGGGAACACCTCTGTGTTTGACAGGATTCCATTTTTGTGCTTTAAAAGGAAGTAAAGAAGTGCCCAGTCTGTGTGTGTTCTCGTTCTCTCCTCCCTCTCCCCCCTCCCCATGATTGCTGAGCACAGGACTGGCAGCCAGCGATGGACTTTTGTCCAAGAGTTCCAACACACTTCGCAAAACCCAGGTGGTGAAGATTTAGGACGTTTTCCTTTGCTGTGGTGGTGGGGATGACCAGTCAAAGGCAATCAGGTCCATGTTTTCTTCTGGTTGCACACTTCAAGGAGTTTGGCACTTGACATTGGGGTTGCGTTTTGCTTTCAAATCCAGATGCTCAGTTCTCATTGAGGGCCAAGCCCAGTGTGGCAGTGGCGGCAGCAGCGCTTTGTTGAGATTGACTCACTGACAAAACAGGATGAGGGCAAGGGGGAGGCGAGTTTTAAAGCAAAGCCTAAGTGGTCAGGAAAGGGTAGCTGAACAATTCCTCTGCCTGCAGTTCCCTCCACTCCCCCAGCCTTTATTTCATTTATTTATTTACTAGCGAACAGACCCAGCTTTGCACAAATTGTAATAGCCCTTAGTGTGATACAGCAAAGCCTTCAACCAGACTTACAGGGCTGTCAGAGTTGGACATGTTGTCCCGTCCCCTCTGAGTGAAGCCATGCTCGCTGGCACCTATGGTGCACCTTGTAGCCCTCTGAGGGAGGGGTCTGTCCCCTGAGAGGGGCTTCCCTACAGCAGGGGTGGGTGGGTGGCAGGCATACAACTGTGTTCCTTGGCCTACCAATCTCGGCTGGCTTCAAACTGCATTGACTACGGAGCTATGTGCTGGTTAAGGGAACTCTGCCCCTAGTGGCTGGAGGTGTTACTGCAGGCTTCAACCACATGGACACATTAAAATCAATGCATTTTAGAAACAAAATAACCTCGAGGCACACACCCTTAGAGGCCCCTTAGAATACATGACAAGTTTCAGCTGTCTAGGTTACTCGGTCATGGTGCTAACAGATGGACCGACAGACACACATCCTTTTGTATTATTATAGATTTATTTAAACATTATTTCCCCCACTATTTCGCCAGAGGGGCTTGCAAGGATCAGTAATAAGACAGTTCCTGCCCTCATGGCACACAAGGAAGATGGAATGGAGAATGAGGGGTGGGGGAGGAAAGCAAGCTCAGGCATCAGCTCTTAAAAGTTACCATTCTTATAGTGACCCACTGTGATAGAAAGATTTTGGCTAGCCTGATGGAATAGCTGCCGCTAGATGACACTTGAGGGAGGGTCAAACACAGCTGGTCTCTCAGCTGCATCGATGGAATAGACCTCCTGCGCTCCCTCTGCTGCAGCCTGATGGAATGGGTAAGTTGCTGGAGTTAGAACACTATAGTCCTGTGTCTTCTTAACCGAAGGACCAAACTTACTCTGCAGATGATAATTGCATGCCATTCCCTGAATTTCTGTGGTCTTAGATTTCAAAAAAAGATACCAGCTGGGGGTAAAAGATCACAGTCTGCCTTGTTTATACATACGTAGATTTCATAGATCACAGAGTTGGAAGGGGCCTACAAGGCCATCGAGTCCAGCCCCCTGCTCAATGCAGGAAACTAGAGGAGGGGTCTCCCATCCAAGTAATAACCAGGCCTGACCCTGTTTAGCTTTCCACACTCAGAGAAGCTGAGCCAGCGTAAGCCACATCTTCTGCAGTTACAAACTGTGTCCTTTATTTCTAAAACACTGAAAAGCCTAATCCACCTTTCATCCTTTTTTTCTTTTTTTGCTGCTTATTTGCTGTCCTAGACAATGCTGCAAAATGAGTCAGGTTTTATGTGTTCTCTGATACCCATGTGACCTTTAATCATGTCTGGGCAGCAAATGTTGCTAGGTTTGGAAGGGCTGTGTACTCCCTTGGCTCTCTACTTTTATGCAGCTGAAAGATCCTTTGTGATAGGCCATGGAGACTCTTCAGGCAGACATCTCTGTGATTCAACTATGACAGTCTGGTCTCCACAGCTGAATCATTTCATACTTGTGCCCATTCTACAGAGGTATATCGCATTTTAATCAAAAAGGTGATACACTGGAGCCTCTTCAAGCATACAGTTTATGTCAACATCAGCAGTTTTATCTCCCCACCCCCACCCCGGGAATGTTGTCTGGTAGAGAGAGAAGATCTTGCCAAGTGAGTTACCGTAGCTTTGTCTTTTTGTTAAATGGACTGTAAAATGTGCCTGAACTATTGCTCTTTTCTCTGTCCAGTATGTGTCTTCTGCATCTCTTTCCCAGCCTTTGGGATCCTACTGTCTCCCTGAACTCTTCTACATGAGGCTCTTCGCTGTATCGGTTGGCTAATGATGCATGGCCTTCTTTGGTGACACGGCTGTAACATCCATGAATGTGATAGGAAACACGGAGAAGTAAATTGTTGGACTAGGACCGTGCAGGCTATTTCTGCCACTAGTATCCGATATGTGCTGTATTTTTTAAATAGATTACAGGGCTACTGTGCTTTGTCTTGGAACCATCTAAAACAAACAAACTAAATAGTTATGCTTCCTGTTGTATGGATTACATCACTGTCTGATCATCCGTCCTCAAAATGAAATGTCATTAAATAACGTGTAGCAGTTACTTTGCACCTCTCACATGTGCAAGGGGCTTCATATAGGTTTATTTCGGGAGTCTGTATGATGGTCCTGTAAGATTGGTCGGTATTATCTCCATATTGCACATAGGAGCTGAAGCTTGCCTTAAGGCATTGGTGGGCAACCTACAGCTGTGTGTGTCAGCCTAATTTCAAAAGCACTCTGCAAGCAATCAGTTCAGGCCCCTGGCAAGAGTGGTCTGTCCGTCTCCTAGCGGTCAGCTGGGTGGGGAGTAAGAGGGAGGGAAATGAGGGGGGAGGGGGAGAGGGAAAGGGAGTGACTGAGATGAAAAGGGAGGGAAGGCGGCCTTGCCCAGTGTTGGCTTTGGCCCCATCCACTGCTGGCATGCAGCCCCTGACAGATTACCCCAAAGAGAATCTGGCCCTCAACAGGAAGCAAGGTTCCCCACCTCTGGCCTAAGGACACCCAGCGTGTTGATTGCTGAGCCAAGATTTGAACTGGGAGATTTCTGGTGCAACCCCCATCCATACATTCTCCCCATTCTCAGACATTCTTGGGTGACCGCTTTAGAAAATATATCTGCACGATACTGGTTCAAGGTGCCAGGGCAAATCGTAGGCTGTGCTTGTGGTAGACAGAAGAGGAGCCACCAAATTGTTCCTTTAAGTTTCAACACCACCTCCAGCCTGAACACAGCCGGCTCCTTGCAAAAGTTAATTTCTCTCTTCCCCTCCCTCCCACCCCACCCCAGTAACTCCACATGCTTAGAAAATAAATCCATTGAAGCCAGGGCAGAGAAGCTAAACTGCCAGTTTCCAGGTCTTTCAGAATTGTTTTCCATGTGGGCAAGATGGGTGGGGTTCATGCTATCTCACAGCTTGGCATGGCCCCAACCCTGCCTTGGATACATGTGAAGTTTGGACTGTTTGTGCAATTCAGAGCCAGTCCCTTAGGTTCACTTCAGCTTCTCTGCCGGCAATAAAATTGCTAGGTTTACTCAGCCTGCTTGAGCTCCTTATGTTCTGCCTTCAAGTGGAGCTGGGTGTGTGCGTGCAGTATTATTATCCTTACTCCAAGGCAATAGTGAATGCATCATACTCTACCTCTGGGATTGGGATAAGAACCAAGAGGCCCGTTGCAAGAGGCTTGCTTGCATGAAGCTTTGGGGAAGAGCCATAGTAGCTCCATGCTGCAGCACATGCTTTGTTGACAGAGTTCTGTCCCTGACATCTCTAGAACTTAAAAAGATTGAGGTAGTAGTTGCTGGAAAAGTATTCCTGGGACCTTAAGAGAGACAGTGCCAATTAGAGTAGACCAGGGGTAGAGGCGACCTGGTGCCCTCCAGATGTTTTGGATGACAACTCCCATAAACCCCAGCCAGCATGGCCAATTGTCAGGGATCCTGGGAGTTGTAGTTGAAAACATCTGGAGGATACCAGGTTGCCTCTACCCCTGGAGTAGGCACTGGTGGACTAGATAGATCAGTGGTCTGACACGGGGCCAAACTAGATAATGATACTGGAGTTCCATGATAAGATCTCCTGATATTTTTATTTTCACTTAAAATCAGCTGTGGGGGCCTCTGGTTTTTATTATGTATTTAATTCCTACCCTGCCTTTCCGCCAAAAATTGGTGCTCAAGGCAGCGAACAATAACATTCACATTAAAACCAAAATCCTAATTAATAAAGAAATAAACAGCACCCAACCAATTAAAAGAAACCAAACCCTTCAGCAACAGACCAGTTTATACGCCAAAGGCCTGCCTGAATAAAAACATATTTGCCCTGCCAGCAGAAGGACAACAAAAGGGGCCAATCCAGCTTGAACAGGGAGTTCCAAGAGCCTTGGAGCAGCCACCAAGAAGGCCCTCTCTTGCGTCCCCACCAAGTGTGCCTCTGATGGCAGTGGGACCGAGAGAAGGACCTCCCCCTGAAGATCTTAAAGCTACTCTTTAGCAGAGCAGCTGCACTGAGTGAGTGGGGTTTAACCCTTTCCCCATGCTGTTTCCTCAATCATACAGCCCCTGTACTATTTGCGCCATTGGGCAGTGGGGTGAAGAGAGAATATAGGCACAGGAATGGCAGTACCAGCAGGGCAAACAGTGGCTTTAAAATGCAAAAATGGCCTGGAGAAAAGAGGTAAGTTCATTTATTAATTTATATCCCACCTTCTATAATACAACAAATAAATAAAATTCCCACTAAAAAAATGTGCTTAGTGTGGCTAACAACAATAAAATATAGATAAAAACAGAATTTTGATTAAAGCATAAAGAGAAATCGGTCCAAAACACAAAACTACAGCAAGAAAAGAAATGAATGGCACCCAACCAATTAAAAAACCCTTCAGCAACAGACCAGCTTACACGCCAATGGCCTGTCTGAATAAAAACTTGTTTGCATGCAGGCAGAAGGGCAAGAGAGAAGGAACCAACTGCGTCGGGGAGCTCTGGAGCCGGGGACTGGGAGCTGCCACTGAGAAGGCCCTTTCTCACATCCTCATCAAATGTCCTCTGATGGTGGTGGGACCGAGAAAGGTCTCCCCCAAAGATCTTAACTCCCAGTGCTGCTGTTCTGATAAAAAAAGTGTAGTCTACCGCACGCAATTGCTTTTATGTGAAAACAAAATATCAGGAGAGTCAGTCACAAACCTCCCCAGTCATGTGTAGTTTACTCCTTAGTTTAAGGCAGTTCCCCTTGTTTCTTTTACACTTCTGCTGTACTGTATAGATCCAGCTATGAAAGGGTTTCTGGCTTCAACTGACAAGAGAGGGCAGCAGCAGCAGCAGCCCATCAACACTCCAAGGTTGTTTCAGAATGTCTACAACCCAACTTTCTGCGTGTTCCACCCAAGTCATAGCTGGCTGAACTGCTGGCTGCTGTTGCTATCAGATTGACTTTCGTTGCTTACACACAAGCCCCTTTTCTCTGGAATTGTCATCCTTTGTTCACTCACATTCTATGGAGAATCCAGATAACGTCAGTGACACATCATTGCATTCCAGTGTTTTCTGTGTTGTTCTCGTGTGTGTGTGTGTGTGGGGGGGGGCTTTAGACCTGATTTGCGGCGGTGTTGTCTTTTTCTGGAAATAAAACACAAGTGCTTTTATGGGTTCAGGGATTCACCATCGGGGAGGGGCTGGGACCTCGCTTGTTAGCCCCATCTCCTCTGTTATGTTCCCCATTGCATGGCTCTTTCACCTCCACTCAATGGAGGGGTATGTTCTGCAGTGGGGAATCTGCTCTTCTGATATATGCTCCCCCCCCCCCACAATTTAGAACTCTGTTTGTGCAGGATTCTAATAGGAGCAAGGAAATAACAATCTTCATCAGGAGTGACACGGTTAAAGCCTCTCCCCCGCCCCGTGATACCAATCAGAATAATGGTTTCTCTGAGAGCGACCTTGATTGGGCGATCTTGATTGGGCTCGTGGGGTGGGGAGGTTTTAACCTCCCCACCCACCCCGCAGCGATCCTGATACAGAGATCACTGTTCCCTCACAGCTAATACCAGCAGGGAAAAAGCAGTTTTGATCAGGGTGGAATGGTGGGGGGAGTGAGATTAAACCCTCCCCCCCCGCCCCCCTCCACGATCCTGATCATCGTAGCCGGGACTGAGAGAGGAAGTGTGTGCGTGCATGTGTCCTGGGCCCACACATCACCAGTTCTGCCTACTTGTGCACCCTCAGTGGGTTCTGCAGGAGCTAATGTGGCCCCTGGACCCCAAAAGTTGTCCACTCTGGTTCACACGACACAATAACCCACCCTGGCAATAAGCCACGGTGGGTTGGTTGTTTTGCGAAGTACCCACAATGAGCCCAGCAGACAATGGGGCTCATTGTGGGTACTTCACTTCCTCCCTCCCCTTCCTCCTCCCCCCTCGTTCCTCCAGGAGGTATCCCAGGGGACACTCTCTGTGGCTGTCAGAGAGTTCCCATTGCACTTCAGGGCCCTGTTTGAGCTACAGGGACAAAGAATTTTTTATAAAAAAAATCTTTGTCCCCATAGTGCGAACAGGGCTCATGCCCTGAAGTGCAACGGCGAGGACGGGGGAGCTGATCGGGCACTCCTGCTCCTGCTCTTGACCTCTGGAGCAAGAGGTGCAGGTGCCGCTCCACGCCACTGTCCCATCCTTGAGGCAGCGCTGCGGAGCAGATCGCCTCTTCCCGCCTCTTTACCGAGAGGTCTACTCTTGAGCAGGAGGAGGTGGGGGTCCTCAACAGAGTTGTCTGCTCATGTTTGCTGAGGCAGCGCGCCCACCTCAGCAAATAGGAGCGGATCCCAGGCTTCTCTGCCAGCGGCTCCCAAGGAGACCTCAGGAGCCACCGGTAGAGATGTCTGCTCCTGTTTGCCAAGGCGGTGTGCACCTCCTTGGCAAACAGGAGCGGATTCCAGGCGTTTCTGCCTGAAGCTCCCAAGGAGACCTCAGGAGCTGCCAGCATGGATATCTGCTCTGTGCTGGCCCAAGTGGCAGCAGCACTGCACAAGGGGAATTGCGATCAGCTTGGCCAATTCACAGCCTCCCCTGCCCTGCCCCACACCGTTAGCCCTTTTGGCTGGCTGTGGTGGTGTGGGGCACAAGGAAAGCTTCTGATAGTTGCCCCCCAAGTGTCGCTCGGGCACTTTGGAGGCAGCTGTTAGTGGTGCATGGCAGTCGCTTGGCGAGAGCGGCAAGGGATTTTTGCCACTGTCGCCAAGCAGCTCACTGGTTGTTGGGGCTCACCCACGGTGGGTCATGTAGTCTGGGTGAGAACAACCCTAAAACAGCCCATGGGCACTGCAGGATGGCTTGTTTGAAAAAACCAGCCACCCTTGGTGAAGTGGTCCCTGTTCAGACAACACGACAACCCACCCTTGTATGTTATGGTAGGTGGGTTGTTGTGTTGTCCAAACCATGTCTCTGACTTATGTGTTTAACCAAAAGCTTCCTGTTTTGCAGGTTAACTCATTTTACTACTTCCTGTTCTGCCTGGCTGGGGTTTGGTGATTAATTGCTACTTAATTAGTTTCTGTTTCCTGCAAAGGTACAGAGTTTTAATTATTGATTTCCCTTCTTTATTGTTTGACCTTTTCTTTTATACTTAATCATGCTATTTCAATATAAAAAAGAGGAGAATGATTGGAAATCACTAATTAAAGCCTCTTTCTTTTGTGAGAAACGGAACTAATTAAGGGGTAGTTCATGACTGATACCCCAACTGCACTGAAGGAAGAAATAAAATGGGCTGAGCCTGCAAATGGGAAACTTTTAATTAACTTTGGAAGGGACCTTTGTTTGAACATGACTTAGGTGTTAGTAAACAGTATAGCATTGTCTTGGCCATGGGGAAAGGCATTGATGGATATTATAGTTCTATATTAGTACGGTGTGGAAACTCTCTTTTAATTCGGCTGCTAGTTAATTTCAGAAAAACAATGTCTCAGTAGCACTAATGGGCTGTAGTGTGGATGCAATCTCCATATGTGAGCTTTAAGGGAGAGGTAATTTTAATAACATTGTAATAATCAAAGGATATTGGATTCTGTGGCTCAGTTCAGACATCACACTAAACTAGCCTTCTCCAACTTGTGTTGGATTACAACTCCCATCATTGGCTCCCAGTTGGGGAAGACTGAGCTAAACCTTAGTTTAGCACAGGGCTCTCCAACCTTGGGTCCCCAGATGTTGCTGGACTACAGCTCCCAGCATACCCAGCCAGCATGGCTAATGGCAAAGGATTCTGGGAGCTGTAGTCCAGCAACATCTGGGGACCCAAGGTTGGAGAGCCCTGGCATAAAGAGAATGAGCTTCCTTGGACCTATGCCCTCCTCTCCTCCCCTCTGCTGCCCCAAGGAAGAGTCTGAAAGCTTTTGCTTCCATTTTTGCTTATTCACAGCTTGTCATGTCATTCAAGCTGACAAACTGTGCTTAATGTTAACTCTGGTTTGAGACAAGGACGAGGAAAACCCCCCGCCGGAAAACATCCAACTAAGCAATCGCTAAAAGAAGAAATCGTGTCTCAGGATGTTAATTGTTTATTTGGAGCCCAGCACATTTCATACAAAAAGACCTTCTTCAGGGACTATCTACAGAAAACAGACAACAAACACATTTACAACAACAACAATAATAATCACCACCACCACCACCACCACCACAAAAAACTTAATAAAACAGGCAGGCATGTAACATGTCAAATTTCAGAAACATTATTTGAAGCTGCTTTAGTCCAGGAGTCCCCAACCTTTTGGACCCGTGGGCACATTTGGGATGGATTTCTGCTTTGGCATCTACCTGTTGCATCTATAGATCTTAGGCTGCATCTTATTCAGCAAAAACTTTTGTGTCTATTGGACACTGCAATGTCTCTTTAATAAGGGATTGCCTTATTCAGCTAATTGCTAGCGGTGCAATGGTTCTTTTAAAGATATGTTTTGGCAATGTCCAGATGTTGCTTCTTTTTGGAAGGGGGTTATTACACAGATAAATGTTGTACTGGAACAGTCTTTAATATTCAGTGATATACACACTCTTTTAAATTATTTACCTGCTTCATGGAAATTAACAAATGGAAGGGGAAATGGATTCTCCGCACCCTTTTGACAGCTAAAAGACTGATACTGCAACATTGGAAGGATAAACACTCACCTCCTGTAATGCAATAGATTGAGGACCTTACAATGCTTTTGATACATGAATGGGTGGCATATAGACACCAACTTCAAATGGATATTTCTTCTGATATTTGGACCGCTTTTGTGGAATCCTATGTATAATTGCCAGAAGGTTGTATACCTTTTGTCCAAATCCAATTACTTATCTTAAAAAATCGGAAATTTAAAAAAAAATCAGGGGGGGACCCACAAGCCCCATGTTGGGGACCCCTTTGCATGGTGCTCACAGGTACTGCATTGGGGACCCCTGGTTTAGTGTGATGTGCAAAGCCAGCCTGTGTGTACCAAATCTCCACAGCCACCTTTCTGCTGTGGAAGTACTTCTAACAGTTCAGTTCCCCCCCATCAGTAAGTGAGTAAAAATGTGAGTGAGGGGTAGCCAACATTTTTTTCGAAGATGGGCACTTCTGAATGTACAGGTGCTGCTAATGCTCAGCTTCTGATGTGCATGCACACACCTGAACATCCAATGTGGATACAAGATGTCTGCTCTAGGCTCCTTGGGGTAGTATCTCCTGACAAAAAATCCTTTCTTCACTTGTGTACCTTAAAGTTTCTTCTCCGTTAAGTTTCCCAGCTGGTTTCGAGAGTGAACAGCAAAGGCAAACTGAGACCAGAGTGTGCAAATGACTAGAACCTTTCCGCTCATGTAGTCCAGTCCTTCTCTCCCTGTGGCCTGCAGGGAAAATGTTTTGCTCCCCCAAGCCAACTGCACCAGAACAACACCTCATAAACCTTGAAATGGCATTTGGAAGGGGGCTCTTCTACCCCAGCTCATCTAGTATGATTTATTCTGCAATAAGGAACTTTTTTTTTTTTAACTTCAAGTGAAGTTAAAAACAGGAGAAGGTGGGGAAGGGAGGTGGATGAATGATGAGGACTCCCGTGGCAACGACAGCGCTACTAATTGATACAGCCAAATGACAAGTATTGGCCTGCGTTTTTTGTGTGATGATTATATAATGTATCCCCATGTCCCATTTCCTGCCTTTCTGCCCTCCGTGACCTAATCTCGGTAGGTTGAGATGCTTTTTTAGGATACAATAGCTCTCAAAAGGCCCCAGAAATGATCCATTGTGCAAACACAGATACGGATAGGGAATTTTGTGGGTTGGCTAGGCTGGGATAGGAAGGAAAAACAGGGAAGTGGTTTACTTCAGATTATGCAGCAATGGATTTGAGTTGGGTAGTAGGTTTGGGAATGGAAGCCACATCTTCAGCATACCAGCCCAGTTCCGTTTTTCCTTCAGACCCCCTTACATGCATAGTGGATATTCTGAGTAACATTGAGCCAGAGCTGGTGCTAGATCTTGGAGGAATGGGAATCAATGTTCCGTTGCATTCAGATTTTGGTTTACAAAATTAACTGCTCCGCCCTGCTTCCTACGCTCATTTGCACTGTCATTTCCCTGCTGTCCCCAATCCATCTCTTAGTCCCAGCAGTGCTGAAGACTAAAGAGTGTGCGGCTTTGGATGATTTATTGCAGACACTCTGAAAGACATACCAATGCCTTAGATGGAAAAGTTTCCCCTAACAACCTTCCAAGAGGCTCCCCACAACACCCTCACCGCCTCCCCGATTCTACAGTGCAGCCTCCAAAGGGGGAGGGGGGGAGTACCTTGAGACAGGGAGACTAAAAATATCACTGATTCCCTTGGAACAATAATCCAAGAATCAGTTTTCTCTGCACCTGTATGCATTTGCAATAAAGCAGGGAATGTTTGTTAGTCTGATGGCATTCTCTTGTGTTTAAAAAGATTGATTCAGTTCTTGGAATTGGAGAGCCATTTGTGAGCCTGAGAAACTTGTTGCAGATGGATTTTTTCCTCCTTTGATGCAAGATCATTTGAACTGATGAGCAGATAGCAGAATGTGGATTTGCATTTGTCTGCCCAGAAAATACCGTACTTGCAAGTTTCTACTACAAAAATTCAGAGAGTTGATAGATTCTTTTTTTAAAATCCCACTTAACTTGGGTCATGATTAGCTGTGCTATCGAAAAGTTTTGTTTGACAAATAACTTTCCAAAATAATTTTCTTTTTCATTATGCAACAAATTGGCACAATTTATTTATTTTTTCTCCCTCTTCTTTGTTTGTAGGTGTGTACTTCTCGACACTTTTAGCAGGTATGATTCCAAGGAAAGTACCACTTCTTCCTTTGCTCTTTTCCCCTCATCTCCTCTAAATTTGAGTTTATTACCTTTATACACCCCCCTGAAGTGTAGGTTGATGCTTCAGGCCCTAGTTCCTGCTTCTTTTTAGCTCTGAATATGCTGGCTGCTTTACTAGCACTGGACTGCAGGCAAATCTATACCTTAGTACAGTAATACCTTGGATTGCAAGTAACTTGGTTTGAGAGCGTTTTGCAAGGCAAGCAAATTTTTAAATATTTATTTAATTCTTTTTTATTTGATATACAAGCGACGTCTTGCAATACAAGTACTGTAGTACGGCTTAAATTAAAAATCTCTGTACAATTTGGGGGGGGGATTTCGTTTTGATATAAGAGTGTTTTGGATTACAAGCACATTTCCAGAACGAATTATGCTCTCAATCCAAGGCATGACTGTAACTGTTTCTTTGGCTCAGGAAACTCTTTATTAGGCAGAGGGGGAAGCAAGGTGTAGGCTGTTGTCTCTTTCTAATGTTTATGTAGGTTCAGACAGACGGGTTCTTGCAGATCTTGGGATACATTTTGTTATGGAGGTTGCATTGCATGTTGTCGGTGAAGATTAGTGTGGGACCATGCCAGGATCAGGGCCTTCACACTCAATCCATTTACTGAACAACAGGTGTGCATTTCCTGTTCATTTGTTGTGTAGATCCTTTGGGGATACATAATTTCATGGCACTCAACCCATAGTAAGGTAGGAACACATGAGTGCTGTGTAGAATGTGGTTACCTAAATGCCACAGTGCCTATGGCATTACTGATGAGTGACACAAATTCCATTTGCTATGTGACTGGTTTTTTAAAAAGTTCGTCTTTTTCTTCTTTAAAGGTTGAGCCCACTCCTGCTGTGCCACTTAAGTGCAGCAACACTCACGTGTCCCTTTACATCAGGGATGTGGAAGCTCTGGCCCTTGGACTTAATTGGGCCGGCAGAGCCTCCTGCAGTCCCTCCAAGCCCCACCCCTGGAGGAACTCCCTTAGAAGAATCCTCGCTGTTATCTCAGATCAGAGATAACAGCGGGGATGCAGGTGGTGGGGGACTCCGCCAGTGCTGGGGGGACTCTATGATTCCAACTCTATGATCCTATGAATCCTGTAAAACTTGGTTTATCGTGATGCCCAAATGCAGATGAGCCTCCTATTTCCTGCTCAAGTGAACTGAATATTATGCTGGTACTCTTGAATCAGGGCTAATGTGTATGTAGCACAGGGGTAGGGAACCTCAGGCCCAGGGGCCCTCCAGGGTTGCCTAGATGGCCCCACCCCCTTCCCCCAGCCCCACCCCCCTTCCCCAAATCACCCATCATTTGTTGGCTTCCTGTCTTGTGAGCAGTTTTTTCCCCATTCGAAAGGTTGAAATGCCTCTCCTAATTTTTATTTCTTATATTTATATCCCGCCACCACTGGAATATGGCCTGTGAGAGCTTCTCTGAAGTTGAATTCGGCCCTCTGGCTGAAAGAGGTTCCCCACCCCTGATGTATAACTTAGGAGAAAGCATGGGGTGCTTTTATCATCTAAATAAGTTGATGCGTGCTGTGAGGCATCTGACAAACCTTCCTGACCCACAGCAACCCTTTCTGATTTCTCCCTCTTCAGCCCCCACCCCATCAAACACAGTTCTAGGGATGCCCCAAGTCCATGTCACTATTCTCAGTTTGGGACTGTTCACTGCTTTAGTTGTGGCTGCAAGTGCCCTTGCTGTTTTTGTTTTCTCCTTCCTGTATAGCTAACCTTGACCTGTAGCTTCTTCCTTTGGCTTCCCCTTGGACATTCCAGACATAGTTTTCTTTTTGCAAGGAGCAGTAAGTGTTCCAAAGTGCAGAACTGCTTGATGACAGAGCCGTGGTTGGTCAGCAGATTAAGAGAAAGTCCTACCTGGTATTTCCCCCCCACACTCCTATTGGAAGATGAGCCTGCCTGTCTGGAGGAAGAGCTGAATGTTGCTCGGTGGGTATGCATGTGGAGCCAGAAACCTGTGGGAAGAAATTTCAGACATGGGGTGTGGACTGGCGAAAATTAATTGGTGAGCTAATGTTATGTTTGTGTTACTGAGTCTGACTGACTTCAGCGACTGTAATTTTCAGTTCTGGTGGCTGAGGGTAGCACAGTGGGAGCATAGACAGTGAGACCAGACAGGGATCCAGGAGATCTCTGTATGGAGAATGAGTGTATCTGTTTAGTGGCATCCTCCTCCATACATATCACTGTGCAGACTATCTAGTCAGTAGCTGGTGGGGAGGGATCAGGACGGCTTTAGATTTGTGTTTTGATACGTGTGTGCCTGTCCAAGTGATTACGCGGTGCTTGGAAGGGTCTGTCTGTCCAGCTAGATAGCAAATAGCAGAGGCTGATTCACTGATAGGTGCAACAGATGGCTTGCCCACCCCCTGAGGGCGTTTGACTGTGTGGGTGTGTATTGTCTGTTTTCCCTCTTTGCCGGAGATACATTGACAAGTGGATATGTTACAGTTGTATCCAAATAAGATATGCTCTATACACTATGCCATGTTCTGGATCTGACCTCGCAAGTGCAGCACATGGGTGTGACTAGGCTGGGTGTATTAGTAACTGTGATATCAGTGCAGGGTGTGTGTGTTTTGCCAGGTCATCTTGTTCTGACAAGAAAAGGAGGGGGTTGCATCCTCCACCTCAGCAGAATTACCGTAAATCAACCCTAGAGGTGGTGAGGGCAGTCTAGCAGTGGCACACTGACGTGATAGACTTTTACTGTGGAGGAACGTTCCTTTTTAAAAAAAAAAAAAATCCCTGGCCTATATTCTGTGCAATACCTTTAAACCAGGGGTAGCTGGTATTTTGTGCAGTAGCTTTAAGCCTGGTACCCTCCAGAGGTGGTTGGATCACAACTCCCATCATCCATGGCCATTGGCTGTGCTGGCTGGGGCTGATGGGGCATGTATTCTCAAACATCTGGAGGGTGCCACGTTTCCTACCTCTGCTTTTAACCGTTCCTGAGAATGCCTGTTCGTGCACACTTTAAACCTCAAAATGTCTTGTGGCAACTTGAAAACAAACATATTTATGGTGGCGTAAAGTTTGGCAGACTAGAGCCCGCCTCGTGGATGCAGACGCGTGGCCCCGCATTTGTGTATCGCAGCTGCAGACCCTGAATATTGGGCAGACGCACACACCAGTGCTCTTTTTATAAGCTTATATTGGTGCATTCCACAGTGAATAAATACACTCAGGGTGATTATATACAAGCTGGTGTGAAACCGGCATGGGAGCAGTAATACAGGCCTCAAAAGTTCACATGGATTGCACTCCCAACTCCAAAGGGCCCGCAGGGGAGAAGTGATTGCCTGCTGGTGGAGGTGTTGGCAGGAGAGTCTATGCAGGGGTGGAGCATTGTAATGTTGCTTTTTCCAGCTTTCAGTCCGTGCCAGTAGGTAAATGTTCTTAGAGGGAGAAAACGTTGCACTTAAGTGCTCTTCCTATGGTAACAGCTCACCCTTCCCGTTGCCGCCTCTCAAGTTGCAGCTCGTCAGAGGAGCTTATGGCTGGCAGGGAGGTGTGTAGGAGTCAGTGCCATGTGGGAAGCTGGAATTTTAATTTGATCTGTTTCCTAGCTGCCTTTGTTCCTCCCTCTTTATGCTTTTGCCTCTGACAGCAGTGGAGGGTGGTGACCAGTCTGAGGCACTGGGGACGGAGGAAAGCAGAAAGGCCGGGTGGTGCAGCTTCCAGTTTGGGTGAGGTGGGGAACCACACATGCTGGCTGCAGCTTCACCACCTGAACAATGCAGAGGGATGTTCTGCAGCTAGGGGAAAGTTAATCCAGAGAAGGAAGATTGGACTGGGCCAAGGAAAGGGAATGCAGGGGCCAGCCTAGGTTCAATTTTGTAAATTTGGCAAGTCACTTTGGCCCCATTTGCATGGACAAATACTTCTAGTGATGCTTGTTTCATTACTTGTGCATCTGCTTCCCTCAGGTTGCCACTGCTTGCTTGCTTGCCTGTTTGTTTTCCCCTCTCACAGAGCTCCTATGCCTTTAGCAGTCACAAAAATTCAAAAGGTGGAGGCTTTGAGTGGCATGCTTTAAAATCTCAGGCCAAACTGCTTACAGACCAGAAAATTGCAGACAGGGCACTTAACTCATGTCAAAAAGTGAAAAACCACCAGCACCCTTTCCCCTGGTTACTTCTTTTTATTTGTTAACTCTGTGCCCAAATCTGCTTTTCCAGCCCACCACTCCTTTTTTCTTTTCTTTTTTTAATGTTTGCTCTGGCACCCCTTCCTTGTCTGTTCTTGACTGTCTCGTGCTCCAGGAATTCCACTCAGTTTCAAGAGCTGCTTTGGTCCTCTCCCTGCTGGTTCTTCCCTTCCTTCTATCAGAAGGAAACAGCGAGAAAAGGATGAGAGTTGGATGCTTTGGAGACGATGTGTAAGCGGTTCCCTTATCCCCGCTTCCTTCTCCAGGATTTCATAGATTTCATAGATCATAGAGTTGGAAGGAGCCTACAAGGCTATCGAGTCCAACCCCCTGCTCAATGCAGGAAACTAGAGGAGGGGTCTCCCATCCAAGTAATAACCAGACCTGACCCTGCTTAGCTTTCCACACTCAGACAAGCTGAGCCAGCGTAAGCCACAGGCCTGTATGACCCACTCCACCTCTTAGAAACCCCTAAGACAGGTCCCGGATGATCCACCACCCTCTAACTCTGTGGATGAAGCTGTGATGACTCACCTTCTCTGCACCTTGCATTAGTCTCACTTGACACGTTATAAACAACACAGATCTTGCTGTGCTTGCTAGTCCAGAGCTTTTTTCAAGTCCCCCCCTCCACCAGTGTTGGCCAGTTAGCAGAAGTTCACGTATCTTGGATTAGTGATATACATGTGTACATGCTGGAACAAGATATGGGTACATTCCGGAGTGACACACTTGTTTTGGGAGTTACTTGCACTACTCTGCTCATCTCATGCCTGTATGCAGTTGGTTTCAGAGCATGAGAAATGACTTATGGCCCCAGGCATCACTTTCTCTGTGAAGTGAAAACTTTGGGGTCCAAATGAATCAAACCCTTCCCCCGCTCCCTCTTCCTTCCAAGGTCTCCAGCAAACATCCCACACACCTGCGTGGTTGTTCCATTTGAGCAGGAAGCGCCTGTGTTCCCAGCTGTGTTGCTAGTTCCCCTTCCCATTGTGATTCTTTTTGAGGAGGTTGGGCCTCCTCTCTGTGCCTTGGTTCCCTCACTTTTGTGCTTTGAGAACCTGATATGACAGGCTATTATTAAAATGAACACACATTGTGGTGTGAACAGGAAGTGCTGCCAGTCTAAAGTTTCCAGGTGGGCAGTATTTAACTTCAGTTGCGAAGGTAAATGGGTGTGTGTGTGTGTGTGTGTGCGTGCACGCACACCCATGCATGCATGTGCACAGTTACCATCCCTCTGCCTTTGCTGCCCATAAAATCCAAAGTGCTTGGGGGCAAGATGAATGCTGTTGTGTCGTGGCTAATGTTCTGCCACCAGGCCACTTAAATAAATCAGGCTCTGCTTCCCCCATGAAAACCTGCAGTACAGAGGGAAGGGATTAGGGAGAGGAAGGCTTGTCCATCCTTTCTTAGCTCAGCCAGCTACTTCCCCTGCCTTTCCAATTATTCTGCCAAGATAAATTTCTGTCCAAAGCTGTAATCTCTGATATGCAGCTTTATAAACTAACTGCTTATGTCAGGGTTTCACTGGCCTCTTATTAAGCTGTGGGGAAAAGAGCATGCGGAGCAGTGAAAGCACTGGGTTGCTGTCTATCCTTACATAGTACGTTGCTAGAGCTGCGTGCGTGTGATGTATATGTGCACATACCCCTTGTGATCTGAAAGGTATACAAAACAACAGCCTGTTGCCGCAGCAAGATGCCAGAATACCAGTTGCAGCCAGCAAGAGACATGCCTCAGGGTGTACGCAGGAACTGAGATAAGCTATGCTGATCTATAACTCTCAATGGTACCCCCATACTGAGCAAGGCAGATATGGGATGCTCCGTGTCTCTCACTGGTCTCAGAGGTGTGATGGGGAGCCTTCTTCCTCCAGTGTGCACTGAGGAATCCAAAGCACATTTCATAAAGCTGTCTCTGGTAGTCTGAGCATCCTTTTCTCAACTAGTAAGACAGTGGGAGGCAATGTTATTATTGTCTTTGCTAATAGCAACAGCATGCTGAAAGAGGAACTGAAGGGGTGTGGAAGGTGATGGCATTCTGGGTATCTTTCTCAGCTGCGGTGGGAGCACCAAACCAGGAAGCACAACAATTAAGATTTAACTTCATATTGTGCTGGTTAAGAAGTACACTACCACAATTTTTGGCATGATCCTGCCTGTCTGGACTTGGAGCAATGGGCACACCTTCAACATGTATGTTATGGGTGACCTGTGTTCTGCTTCCATAACGCCTAGTGTGTGTGTGTGTGTGTGTGTGTGTGTGTGTGTCTGAGAGGGAGAGAAAGAGAACAAACGAATCTTGAGGTTTGAAAATCTGTGTGGATGTTGCTTTGGTATATTGAAATGCATGTTAATTCCATGTCTATATTCACTCCAGAGACTGGCTGTCCAAGCCTTTTGCAGGATCAAAACTGACATGAATAATGATAATGACATGAAACTGGCACTCATGTAATGATTTTAAAGCAACACTGACAGGAAATTTACAGTACCAGTAGGATAAAATTAACACTGGAGGCAGACTTTCCGTTGCAAGCAAACAGTGTTGGCAACCAAAGTATGACTTGACACAAGGCATAATTAGCCTGTGGAATTCATTGCCACAGGATGTGTTGGTAGCTACTAGCATAAATGTCTTTTAAAAAGATTAGATCAATACCTGAAGTATAGATCTGTTGAAGAATACTAGCCATGAAGACACAGGCATAATGTCTAACTTCAGAGCTAGTATACCTCTGACAACCAGGTAGTGAGAACTATCCAAGAATAGGGAAGGGCCATAGTTCAGTATGGTAGAGCACATACTTTGCACAGAAAGTCTCTGGTCTAGTCCCGGACATCTCCAAACAGGGCTGGGAAAGACCCCTGACTGAAATCCCGGAGAGCCACAGCCAGTCAGTGAAGACAGTACTGAGCTAGATGGACCAATGGTCTGACTTGGTGTAAGACAAGCTCCTTACCTATATATGTTGACATCATAATCTGCTTATGAATTTCCCTGTGACATCTACCTGGCCAGCATTAACAGACAGAATGCTGAGCCAAGTGGAGCATTGCTCTGAACCCACACACAAATCTTGTGTCCCCAACTTCAGTCATTGTTGCATATGCTTCAGTCATTTCCTAAAAATGGCACCACCATAGCAAATATAAGGCCAGTTTAGTCCTTAACCCCCCCCCTCTTTCTTTCTAATATCGTGTGGAAAATATAATATTGGGACCATTCCAGATAACTTCTTTGGTTTTGATTTATTTTATTTTTAGGTTATGTTGCTGAAACCTCAGGGAGAGATCATAAGGTTGGTGAAAATCTCTTCCCATGAATCTCATAGACACACATGCAGGTACTATCATAACCGCCTGCTTCATGGGGATTTTTTTGGCTAGTACAAAATTGGTGTGAGGGTTCTGTCGTCTGATACTGCTCAGGAGTAAGTACACCCAAACTGAAATGTGTAGTCAGCTTCCTTTTCTGCAAATTAAAAGCCCAAGCCCAAGAAACCTTGAGACACTTGGCATACAGCTCCTCTTTGCAACACCTGCATGACTACCAAATGTGAAGTCCTCCTTCTTCTAGCCTAGGTTGCAGCATGGATGCAGTCATGGGTGGGGGGGGGGAGAGAGAATTGGGTGCCTTCTCCCGTAACAGTGGAGTCAATGCTGCTGTCTCCACATGGTGTTCTCATATCCAGAAATAACCCCCAGAGGTAGCACTTAACACGTCTCCTCTCCCTGCTTCCCCCCCTCTGCAGTGCCTTTGGTGCTTGGCTTCATTCTCCCTCCCTCCTTCTCCCTCTCCCTCTCTCTCCCTCTCTCCCTTTTCTGACAAAATAACTTCTGCAGAGGTGAGTCAACCTTGCTTGGCACTCAGATATGCCCTGGTGCTGAGTGCTAATTAAAAGGTGTGATGGGAGCCTTATAATCACTCTGTATAAAACACCATGATTTGCCCTGGAGAGGAAAGTATCATTACCCAAGTTGTTGTTTTTTTAAAAGCCTGTCGGGAAGGTTTTCATTTTGTAAACTCTCTTTAAAAATAAAATAAAAGTTACTTTGCAATGCTTTGGGTTTCTTGAAGCACCCTCTTTGATTAAGCACAACAGGTTGGATGTAGACCTAATCATGCTTTTGTAGTAGACTCGCTGAAATCAGTGGGACTTAAGTTAGTCATGACTAATGTAAATTCCATTGATTTCAATCGGTCTCCTCTAACTCTGGATTCAACCTATTAACTACTGACTTTTTAAAGCTTGTTTTGTACTGGAGGGGGCTGTTCACAGAGTTAGTAAGATTCAGTATCCTATTAGTATGGAAAAATTTGGCTGGTAGTGATGGCAGCCACATGGCCTACTGGGCAATTGCCTGCTGGGCTGAGTTGTTAAGGATTTGATTCAGGAGCTGCTTGCATGCAGGCGAACTCAACCCCCTGCATCGCCATCATATACTTGTTGTTCCTTGAATTGAAACTGCATGCACACAACACTGAAGAGGGACCTCTTGGAGGGAGTCAGATTGCCCCATTTGGGCACTTTGGGGGCAGCTGGTACTGGTGCTCGCCCGGTAGTGGGTCTTTGCCGCTTTCTCCATGGGGCTCACTAGCCAATTCCCTGTATCCACAATGGGGTCGGCTGTCCAGGTTCAGATGACATAACAACCCATTGTAGGTACAACAACCCCTACAACAGCCCATGGGCTGTTGGGGTAGCTTGTTGCCTACACACAAGCCACCTTGTCTAGGTTCGCATGACACAATAACCCATGATGAGTAGCAACCCACAAATGGGTTGTCATGTTGTGCAAACCCAGTCACACACACATACCGTTTTTCTCTATTTCCCAATGAAACATTTCCCCCAACAATTCTTGGCCCTGAAAAGGTGCTTAAGCTGCACAAATACTATCCCCTTTTTGTTAAAGCAGTATATATTAAGCTTTCCAGAGCAACAAAAATGTAAAGAGTGTGATCATCACGCTTTAAGCAGCTGGCATGGAAGTCCCAGTAAAATGAGGTCTCTCTGTGTGTATGAATATTTGGGGGAAGGAAGGTGGGGAAAACCTTTGAGCGTTGGAACCAAACTCTTCAGTCCTGCCTTGATGATGAGTGACAGGGTTGTCACAGCTGTGGGCATGCCTGAATGTGCCAGACACCTTCGTGTGAGATATCGCAGCCAGACCCAAATGGAGCTTTGAACAGCTCCTCAAGCCCCATGTGTCTCGTCTTGTTGTTAGGGTTGTTTCAAACATTATACAATTCCTGCATGGAAAGCACTTCCTTGTTGGAATTCTTGGATGATTTGCTTATTGATTGCCGCATGCGATGAGCACATACATATGTAGATATTTTGCTGCAATTTTGCAGTTGGATTTGAAGCAAAATACACTGATTATATGTAAGGATAGGCTGCATGGAACTTGTAACATTTG
Organism: Shinisaurus crocodilurus; assembly: GCA_021292165.1. Classification (NCBI taxonomy): domain Eukaryota; kingdom Metazoa; phylum Chordata; class Lepidosauria; order Squamata; family Shinisauridae; genus Shinisaurus; species Shinisaurus crocodilurus. The sequence goes on from CM037877.1 coordinate 208,012,963, forward strand.
AAGCATTTGTTACTCTGACTCAGGCTTGGCATCAGCACATGACCTTCGGAGGCAGTTGGTGTAGGGAGCCATCATTTTCATTTCCTATAATGCCCCTAACATAGCATCATTCTGGGGGCATTGTGGGAATTTAAAATGGCAGCGCATCACCGGGCATTGAATGGAGCACAGCTGCCTCCTGCTGCCGCCAACAAGTAAACCCACTGAGGTAGGAATGGGTGGCACATTGCCGAGGGACCCCTCAAACCTTGAGCTTGGTTGTTTCTCTGATTGGCTGCAGGGAGGTACCGAGAAAAGCAACATGAATTATATTCTTTATCAGAATCATCAGGCAAAATTCACTCTCCATCAGGAAATATTGTGGCTATCTACACTATGACTTCGAACTTCCAGATCCTAAACTTGTGCATCTCTGAGCCAACCAGATGTGTTAGGGACATGATTCACGTGTCTGCCCCATTCACATATAAAGCAGTTTCTGTGTCTGCCTGTTTGTCTTATTTTAACAATAAAAAGAATGTGGCGGGGAGGGCAATGAGCCCTCCCCACTTCCTGAATCTTCCCCCTCAGTCCATTCCTCCAGACACTTTTCTTCCTTCATGACTCAGAGCTGGAAAGGGAGAAAAGCAGCTGGAGAAATGGACTGAAAGGACGAAAGTAGTTGTGATTTCCAGAAAATTTTGAATTGGATATATATTCCAAAAATGTGGGACATGAAATTAATTTGCAAAGATTGGTCTAATTTAGCATGTTTATTTTACTTGTATTTAGTATTTAGTTTGTTTACTTATTTATTTAGTTATTACATTTATATCCCACCTTTTTTCTCCTGCAAGGAACCCAAGGTGGCTTACATGATCCTCCTCCTCTCCATTTTGTCCCAGTACACCATAAAGATTTCACCTGATATATTTGAAGGGGGGAATTAAATCACATTAAGTGTGCTTTAAATGTTATAATATGTGGAAAGTTTTATTGGAACACTTGTAAAAATCTACAGATAATAGTGCGTTCTTCCTCGACATTGTTTAAATTTAAGGGGGGAAAACAAAGGTCCTGAAAACACAGTAATAAATGTTAGCAACCTAAAGAATTGTCCATGATATGTTGACAAGCACTCATCTATTTTAACTCATCTATTTCAACTGTGGAAGAGTTGAATTCTCTTCCACTGAGGCTGTTGGGGCCAGGGCCAGCCCTTCCATGAAGCAGGGTGAGATACCCACATCAGGCGGCAGAGTGGGACGAGTGGTGAATGGCAATGCTTGACCCTCCCTGCTGAGAGGGCTTGCTGCTACTGCCCCACCGCCCCTGCTGCCTCCAGTGGATGGTCTGGAGAGTCTGACCAGATGCTCTCTCACTGTAACATTTGACGTAGTGAGAGAGCAGCCAGCGGGACTCTGGAGTAGCCAGCCACCCTCTGTGTCCCTCATCACACACACACACACACACACACACACACCTTTGCTGCCACCCAGTCGGCTCTGTGGAGAGCCGTGTGGTCGGAAGAAGGTGGCAAAGGTAAGGGAAAGGGTCGAGGGTGACAGGAGAAGGGAAAGGTGGATGCGATGTGGTGGTGGGCAGGAGCTGATGCGGTGGCAGCAGTACATGTTCTCTCCTGCCTCAGGCAGCGAGAGAGCTTGTGCCAGCGCTGGTTGGGGCACCTTCAGTTTCCCTGTCAGCACTTATTAGTTCCATTCCCCACTGAGACATACATGTATTTCATTGACACGTATGTATTCGCTCACATACTTGCTAGAGATGATCACCTGAAAACATTAACTACAACTTTGAAACTGCCAAGTTTTCTGTAGAAAAATAAAGCACTGGAAAATGTTCTGCCTCACATCACTGGATAAAAGATTCAAGAGGAGTAAAGGGTTCACTGCCTCTCTCCCACATGCTCCTTCTGTGGTTAAAGTAACACCCTCTGCTTTTATATGTGAAAGGGGTGGACACATGAAATGAAACACAGGACCTTCCCATCCAGTTTGGCCCTTGGTTCACTCTTGCATTCTCTGAGAGAAGCCATGGCTCAGTTTATGAACTTGCACATACCAAATGGTTGAAAAGAGCCTTCTTTGCAGCCATCTAAAATGGCACAAGTGTGATCAGGACAGGACAGCTGCCAAATAAGAGCTTCGGCTTCTTGCTGTAGAAGACAGGTGGAGGCTGGGGTGGGGGTGGAGCAGAGAAACATCTGGTTTAGAACCACAGTTGATTAAATGCTGGTGGAGGGAGGGAGGGAGGGATGTAGGATTTCTATTGTCCTTGGATTTGGCAAGCAAGTGCCAGAGAAGTGTGCTAGGCATGGCTACTGAACGAGCCCAGGCTCGTTTCCCTATAAACTCCCTTTGGATGCCAAAGTGGTGGAATAATCGTGTGCTCTTGATCTCTGCTCTTTGATCTCTGCCAGGCTGTGCCCTGCTCTAATCGCTTTCATCCCTGCGAAAGATCATAGTTTGCTGTCTAATCAGTCTTAAGCAGTTACGCTGTATGGCATGCAGCAGCATTTCAGCACCTCCTGGTAGACCTGGGCAGTGGGAACTATCTGTGTGTAGACAGTCGGCCAAAGGAACTGGGTTCTTCCTGTGTGGACATCCTGAATCACAGGGCCAGTTTTGTTCTTCTAGGCTTCCATTCCATTTTGTAAGAGGCCTTCTGCAGAGACAAACATTTTCCTCTGTGGATTTTTAGCGAGGACTGCTCCCTTTGAATATATAGAATTTTAATATAGAATTCCAAATTTCATCTCATTGAAATTTCACTGCCATTTTTTTAAGTGAACAAAGAGCTATATTCTAGCTCTTAATGGTTACAAAGATACAACCACAGTTGGAAATATGTAGGCAATCCTTATACAGAGCGATAGTGTTCAGTGTGGAATTTGATGGTTTTCTAATGCCTTTATGGCTCCTCCTGAAGTGTATAGAAGTTGGTGCCCTGCAAAATCAATCAATCAATCAATCAATCAATCCCAGGAGAAAACAGCATGTGCAGAAATATTTGTTAATCATATATGTACTCTAGTTTCCCTCCATTTTGGAAAACACTTTGGATTCTCTGCAAAGTTTTGAAGCTGAATTAAAACAATGGGAGAGCCCTCGCTGGAAGCTAGGCAGTGCACTGCAATTTGGGGATGTCTTTGCACAAGTTCTGGAAGAACAGCCTGAGCTGCCAAGTCTCTGAGTGGCAGCCATGTGAAAACTGTGATGATACTTTCTGGGCTGGGCTGATGTTTTTGCACTGCTGCATAGCTCTTAAGATGCCAGGGAGAATCTCTGTGGGGACTGGGCATTCAGTCACAGCAGCAGCAAACCTTTAGGAGCAGCCCAAAGGTGACCCTTTTACCAGCCCGATGTGATTGTGTGAGTGGGTGGTGGTAGTGGTGAGGAGAGATAAACCAATATCTTCTTTCCCTGTGGAACAACTGGTCCCTAATCTCAGATGTATTGGGGATGGCCTGGGATTACTTAGTAGATTAGGTCACTCTGCACATGCTCAGGTGTGCTACGCCTATTGTGTGGTGAGAAATAACCTGCTTGAGGTTCTCCTTACCTGCATCTGCCATTTGTTAATTAAAGAAAAATGTTGAGCAAATGCACTGATGATAATTATTATTTTGAAGGTGGTGGGTGGGTGTTCTTGCATTTAACGCTGCTGGGTACTGGGGATCTGGAATATGTTTTGTAAGTGGGGGCTTTGTTTTAATGACATTTTGAGGGTTACTGGGCTGTAGTGGATATAGAGTAAAGGCATGTCTCTTTTTTCTCAGTCTTGGTTCCAGATCTGCCAATAGGTGTCAAAGGGCTTTCTGAGTGGGAAAGAGTGTTTGACATAGGAAGGCACATGTGGTTTTATTTTTCTCTCTACTCTTGTGGGAGGTGGAAGCAGGTATTAGGTTTGGAATAACTAGGAATGGGAGTCATATAAAGCCATGCAATTTTTGGATGCTTTGAAGATGGGCAGGGTAGGATGGACCGTCGTGCTCAAGTCCCAAGTCTTCCACAGACTCACAGTCTGGCCTTAAGTCACTTTTTCCATTCCTGGTTCCTCAGTAATATAGTGCCTATCAATACTGGTAGTGCAAACACGAAAAAGATTGGAGGATGTAGCATTTGCTGACTAAAGCATTGTTGTATCATTTCCCCCTTGTATGCAGGGAGTGGATGAAGGGAATTCAGGGAACAAGGATGGAACTGAAAGAAGGATTGCATGTAGCTTGACTAGTACAGTTAGATATTACTGGATTTACCAATTGTGTGTCAGTTTGACATTTCTCTTAACCCCTCTGCCCCCAGACAATCATCATCATCATCTAAAAGGGTGTGCTGAAAAAGATTCAAGGCCTGACTTAATTTTTAATCCAGAAGAACAGCTACACTGCTTCTTCTGTACTTGGCCATTCACAGTGCATCCTGTGCAATGGAACATGAGTCCCATTGACTTCAATGTGGCTTACTCCACAGTAAGTATGCATAGGATCGCATTGTGTGTCACTAACGTGAATTAGATTGAAGTTCACAGTTAAAAAATGTAATTTAATTTTTTTTTAATGTAATTGATGTGTTTTTGTTTGGTTTGCTGGTTTTGTATTTTTGCTTTTTAACTTGTAATTACAGTAATACCTTGGATTGCAAGTAACTTGGTTTGAGAGCGTTTTGCAAGGCAAGCAAATTTTTAAATATTTATTTAAATTTTTTTGACTTGATATACAAGCAACGTCTTGCAATACAAGTACTGTAGTATGGCTTAAATTAAAAATCTCTGTACAATTTTATTTTTGGGAATTTCGTTTTGATATAAGAGTGTTTTGGATTACAAGCACATTTCCAGAACGAATTATGCTCTCAATCCAAGGCATGACTGTATATGGCTTTTATACTGGATTTGTTTGTTTTTAAATGATGTGTACACTGCTCTGGAATTCCTAGTGGATGAAGGGCAGTTTACAAATTTATATTTGTATTTATCTATATAAATATTAGTATAAATTTAATGGGACTTCTTTTTTTCTGAGTTAAACATGCATAGGATTGTACTGTGTGGAAAATTTAACCTGCACAAGGAATCTCAGTTGAGCAACCTTACAACATGCAGGTTTCACATGCTCTCTTTGTGCATTTATTAGGCGGTGTCTCCACTGCCACTTTCCTAGGATGGTTGTGCATGTGACAGTGTGCAGTTGTTTCATGTAGTGATTCCAAGCTGTAGAACCTGGATGGCACTCAGACATGATCACTAGCAAAGCTGTATTCCCAAGGTATGGGTGCCTGCAGGATTAATGCCAAGTACATTCCACACCATGCTGTTTTGCTTTCCTTGCAAACCTTCTTCCCACTTCCTGACCACTTTGGAGCAGGAAGAAGTGTTAGTAAACACACACACACACACACACACACTTTGAATTCCTGAGCTGGTGCTACTGAAGATGGATGGATAGATAGATAGATAGATAGATAGATAGATAGATAGCACCATCAGTGTGCTAGGTGTCATTTAGTACATTGAACTGAGGTGACATGGTCCCTGCCCCAAAGGGCTTACATTCTTCATAAGATGGACAAACTAGGATTGTGGGAAGGGTTAGTGATTAATGAGTAGTGGGGCCGATGTACAGAGGTGTCAAAGGAAGAGAGAGAGGTGTCAAAGGAAGAGAGACAGGCGAGGTGAAGCTAGATTCCTGTCTGGCGGGATGGCATCTCTGGCTGTTTTCTCCTCAGTCCTAGCACACGCACATGCTGATCTTATGCATGTTGCTTTGGAAGTAAGTCCCACTATGTTCAGAGAGGCTTCCTCCCATGTAAGCTGCAGCCTCAGCTGCATGGATTGTCGTGCAAAACAACTTTGTTTCTATACTTGCTTTTTAAAATGTCTGTTGAAAAGTACTTAAAACCAAACAGTAGAGTTGGATAAATAACTTCTCTTTTTTTGCATCCACATATTCTCCTGCCCTATTCACCCCACAGTCTGGTTTCTCTTCCTAGGCAGACATTGTGGAGAATATGAATTGGAATCCAGTGATTCCAGTGTCCTAAATTCCAGTGATTCCAGTATCCTAAAATGGCTGTTTCCCACCCACCCCTTCCATTCTCTGCCTTGATGGTTCGTCAGATGCAGAAATGGATGGCTCTCGAATCTCATCCCCAGCATCAGTCCACTGTTCCTGTCTGTTGACTGAAGAGTGATGGCCTGAAATGCTGTCATCTGCACTGCTGCCTTGCCTCTTGCTGTCCTGCATACTGTTGCTAGGAAGGGGCTTCCCCTGTTCCAGTGAATGTATTATCTCCGCCTGGCAGGACAGAGGTGTAATGCAGCCGCTTATTATTCCGGGCAGGTTCGTCTGCAGCACTGCATCAGCCATCATTTATCATCAGCTGCTCACCCCCCCCTCCTCCTCCTCCTCCTCACCCCTTGGTTGTGTGCTCATTCTCTTTTCTACACCCCCTCCTTGCTTCCCCCTTCTCTCGTTTCTCACTTGGTTAAACTCAGAAATTGCAAGGAGAAGCGTATGTGATGTGTGAGTGGGTGAACGTGCTAGTTGGGGAGAGGCTTTGGCTGCACTCTTGAGTATATTGATGAGGCTGGATGGGGCTTAGTAGAAATTAGAAGGCTTTGGTTGAGCAGATGGAGAGGAGGCTCGGGAGGCGGTTGACTCTTTCAGATTTCACCTTCCCAGTCCTAATGTTGTTGAAGCCTGAGCCTTGCAGAGCCTGTCTCTTGCAATGTCCCCCTCCCATGCAACATTGCCTACATCGTCCTCCCCTCGCTACTTCTTCTCATGTAAAAGGAACCCATAATGTATTTGCAAAGAGCTCTGAAACGTATTTGCAAAGAGCTCTAAAGCCCCACTAGCCATTTAGCCTACTGGGCTTTAGAAGCTTTGCCAGCCCTTCTCCCTTCTGCAATCTTCCTTAGTTTCAGTCCCATAGCCAATTCTCCTTTGCCAGATATAGATGTGTGTGTGTGTGCATGCATTATCTCTTGCTCAGGTAAATGCTGGACATCTTTAGTTTCAGTCCCATGGCCAATTCTCCATTGCCATATAGGTATGTGCATTCTGTTTTGCTCACTGGCAAATGCCTCCACCTGGACATTTTGCGGACCTGTCTCCAGTGGACTCCTAACCTTGGGGAACCTTTTCTACATCAATTTGTTTTCCCTTAGCATTGCAGAAGACTGCAGGGGGTGTTTTAGGGTGCACTCTCCATTCATGCGGGGTGACAATCAGGCTGGTTGGGCCAACACAAGCAGAATGTTCCTTCAAAGAAGGTGTCCAACATGCCTCAATAGTTACATGTTGCCAGAGAAGATTGGTAACGATGGGCAATCTGTTTTAGGAACATAAGGAGGACACACCATTTGTCCATCAAGCCCAAGATCGTCTTGTCTGGCAGTGGCTCTCCAATGTCTCAGACACAGGTCTTTCACATTACCTGTTCTATCTCAGTGTTCTATCTGATCTTTCTCCCCCCCCCCCAACCTGGAGATACCAGGGACTGACCCCCCCCCCCCGAGACCTTCTGCACGCAAAGCATGTGCTCTTAACACTGAGCAATGGTCCCTTCCAGTCTTTGGTAACAGCTTCTTTTCATCAGGGGATGCAGGAATCTCAGGGCTTCTAGGAACACTGTTTGAAAACTACTGAAGTCAAGGAATGGGTTCAAGAGGGAGTGGCTGCATTCTGGTTACCCATCTTTCGAGGCTTGCTCTCTATTCTTCTTTGCTTATGGAATGTCTTTACTTGCTATTTTGTCTGTGATAATGCTTTTCTTTTCCTTTCCCTTTCCTTTTGATGTTAGTTAAATGTATAGCCTGTCTCATCCCCTTCCCACAGGAGTGGGATGAAAAAAAAGTAGTGAAAAAACAAACGTAATACAAATAAAAGATGAAATATTCCCCTTAAGTTAAAGCAATGCTTCTTCCACCTTCTGTCACACTCGCATAGAAACAAAGGAAGTTGCATTATACTGAGTCAGACCACTGGTCCATGTATTGTCGACACTGACTGGCAGTGGCTCCCCACGGTTTCAGGCAGAAGCTTTTCCTACCCTACCTATGCCGGGGATCAGAGCTGGGACCTTCTGTTTGAAAAGCACATGCTCTACCACTGAACTATGGTCACCCCCCCACACACACACATACACACATTGGCTTTGTTGTGGTCTCTAGAAGCTAGCAAGACCTTAACTAAATATCTTGGTGAAGTTCCAGTGTTGCATAGCTATATTGCATTTAAGCCATCAGGAACTGTCTAAATGTGCATTGGATTGCACTCATAATTTTGTGTGTGTTCTTTTTGCACCATGATCTATGAACGTGCAATTATGAATGTATTCTTTAGATTTTAAAAACCCCCAGATATTTTTGTGGTCTGCTATCTCTTTCCTCCTCCTCCTCCTCCACTGCAAATTGTGCAGAACTTACTAAATGTTTGCCTCAGTGTGTCCATCAGATAGAGCATTTGGACATACGGATCTCCAAAGTGCAGAAAAAACAGGATTTTTTTTTTAAATTGTGTTTTACACTCTGCTTTTTCTTGTATTTTATTGCACTGTACATCGCTCAGAGTGGCTGGATGACTGGCCAGATGGGTGATTCAAAAATATAATAAATAAATAAAATAAATAAATAGTGTGTAGGACAAGGATGCAGAACCTCTAAGCCCATGGGCCAAATCCGGCCCTCGGGAGATACTAATCTAGTTCTCCAGGGGTTCCCCAGAGGGCCACGTGCCTTTTTCCTGACTGCCAATCGTTTGGTGGTTTCCCAGCTTTTGCACAGCTTACCACCCCTAAAAGGTTGAAATGCCTCTCCCAAGGCTTAGTTACTGGCAGTAAGCGTTAAATAAAGTATGCTGGTATTTTTGATACTTTGACCCCACCCCCTTTGCCTTTGGCCCTGCCCATCACTGGAATGTGGCCCCCAAGAGCTTCTCTGAAATCAAATTCAGCCCTCAGTCTGAAAGCACTTCCAACACCCCTGGTGTAGGGGAACATGGCTGGAGGGTGTAAGGCCATGTCAGGACACTTCATCCCCCTGATTTCTTTGGTACCCTTGGACTAGTTGCTATCTCTCATCTTGGCCTGCCTCACAAGACAGGATAAAATGAAGTGAACCAACCAGGACTGTATACCTGAGCTCCATGGAGAAAGCATTGAATAAAAATATAACAAACATATTGCAGGTTTTTATGTTAAAGCTAAGATACTTTGTATACCTGAGCTCTATCTTTTGTATTCTATGTATACGAGAGCTCCTTGGAGAACATACTGAATAAATTTATAACAACTAAAAATATTGCAGGTTTTTAGGCTAAAGCTAAGATTCGTTGGGATCTAAATTTTTGCCTTGGTTAACAGGTTCTGCGTGGAATTCTTTGTGTGTGGAGTCTTGGAAGTTGGAGAGCCCCGTCAATATTCAAAAACTTAGTTTGATCATGTTAACTCCTTTGGATAGACTGGCTGATCTAAATCTATGATGTGGGCTCCTTTTTGCCTTGCTGATGCTGCAGAGGAGTTTGTTAAATTGAGCAATAGGTATTTCAGAGCTGGACTTTTATATAGGAATTGCTGGGGGGAATTGCTCTGAGCTAAAACTGGGGACTTAAAACTTGCAAATCAAGTGATGGCCCTTTACTCCTTGTATCCAGAATCTAGAAATGCGACATTAATGACTCTGGCTTTTATAGAATAATTAAACCTCAGGCCCTTGGGATCAGGGGAGTAACTGATCTATCAGACTGCCATGTACACAATGTCCCAGTATCTCTTCTCTAATGAGCTTATATTCTAAGAAGCAGACTCTTGAGTGCTCCATGCCCTTTTAGGGACCTAAATAAGATCTGATCAAGTGGCATTTTAGGATGCATTATTGTATCTGAGAGCAGGGCCATTTGAATTAAAAAGCTGCAAGGATGCAAACCAAAGATGGTGAAATTACCATGCATAGAAAAATAATGGAAATCTCACTGATTTTGACGTTCCAGGCAGCAGTCTCTGTGCCTATCTGTAGGGCCAGACAAGACCCGGCTGGGAACATCTTTCTGAAATTGCCCTTTTCTCTTACTGTCTTTTAGCATGTCTTACTGATGGCTGACCTTGAACACTGATACAGAGGTTAGAAAGCTACCCTTGAAAGCAAACAGGAGAAGAGGACATTTTTCTTCCCCTAAAGAAATTTTGTTTTTAATCTCCCTTCTCTCAACCTGTGGCAAGGAAACCCCTGGAGCTCTAGTTCTGAGAAGGAAAGGAATCTTGCTGTTTGGAAGGAGAAGATAATGATAGGTGCCCTGCAGGCTCCTCCAGGGGTAATTATGGACTCCACCATCACAATATTAATTAGCTGTCTTTTTCTTAACCTCTAAGCTCTTTTCAGAAGATGTTATTTGCTATTAAAGGAGAAAAAATTAGCAAAAGAATAATCTCCCAGTGCCCCTCCCCAACACGCTATTAAACAGCAGGAGTTAGTTTAATTGGATCTGCCTTCTTAGCTCTCCTACCATGGGAAGCTTTTAATGCCTTTAAACATAGATGAGCAATTGCTACTTGTGCCTCTTGGTGCAGGATTTGTCAGCAGTGGATCAGGTGGACAAATAAACATGCAGCTACTGCTCCAGGTGACATAGGAAGCTGCCTTCACCAATGATCTGTTCCAGGGTTTTTCCATCTTTTCCCACGCTCTCCACCTACCATACTTACCACCACCACCCCATCCACACACAAAAAAATACCTGTCCTAGTCCAGCTCTTTTCCAAGATTGCCATTTTGGTTGAGTAACATGTAGCACAGAACAGTGAGTGACCTGCAGGTTGGGAATCTTTTTCAGAGATGTAATGGAATACTTCCAGCAGGCCCAGGAATTGGGGCTTTGACTGAGGCAAATTGAGCAGTTGAACTGAAACACTATTTCAAGCTGCCTACAGGATCCTCAATTGCTGCAGCAATTTTTCTGTGTTTGTGCTTCCCTGGTTACTGCTTTTGCCATGAAAACTTCTGCCATAGTTGTTACATCTAGGGGCACAATCTACTTAGCCACATTTACATGCTCTTTCCTCTGTTCCTGAGTGTTTGTCACTGGGCATCAGGCAGCAATTCAATGGGTGAATCTTCCTCTATTGCAGTATTCCCATTCCCATGCTGTGGAGTTGCATCAGTTGACGGTATACCTCTCAAGCAGCTGCTAAAGGCACGAGAGCCCTGCCAGAGAAAAAGGCAGCAATTCTTCTCTTAGTGGGCTTTACTGTCTTTCCTAGGCAGTGAAGATGGCTGCTGCTGCTCCTTTTCTCCTCCTTATATCTCCAGCTTCAAGATCTAAGGCCAAAAGACTTTATTTATTTATTTATTTATTTATTTATTAGATTTATTAATCGCCCATCTGGCCAGTCACCCGGCCACCCTGGGCGATGTACAATTAAAATACAGTAAAACAACACAATAAAATATAATAATTAAAACAATATTAAAAATTCTTATTAAAAACCTAACCCACCCCATATTCCCGCCTGAACAGCCATGTTTTTAATGCACGGCGGAAGCTCATCACGGAGGGGGCATGGCGAAGGTCACTAGGGAGGGAGTTCCATAATGTGGGGGCCGCCACAGAGAAGGCCCTCTTCCTAGTCCCCACCAGCCTGGCTGCTCTGGCTGATGGGATAAGGAGAAGGCCGTCCGTGGCAGACCTTGTTGAGCGGCCTACTTGATGTTGCTGGAGGCGCTCCTTGAGATAAGCTGGGCCGGAGCCGTGTAGGGTATTAAAGGTCAAAACCAACACCTTGAATTCGGCTCGGCAAGCAACTGGTAGCCAGTGCAACTCATTAAGCACTGGCGTGATGTGATCACGCCGGCAGCTGCCCTTAATCAAGCGAGCCGCCGCGTTCTGTACCAGCTGAAGCTTCTGGACCGTCTTCAAGGGTAACCCCACGTAGAGCGCATTACAGTAGTCTAGGCGAGAGGAGACCAAGGCATGAACCACTGATGGGAGCAGGTGATTAGGAAGGTAGGGGCGCAGCTGCCGTATCAGATGGACTTGCTAACTTTTTTTTAAACTTCGGCTACCAGAACCAAGTTGCCTCATATACAGTCATCACCTGGAATCCTGTTTAGTCTCGCTTCCTCCTATGCAGTAACTATGGCCCAATTTAAACAGGATGACCAGCTGACTAAGATTGCTTACCTGTGTGGCATCCTACAAAGTCAGCTTTGCATTTAAATCCGGCCCTCAGCTGCTACATGTTTAGGGTAAGCACATGGGGGATCAATGCCCCTCCTGGCTGATGCACGAAGATGGCTGAGGGTTGAATCTAAATGTGAAGTTGGCCATGTGAGTGAACAGTTTTAGCCTGCTCTGAATTGTGTTCATATTGAAAGCCAAATTATGTATCTATTATTATTTTCTCCCACTCTGCCTCCAAGGAGCTCAAGGAAGGGCGTACATAGCTCTCCCCCCCCCCATGTTATCTTCGTGCCAAGCCTGTGAGGTAGTTTGGGCTGATAGTGACTGGCCCAAGGTCACCCAATGAGTATCTTAGCTGAGTGAGGATTTGAACTTAGATGTCTCCAGTCCTAGTCCAACACTAACCACTACATCACACTGCCTCGTAGAACTAAAGGGGCTAAATACATGTTGCACACAAATAAGTGTCACACACTTTGGGAACCTACTGTTCATTAAAAAGATGGTGTTGCGGTTAAGGCCAAACTAAACGTGGTAATAGAGGTTAATGAATACATCTCTGCTTTGCAAATAGCAGTTGCTGGATGAGAGAGGTGCAATCCCGATTGGGGCTGTGGCACAGGAAGGGGAAAGGTTAACCCCTGTCCCTCACGCTAGTTTCCTGGTGAAAATCCCCCCCCCCTCACTATTTTTCCTATTAAGAAAAGCATATTTATGCATATGGATTTTCCCTAATGGGGCAAATAGCAGCTATAGGAGGTGATTTTCATTGGGAAATATGGCATGGGGGAAAGGGTTAAATCTCTCTTCACAGCACCAGCAGCCTGATCTGGGTCCAGTTGCAACCTGCAAAATTTTAGAGAGCAGATATGCATTCAGGCATCTCCATTGCCATGCCTAGTTTGGCCCTCAGTTATATGCATTTGTGTGTGTAATGTATAGCTAGCCCCACAGTGTGGAAGGAACTTGGGCAGAGAGTCTAGTAGACAAATCCTCCTCTGGTGGCCTAGAAAAATGCTTTTTGAGGTGAATGGCACTGCCAGATCTCATATCTCTTGGCTCAGGAGTTTTACTCATATTGAATCTTCACTGAGCTGGGGATTCTGGGAGAAGGGTGGCAGTACAACTTGCCCTGTTGTTACCAAGGCTGAGGAGGATGTGACTAGGGAGCATAACAGTTTGTCCTTTGAACATTTCCTTACCCCCCTCCGTTCCTCCAACATCCATCTGTTACAGTTTTCCTTTTCCTATCCTCCTGCAACTGGCGGTTTCCTTTAGGCAGATTGTCATTTGACAGTACTGAGCACTTTGGTATGTGGTGGAAGCTGCTTATTAGCTTGTGTTCTGTCCCTGTGCCTAGTTCAACATAGTGAACAGGAGAGTCTGGCTCTTACGAGGTAACAGTATTCTTTCTTTAACTCAGGTGGCTGTGGAAGTGGTCATTTTGGTCCTTTATTTAACTGTGGTTTGTGACTTCCTTCCTATAAATCATGATCATTATGTTGCCTGTTTATCAAGGAAAAGTCTGTTCTGTGGGTTATATATAGCCAAGAGATCTACAACTCTGAACTAAGAAAATCTTGATATTAGGAGATGGTCTATGGCAGGAGTGGGCAACTAGTGGCCGTCAAGTTTATTTATTTATTCATTCATTCATTCATTCATTCGTGTTTTTATTTATTGCAGAATTGATAAACTGCTCCACATTGAGAGATATTGGAGTGGTGTTCAATAAATTAAAACACAAAATGCAAAAGGTTACAATAGAAACAAATAGATCAACAAAACAGTGGCTGGAATGTACTCATCAGTCAGCAAATGGCAAACTGAAATGTGAGATCGTTGGCTATGCTGCTAGGGCTGATGGGAGTTGTAGGCCAAAATATCTGGAGAGCCACAAGTTGCTCACCCCTGGTTTATGGGAAGGTGAGATAGGTGTAAGGACTGCCAATCCCAGTCTGGGTGTCTGGTCCAGTTGTGAACATCAAGGCTATGATGTTGCAGGAGCATTGCTACTCACGGGTCAGATGCGAATCTGTGCATAACCCAGTTCATGTGACACAAACCTCAATTAGTAGTAGGGTTATGTGAGGGTTGTTTAATCCTTGAATAACCCACAGTGGCCAGGTTCACATGACATGGCACAACCCCCGATCACCCCAATTGGGGGATGCATATTCAAAATGGCCACTGCATACAACATGGCTCATCATGGATTAAATAGCCCATGATGGTCTGGCCATGTCATGTGAACCAACCCATTCAGTGCTAAGTTCATGGCAAGAATTCAGAGTGGTAGAAAAGTCCATTACATGTGGTGGTGGCCCAGAGAATTCATCAAGGCAGGTACAAGCTGGAGGGGTATGTGTGAGAGAGAGACAAGCAAACAAACTGCAACTTGTTTTCCCTGTTTCTGGTTTCTTTCTCTCCTGCCCATTTTGCTAGCCTTCAGAAGAGTTTCATTTTTAGGCTGCTCTTTCTGAGTGCCACTGTTCCTAAGTGGACAACAGTACAAACAAGCCAGGGAGAAGCCACAGTTCTGAATGCAAACATGACGACAAGCCATGTTTTAAACAAGCCAGGCCATAGGGCAGGGCAGGGTATTTACTGATAGAAAACTTATCTGCCCCTGTAGCAGAACTAGGAATCAAAACAGTCCCCCACCTCTGCCCAGACAAACACAGCCTGGCTCTGGTTCTGGATGGTGAGTGCAATGCTTCCCTTTCCTGTTGGGGAATATCCCCAGCAGTGAGAGGGGGTGTGCAGCTACTCACCCTACCTGAGCAGGGAGAGAGGTGTTAATGCTGTTTGTCCCTCTACTCAGCTGGCACAAAGTGCCACAGACTCCTTCCTACAGCGAAGGGTGAAGGGAGGCTGAGCACTCCCTTCCCTTCCAAAGTGGCTGCGGGTGGGGGAGGATTCTCTTGGGCTCAGAGGCAGCCTTCCAAAGCAGTTTTGGGGGGAGGAATTTTATTAGGATACGCTGTATGACATCAATGGTGACAAGCTACAACTAGGCAGTTGCTACTATGCTTTTGCCATTATTTTTAAAGATATATGCATCTCTTTCTTTAAAGGCTGAGAATTTTCACGCTAGCCCTGTAATACCTGAAGCCCCAAAAGTGGGAACCGCTGGGAAGGCTGCACTCTTCCTTTGCAGCAGTCTCCTACCATGTTGTACCCTCCCCCCTTTTTTCCTTCTTCTTTTCTCATTATTAAAAACAATCAAATAAAAACAGCCTTGAGCATATTCCCATCTCCAGGACCAGAGTTCATAATCTATTTGAACTGAGCATGTCATTTTAAAGTTGTTGTTGTTGTTGTTTTAACAACTTGGGGTGCAAGCATTCCGGCTACCCTTGGTACCCCAGAATCAGCAGAGGTGTTGTCGTTTTTAATGTTGCATTGTTATTTTTAATAGTATTTTTGTATTGCTTTTAAAAATAGTGCATTGAGTGATCTTAGGCAGCTTAAATATCGTGCTGAACATCATCTCCTCGCCCGCTCTCCCCACTCCAAGCTCACGAGGAGGATTGGGGCTCAACCATGTTCAGAGCACAGCCCAATTGCAAGGACATTCCCCATCCCTCCTTCCCAGCTTCAAGCAGGAGGAGGATCGGCCAGGGGTGGGTGGGTGCCCACCACTTCCCCCAAAAGGAGGAGGGACACTCACCATGATAGGTGAATTTGTGAACTCACTTTATTAAAGTCCACTTAAAGCAGGGGTGCAGAACTTGCATGTGACCCTCCAAGGCCTTTACTGTGGCCCCCCACAGGATGCTACCACCAAATCCCCCCTCCAGTTGCCATGCTACTTGAACTCTCCACTGTCACCCCCAGAGTTCCTCATACAGATCGCTCATGCCCCACCACTGCTAGGAACGAGGAAGGACTGGTCTGTATCAGGATCACTTGTGTGCGCACACGTGTGGTGTGGTGTGTGTGTGTGTGTGTGTGTGTGAGCATGTGTGTGGGGGGGGTGAGCATGTGTGGGTGACCCCTGACCCCCAAGCCAGCATCACATGTGGCCCTTGGAGCTGAAAAAGATGTGCACCCCTGACTTCAGAGGTTCGTTGAGGAGCCAAAATTCCCCCACAGCTTCCTCCCCAGCCATGCCATTCCCACTATGGACACTTGCGCTGTCACATCTGCATCTGTTGTACCCGTGTGCATATTAGCCAGCCTCTTGGGCCTCTTATTAACTATAATTTTTGTTTCAAATCCTTGTCTTGCAGTTTCGGTTGAAGGCAGTATCCAGGGAACCCATCTCTTTCTCTGGGAGATGCTGGCTGGTTGTTGCTAAGGTCGCTTCCACAGTAACATGCACATCCTGTTTACACCTTCATCGGAAGAAGTTGGGCTTGGCTAGCTTCACCGGCTTCACTTGAGGAACTGCAGAAGGAAGTGCTGGTTCTCCACCCTCACTGCCTCCCACTCTAGCCCACAGGATCTCCCCCCCCCCCCCAGGAATCCTGTTTCTGATGCCCTACCAGCCATACGACTTGGGGGCTGCTTTCTGCGTGGAGCTCTAAAGTTTGCACTGCCTGCTCAGACTTCATAGAGGAAAGAGATAGAGGGGTGACGAAGGAGCACCCAGCATCTGTCACTGAACCCCACTCCGTTTTTGTCAAGATGACGAACAACTCTGCGGACCACCATCCAGGGAACTCTGTTATTGAGGGCAGCCATGAGGGGGAATTTGGTTGCTCCGTTATGGACCTGCGTAACCTCATGGAACTTCGTAGTGCAGAGGCAGTGACCCGGATCAATGACACCTATGGGGGAGTGCATAACATTTGCAAGAGGCTGAAGACCTCGCCTGTGGAAGGTAAGCAGAGGAAAGGTTTCCATGGGCTCCAGAGGACTGGTGGAAACTGGTTTCTCGCTGAAGTTGCTCCTGGTTTTGAGTGGCTGTGCCAGTCAATAATGAGTTCAAGTTCAAAGACTTGGACCTATATGGTTAGGATTGAGTCTATAAATCTGCCGCCGGGAACCAGTAATCTGCATAAACATTATACAGCTTGTCAGCAAAGGCTATCTCTTTTCTTTTCTTTTTTTTTCTTTTGCCTTGCTGCAAAGATAATTTGCTAGACAAATTCAGAAGAGACATACGGTGCACATTGTTGATAAAGATGGAAATCATCTGCTGGGCTAATCTATGTACAATGAATTTGCATTGTGTGAAGTCTGTCAGGTAAAATGTATTTAATGTATTGCAAGGGTGTCTCTGAGCCTCTAAGGGTGCAATCCTATGCATGTATAGACAGAAAAAAAGTCCTACAACTCCCAGCATTCCCTAGCTAGCATGGCTGCCTGGGGCATGCTGGGAGTTGTAGGACTTTTTTCTGTCTAAACATGCATAGGATTGTACCCTAAATACAATAATGAGGAACAAGGCCAGTTCACACAATTTCCAGGCTCATGACGGCTGCTTCCCCCCTTCCTTTTCTTCAGTCCATGGCAGCGTCTTCGAAGTTCGAAGGTTGTGTGACTCATCGCCATGGGCAAAGGCTGCCAGATTTTGCATGCCACCACATGGGTTCACATGGGAGTGGAAACTGGCAGATTCTGGTCATGGTGAATACTTTTCAGATGCCCCTCCCCTTGAGCAGGGAGCAGCCATAGGCCAAAGCGATCAAGCAGCTGCCACAAACCCAACGTGAATTGGGTGTTGGCCACTGGCTTCAACTGTTTCTTGGGATTATCCTCCTGCATGGGCTATGAAATTCCATAACACCTTAAAGGGCTGTGTGCAGCAGTGCTGGCAAAGGGGGCACCTCTCTCCTGGCCTGGTTCCTTTTATTGCCTTTTTGCTCTTTTCTTCCAGGCACTGAAAGTGGGATGTGCAAATTCCAGAACTGTAGAGATGGGCAAAGAGTTGAATAGCGCAAGGAAACAAACAGCTGTGGGATTCCTTTGAGTGATGTTGCCAAGTTTCAATCTGATCTCCTTGGTGTTTTAAATAATCTATGATGCTGGCAGAATGAGAATACACGGAGAGTAGGGGGCACAAATGTAGAAGAATTGGAGGTAGATTAGCAACTTGATTGCAGAATCTGGCTACTATTGGGTCCATCATAATTTGTACCTCCATGCTCCCTACTAAAGAGGGTGCCAGCACTTGGATGTTGTGGAGTACAGTGTACACAGTCTCCAAAGGCAAATATGTAAGAGGTGCTAGTTTTCTAGATCTGATTTAGGAAGATCTGGATTATTATTTTTAATAAAGCAATTGATGCTTCTGTGGAGACTGTTTCCGTCTGCCCCCTTGCTATGCTTCACACAGAAATGTACCTAGGGATCTTTTGAATTCCTAAATATTCCTGCAAGGAAACCCAATGTGATGATGGCATCCATGGGGCACTGCATAGCAGGAACATCTTTAATGCAAATGTATGTTTCCTATCCCTGTAGTGCATTACAGTAGAAGGGCATGCCTGCTGAAGTTGTGCTAATTTGAGTCTTCCATTGATACCCATTTGACCTGAAATTGGGATTGACATGGCAGCATAGGATGTGCTATAAACCAGGGGTAGCAGAACCTCAGGCCCAAGGGCCAAGACTGGCCAGCCTGGGGTCCCAATCTGGCCCTTGGGGGTTCCTTGGAAGGCTGTGCCCCTTTCCCCCAACCACTGATCATTTGGTGGTTTCCCAGCATTTGTGAACATTTTAAAAGACTGAAATGCCTCTGCTATGGCTTAGTTACTGGCAGTAAGAGCTTTAAGCTAAAATATGCTGGTATTTTTTTTGTATTTTGGCCTCACCCCTTTTGCCTTTGGCCCCTCCCACCACTGGAATGTGGCTCCTGAGAGCTTCTCCAAAATGGAATTTGGGCTGAAAGAAATTCAACACCCCTGCTGCGAACTACTGGTTTGGAGAAGGGCACAATTCCCTGCTTCCTGTGCCCCAAACATGCAGGTGATGAACATGTGAACTGGACATTGTGATTACCGTTCCTTAGAGGAGCCTGCTGAATCTTTAACTTTATTGTGGCCGCACAAGTGCACAGGCACCTCCTATGGTTCCAAAGGTGAGCTTTGCAGAAGGGGTGGCAGCTGTTCATGTTACTTTGCAAATCATTACCATTATGAGAAATAACAGAAAATACAATCCATGCTTATTTGCGCTAACAATACTATGAACATGCAACTGTGAGATCTCAGCAGAAGGTGTGTGTGTGTGTGTGTGTGTGTGTTGTGTGTGTGTGTTATGGGAGAGGAGAGAGAGAACCCATGAGAATGCCTTGAGACTTAACTAACACACAAGGAAGAGGTAGAGATAAATCACACATAGACAGACCAAGTCAGCTGGCTTCCTCCTCGGGTCTGAAGTCCCATTTGTAAAAGAGGGGATATTGGGTCTTTGCTTCATCTGACATAATGGATATGAAAAGAGAGGAGGGGAAACTCTTTATAAAAAATAAGAGCATGGAATAGATAAAAAATTGTACTAGCCACATTGGACCCACAGATCAAGAAATGCTGAGTAGATGATAACATGTATTTTTAGCTTTGGCTAGCAAATGTTCAAAATGCTGGGAGCAAGCCTTTGAGTTACACAGAGTTCTTCATCAAGACCTGAAAGTCTGTTGATAATGGCAGTGGATGGGAAATATGACCTGCCTCAAAGGCACTTGGCATTTTCCCTGCTTTTCCTTTTCTGTCTCTGTTTGGCCTGAACAGCCTGACGAAAGAGTTCTATGTACCGTAACTTCAAAGCATTTGGAATTCTTCAACAATAGTTGGCCCAAAGAAAAGGCGTGGCCTCACTAGATCTGTGTTTCTTGAGATAGAGAATGGGCATTTGCCCTTTTCATAGAGCACTCAAGGATTCCTAGGAGGGGCAGCCACAGAGAATGCAAAGGAAATGGGGCCAGGCCCAGCCAGTTGTCATGCAGCACAAGGAGTCAACTAGCATGGGAAGGCAGCTGCACTAGGAAGGGTGAGTTGCCGACATCTACCCTTTTTTGTGCTTTGAAAAGTTGCAGGTTATTATTAGCTCCCTTGTTTTGTGGTGTAAGCAGTGGATTAGCATATTTCACAGCTGCAATTGGGAACAGGAAGTGGCAAGGGAAAGACAATCTAAAGATGTAATTAGAGCAGGGGGGCTGTCCTGGTGGAAATGCCAAATCTGGATCACAGAAGCATGTGGTTCCTGTGCCAAGCTGGTGAGCAGCACATCTAGCTGGGAGTGGCACACTGGATGGGCCATGGGCCAGTGTGACGGTCACATCACAGGAGCAAACTAGGTCCATCCTTACTCTGTTTGCATTGACAATCAACTTGCATGTGCCCCTCTATCCCAGCTTCAGAGAGATCCCATTTCAGGCTGGGGACTGTAGGATCATTCTGGGCAGGCATGGCATTGTCAGGCAGCGAGTAGTCAGGACCATGGATAGTTCCATGGGGATCGCGCAGAGGTGGGTGGTGGTGGATACGGGCCATATACAAGGCTCAGCTCAGGGCTAAACAGGGATTTGGGGAAGGAGCATAGATCACCGGCTCGGCATGCAAAGTGCCATAGGTTCAATCCCTGGCATCTCCAGATAGGGCTGAGAAAGACTCCTATCTGAAACCCTGGTGAGCTTGTCATTCCACGTAGAGGCCATGCCAAGCTAGATGGACCAGTGGTCTGCAGCTTCCTATGAGCCTTCTCTTTGTTGCTCCAGCACTGGTCTGGAGTCAACTGAAACCAGAACTGGATGATAACAGTTGCCATGTGACTATCTATCCTGAGCTTGTTTCAATTTTGGAAATAGCAGCCACAGGGTCTTCAATCTGAATAAGGCATTGTTGTATGGGAGGAAGGGGATTTGACCATTCCCTGAAACATTTTGCTGCTGAAACTCCCCCACCCAGATTATTATTTGCCCCCAAAGGTGCACATAGTAGCTGGGGAGGTGATTCCCCATTGGAAAACAATGCAAGGGGAAAGGGTGAGGGGAACCCCCCCGCCGCCGCCGCCGCCCAACATATACACCCTGTGGCCTGAATTTAGATTGCCTCCTGCAGCTCCTGGGTTTGGTGATTGAGGAGGAGGGTCCTCCTGTGGTGTGTAAAGTCCTGGGGGGGAGTTGTCCATGGATGGGGGTAGAGGATGGAGGTCGCCCTGTTTCCTGGGGCCTTTCCTCTTCCCCCATGAAGTCTGCAGCAGGGCAGCCTCTTGAGCTGATTCAGGAGCTTGGTTCTTCCCATCTTCCTGAGCCTTCAGAGCCACCCCTCTGATAGGGAGCATCCAGAACCATGCTGCGAGCACCATGGATCCTAAGCTGAGTCCATGCTCAAGTGCCCCTCTGACAACAGGGTGGTGAAGCCCAGACTTGCTCAAGATTTAATGGGACAGTTGAGATGGAACTGAGATTTGAACTTGGTTTCCACATCTTTGCCAGTTCCGTTGTAGCTACTGAACCATCAGTTTCTTGACCCAGGCTCACACCCTTGCATACTGAGGTATGGTGTGTGGCTACTCAGGAGTAGGCCTTTAGTAGTGTCCCCCCCTCAAGTTATGGAATACCCTCCCCAGAAAGGCCTGTCTGGCACCTATATTGTTATCTTTCTGGCATTTTTATTCTCTCAGAACTTTTAATCCTCTGTATCTCCGCTGTTATGCTGTGTTTTAAGTAGTTTTTCTTTATATGTTCTCTTTGATGCTTGTTTCTAGCTTCTCCTGCTTTTAATTGATGGTTTATTGAGCTGTTTCTGTTGTAAACATGGATGATAGATTATCTCTTCATCTTTATTGCACGTTGCCCTGAGAGCTTTTAGCTATAGAATAACCAATACAATTTAGAAATTTAAAAAAAATAGAAGTACAAAAATAAAAATACTGTAATACTGTAATAAAAAATTTAAATACCAACTTTCCCAGAGTAAAACATCAATAAAACAGTACATGACCAATAAAACACATTAGTTAAAAGCCATTTGGAACAGGTGGCTTTTCAAAGTCCTTTAAATACAACTGAGGAGTCAGTCACACATCCCTTGCAAGAGATTTCCTGAAGATAGGGGTCACTATTGCACTAGTGCCCATCAATCTCATTGCTGTCAAAGCCAGGCCAATGTATAGGACCTCCACTGCTAATCTTAAAGCATGGGCAGGTTTATATGGGTGCATATGGTCCCTCGAGCAACCTTGCCTCAAATCATTTAGGGCTTTAAAGGCCAAAACCAGCACTTTGATTTGGAACTAGAAATACCCTGGTAACCCATATGACTGGTACAGAATTATATGTGGCTCATGCTGGCTCAGCTTGTCTGAGCGTGGAAAGCTAAGCAGGGTCAGGCCTGGTTATTACTTGGATGGGAGACCCCTCCTCTAGTTTCCTGCATTGAGCAGGGGGTTGGACTTGATAGCCTTGTAGGCTCCTTCCAACTCTATGATCTATGAAATCAAGTCTATTGTAGTGTATTCTGACCCTAAGAACATAAGAGCAGCCATGCTGGATCAGACCAAGGGTTCATCTAGTCCAACATTCTGTTCACACAGTGGCCAACCAGCTGCCCACGGGATCCCACAAGCAGAACCCTCCGGCCCCAATTAACACACAAACAGCTACATTCTGCACCAGCTGCAGTTTCTGGGTCATCTTCAAAGACAGCCCCATATAGAGCACATTACAGAAGTCTAGTCTGGATATAACTAGTGCATTCATACTGAGGCAAGATTCACTCTTTAGGAAGGGTTGCAGCTGGCATACCAGCCTAAGCTGGAAAAAGACACACCTGGTCACTGCTGCCCCCTGGGCTTCCACAAACAGCACCAAAAACAGAAGAACCCCCAAACGTCAGACATGGTACTTCAGAGGAATGCAACCTCATCCAGAACTGGGTGCATCCCTCTGCCCAGATCAGCCAGTTTCCATACCCACGGCACCTCCATCTTGTCTAGATTAAGCTTCATCTTGTTTGCCCTTCTCCATCCGAAAACTGCCTCCAGACACCTGTTCAAGAGCTCCACAGCCTGCCTGTGCTTTGCTGATGGAAAACAGAAGTCGAGTTGTGTGAAGCCATGGAATTTCTGATTCTAATGCAGGGAGCCTACATGGATACAAAAGACTCCTGCTGCAAAGGTTGCCCTTCAACATGTGGAGGGGGATGAGCTGTTGTGCTCATCCTCAGTCTCCTCACTTGCACGTTCATCATTTCCTAAAGCAGCATACCTGGATAGGGCAGCTACAGAGAGCACCTTCTCTGATGGATTGCTGCCGCTGCATAGGGAATTTCCACACCAGTGCTGGTTTTTCCTGGACGTTGGGTGGAAACTTTCCATGGCATAGCAACAGCCCATATGATAAACTTTCAGTCACTGTTGGGGCATCTTCATTGTGGAGGCCATGCTGACTGGGGGTGATGGGAGTTATAGTCCAACACATCTGGAGGACACCGGGTTGGGGAAGGCTGTCCCAGGGTACTTTTTCTTTAGTGGCCACTCTTCCACCTCACTTCCCACCTTGTAGTTCCATTGCCTTTCTTCCAGCATGGCCAGAAGAGTCTCCAACTTCTTCTATAATACAGTTATACCTTGGATTGCAAGTAACTTGGTTTGAGAGCATTTTGCAAGACAAGCAAATTTTTAAATATTTAATATTTTTTTACTTGATATACAAGCGACGTCTTGCAATACAAGTACTGTAGTATGGCTTAAATTAAAAATCTATGTACAAATTTTTTTGGGGGGGATTTCGTTTTGATATAAGAGTGTTTTGGATTACAAGCACATTTCCGGAACGAATTATGCTCTCAATCCAAGGCATGACTACTTCAAACCAGCCTGGAACCTGCTTTAGACTAGGAGGGTGGGGAGAAAGAAGTGACACAGAAGTTTGCTACACAGTTACTGATGCATTCTCTCACTCAGCCTTGGGATCTGCCGCTCAGGTCCCAGATTGGCCTGTGTCATGATGGATGTCGGGGGGGGGGGAGGGGCTTCCAGTTGGGCTGTGTGGGGCCAAGGTTGGGCCCTGAGTATGTAATCAATGTTGCCCAGTCACTGGCCTGGCGACATCTTTACCAAGGTTCTGGCCATCAACTCTGCCTCCCCCTCTCACGCTTGTATTTTTCTCCTTCCCAAATGATCTCACTTTTGGTTTATTGCTGCTAGCTGTTCTCAGTGCATTTGAGGCTGCTGCAACTCAGTAAGCTAGAGTCACGCCTGCCACAGTTTTTATGTGCTTCCTGCTCTCTGCCATTCCCCTTCTATGAGTCCCCTCTTCCTCTGTCCCACTTTTTGACCTTGGCAGGAGCAGATGATTTTGTTGCCTGTAATGAGGAATCTCGATTCATCAATGGCCTGATGTGAACAGGCATTTTCTGTTAACATCCCCCCACCTCTACCTGATCTTATTCCCCCACTCCCTTCAGCTTTTTGCTTTGTCTCTTTCCAAAGAGCATAGTTTTTCATGCAACCCCCGTAGAAGTGACAGATTGCTTGATTTATCCAGATAATGCTGAGTTGTTCTGAGAAATTATTGGCAGAGAGGGGAGGCTGCAGGCCATGGATGGGAAGGAACTGGACTTGCTAGTGTGGGAGCTGCTTTGCTCTGTTATATTCCCACACACCTCAAGGGTATTTGAATATTAAAACTGTGTGGGCAGGGCCTATTCCTTGAGTCTTTCCCACTCAGTTGGTATCCCCCTTTGCAGCAGGGTGCTGATTGCGTGCGGAGAAGCTCATGCAGTCTCTGCCAGTAGTTTGGCAGCACACCAAGTTGGGTCCTCAGGCTGGGATGCCTGGTTTCTGAACAGGCAGTATTAACACTGATGGAACATAGGAAGCTGCCTTTTACTGAGTCAGACCATTGGTCCATCTAGCCCAGTACTGTTGAGTTTCAGGCAGGAGTTTTCCAGCCCTACCTGGCTGGAGATTCCGCGGATTGAACCCGGGACCTTCTGCATGTAAAGCATGTGCTCTGTCACTGAGCTGTGGTCCCTCCCTATGACACTTCCCTCGCCAGCCTTCCTGCTAAATAATGCGGAAGTTGTAAGCTCTGGCACTGAAAATATGTTGTGAATTGAAAACTCGAGGATCGCTGTCTGCTCAAAATTAAGCCCTGATTACAGCTTTAGTCTGCAGGGATGGGTGTGTAGAGGGTTGATTCTGGGTGTGTATATTTGTAGACCGCAAATGGAGGTAAGTGGAATACATCAACCCAATGCTCTCAGTGTTCAGTTGGCTTGAGTGTCAACAGTCTGCAAGCCTAAACTATTTTGTCTGCCGAGCTATCTTCTTTTAATTTCTGTTGATAATCTTCAACTTTTTCAGACTTGGGACACACATTTAATCTCAACCTACAACATGGGACCCACTTTTAATTTTATGCTGGGCAATCCCTTCAGTGTTTCCTTTTCTCTCCTCTGTTGACTTTTCTCCCTCTCCTACTCTTGCCTTCTCTCTCTAAGGAACTTTTAAAAAGAGGAGACTGTTGTGGTGATGGCTGTGGTGTGACCCACCCTAGGTGGGGTTGCAGTCAGTTGTGGGTCAAAACTCACCAGCTCGATGGCTCTCCTTCACTGGTGATATTTAAGCAGAGGCTGGGCAACCGTATGTCAGGGATGCAGCATGCAGGGGTTGGACTGGGTGACTTTCAAGCTCTCAGGGCCACATTCCAGTGCTGGGTGAGACCAAAGGCAAAAGGGGTGGACCAAAAATTAAAAAAAGTACCAGCATATTTTAGCTTAAAGTTCCTACTGCCAGTAATTAAGCTTGAGGAGAGGCATTTCAGCATTTTAGAATGGGCTGGCGGGTAGGGGGGCTGTACAAAAGCCAGGAAACCACCAAACATTGGAGGAAAGGGGTGTGATCTTTGGGGAAAACCTAGCGGGCTGGATTGGAACCCCCAAAGGGCTAGATATGGCCCCTGGGCGTGATGTTTTCCACCCCTGCCCTATATGATGCTTTCCCTTCTCTAGGTGAAGGCCTATTTCAGACATAACTGGTTTTCCACTACGTGAATGAACCTGTAGTTTGTTTAGTTCGGATGGTTTGTTTAGAAGCGGATGCTTGTGATCTTCTTGAAGCCAGGAAAAGGGAAGGGGAAATGTGCAGGCCAAAGGTTTCCTGTTACCGTATATCTGAAATGGGCTGAAGCAAACTAAAATACTGGGGTGGCCATATAGGCCTTACGTAAGGTGGATTTGCAAAACTGTGGTCATTCCCAGACAGAATGCTTTTATTTTTTATGTCAGGCACATTGATTCAGCATGCCTGGTACCTGCCAAGTTACACAGGGCCTATGTTAATCCTGTGCTCATCACTACTAATCCGGACAGAAAACTGAGGGCGGGCAGAATCAACAGAAACAGACGTGTAAAAACCCTTATGCCAGCTGGTACCTCTTCCTTGACGTTCTTCTTTTCCCCTCCATTTCCAATGTTGCGCTTTAGTATTAAATCAGCCATGGGGACACTGCTGTCTGGACACAGCTCTAGAGTTTGGAGATGATGAGCAGTGCATGCCAGACCTGGATGCTGCTCAGCAGAGTTGCATGGAAGGCCCAGAAACTTTCCTGTGAGTAATCAGGAAATTATTGAATCCATTTTGCTGATTCAAGTTGTCTGCTGAGACTCTCTGTCTTTCTCTATTAAAATATAAGAGACCTCTGTGGGCAACTAATGCTACTGAATCCCAGCCAGGCAGCACCTGCTGCCAGTATAGTGTGCTCCCAGTTCCCTTCCGTCCCAGTTCTGCTGCTTTTGCCCTTTTGTACCTAGCAACAAGCCCACTGGAGGCCAGCCCACTGTTCTGGCGCAAAGGCAACATATTGTAAGTTCTGGATTTGGTTGCTTTTAGTTGATGTAAAGGCATTTCCGCAAGCTTGAGCTTATCCCCAACACATTGCAGTAGAGACTAAATTATGATTAACAAACCCTCATCAATTTATTATTTTAGGCCTTTGAAGTTGGCATTCCCACTTCTCTCCAGAAACACTATTCAGATTAAGACAGTGTGGTATACATTGTTGAATTATCACTTTCAGGGAGTAACTTGAAGTTCAGAGTTGCTCCCCTCTCAAGAGCCTAGGATCTGGGTGAATACCCTTCTCCATGCCATTCTCTGATCACAAAATTCATTTCAGGGTTTGCTGTGAGACCCTGCATAGTGACATGAAGCAACAGAGGTTGGAAGATGGAGCAAATTTCAGTATCTGTGCCCTGCAGAATCCTCTGTAAAGTAGCCTTCCCCAACCTGGGGCCCTCCAGATATGTTGGACTGCAAGTCCCAAAATTCCCAATGGCCAGGCTGGCTGGGAATTATGGGAGTTGAGGTCCAACACATCTACAGGGTGCAAGGTTGGGGACTGCTGCCATAAAGGATCCCTGTGCTGAGGGATGTATGTTTTAAATATTTCTGTGTTCCTCCTCCTCTTGAGTCCTTTTAATTTGGACTGTGATGAGCACACAGGACTAGAACCTTCTGAGAGTTCTTGGGATTAGTCAAGGATCTTTCTCTATCATGTTTTCCACAAGGATTTCTCATTTGGAAGCAGAGACTGGAATCTCTGGGTTGTATCCATTATCTTCCTGCAGTTTCCTTTTTCATAGGTCTTTTAGTTGGACACAGTTGCGTCTTATTTATTTATTTATTATATTTATACCCCGCCTTTTTTCCTGCAAGGAACCCAAGGCGGCTTACATAATCTTCCTCCTCCTCTCCATTTTATCCTCACAACAACCCTGTGAGGTAGGTTAGGCTGAGAGTCAGTGACCGGCCCAAAGTCACCCAGTGAGTTTCAGGGCTGAACGGGGACTAGAACCCAGATCTCCCGAGTCCCAGTCCAGCACTCTCATCACTACGCCACACTGGCTCTGAATGTTCCCAAGTTTTTTAGGTTTGTAATGGTTTTCTTCCCCCCCCCCTCAAAATAGTGTTGAGATTTTCACATTTTGCATATGTTCAATTTAAATCGTTGAATACATTCAATTTAAATCCTTAAAATTAGAAACCAGAAAGTTGGACTGTTGGAATATATCTGAAGAAATGGGGGGTTGGGGGAAAGTGAACAAATCAGCCAAAATGCAGGCTTTTGTTTTCGGAAAGAGTCTTAAGATTCTATTTTATTTATTTATTTGTTTGTTTGTTTATTTAATTTTATACTGCCCAATAGCCAAAGCTCTCTGTGCGGTTCACAGAAAACACAGACCCCAAATACAATAAAATACCCCCATTTTTTTTCAATATACAGAATTTAAAAACAATAATAGTTTACCAACTAGACCTGTTAGAAACAGCTGACATAAATGCCCCATCATGCCATAAAATGCCTGGGAGAAGAGGGCAGTCTTAACCTGGTGCCGAAAAGATGACAGAGTTGGCATTTTTACAGTGTTAAAAGATTCTGATGGTTGATAGTAGTATTAATCCAGGACTAAAATAATAGTAATTTGGAAATTATCCATGTTGCTGATTGTGAGCAGGGCTGGCTTGGAGAAAGGGGAGAGGGGAACACAGGAAGCTGCATTATATGGAATCAGACCACCAGTCCATCTAACCTAGTATTGTTGACACTGTCCGGCAGTGCCTCTCCAAGGTTTCTGGCCGTAATTTTTCCAGCCCTACATGGGGATGCCAGAGATTGAACCCAGGGCACTGTGCATGCAAAGCATGTGTGCTACCACTGAGCCATGGCCTTTCCATGGGAGAAATGGGAGGGGGTATGTCAAAGATGGCGGCTTCTGTGAAGCAAAGACTTGTACCATGAATCATTTTGATGTGAAAAACTCTCCCATCTCCCTGGGGTGAGACCGGACGGTCATCAAATACAGCCTTGACTCACCCACTGGCGGTAACACCTCTATCTCTATATTAACCCCTTCTCTCATCTCCTTCTGCATCACCATGCTGGGGGAAGCTGCATCTGAACTGAATTTCAGCCTGTTTTACAGCTGTTAAAGGCAGAAGAAATTTACAGGGCTGGGGAGAAAATGTAGGAAACCCGAAGCCAGCCTTCCGCAACTTGGTGCCCTCCAGATGTTTGGGCTTCAACTCCCAGAAACCCCAGCCAGCATGGCCAATGGTGGTGTTGCAGTCCTAGGCATTGCAGTCTAAAACATATGGTGGGCACCAGGTCAGGGAAGGCTGCCCTAAGCCTACCTAGCCCAAGATGAAGACACTAGTCCCTAGCCAGACTACCAAGAGACTCCCTAGCAAGGCCGGCCCTACCATTAGGCAGGCAGCTGTCTCAGGCTAGATACTGGGGGGTGGGGCAGGGAGTGGCAGTCACGTAGGGTTGGGGGGCAGAGCTGTGTGTGCCACACGGCCTGCCCTGCTAGCCTGCTGCCTCCGGGTGCAGTGCAGAATGCTATTCTATTGCCATTGTTGGAAGTGACAAGATTCAGCAGCCACTCTGGCTGGCTATTTTGTCCTTTGCTTCAGGCAGCAAAATATCTCGGGCAAGCTCTATTCCCTAGACAACCCCTCCCTCATCACATGGTAAAACTATTTGTGGACTCGCGCTGCAGGTGAGGGATTAGGTACATGGTTTAGGGTGGCGTTGGGGGTAGAATTCTACATGTAGAAAATGTGTGTGCTACGGAGAAGCATTCTAGCCTAGCCATCTCTGTGCAGGGAGTTTTGTTCTGTTTTTTGTTTTTGTTTTAAATTTGGGAGAGATTCCTATTGTGCAGTTTCCGTGCTTGTAATCCAAAACACTCGTATATAAAAGCGAGTCTCTGGCGGGCGTGAGCGGGGTCGATTTCGGCCCACTACGCCCACTCGAGGCGAGTGGTTACATCCCTACACTACTTGTATTGCAAGGCATTGCTTGTTTATCAAGTCAAATTTTTTTAAAAATTTTGCTTGTCTTGCAAACCGCTCTCAGACAAAGTTACTTGCAATCCAAGGTATTACTGTATCTGGAATAGTGGCAGTCAACAGCCTTTCCAGTACGTGGCTCAGCAGAGCAGTAGTGGCCCTAGCGAGTTAGAAAGTAAGGCTGATGCACCTGGCCTGTTCTCTGCTATGTGCCTCACCAGAGGAGATATTTATTTATTATATTTATATTTATTTCCTGAAAAGAACCCAAGGCAGCTTACATAATCCTGTCATACATAGTCCAGTCAGCTGACCTCGTCCATACAAAAAGCGACTTCCAATACAATTGTGGATTGCAGTTTTGTTTAGTGAGAAAATGACTTGTTTAGTCACTAACCTTAAACAAACAAAAAATACCAGGAATCTTTTTTTTTTTAACTTCTAGATCTGTTACTTTCACCTTTTTCCTTGATGGTGTGAAAGAGGGTTCATAGCATGTATGTAGTAGCGAACTAGCTACTGCCAAAGTACTCTTTCTTTAAAACACACACACCCCTTAATCTTTTAGAAACAATAACAAAGACAGTTATGCTGGTCCATGGTGGGGGCGGGATCCAAAAACCCTTATTGGGACCACCCAAAATTCCACAAAAATATGCAAGCTTTCAAGTTCTCTAGAACTCTTCATCAGCCTAATGTGCAAGCTTTTGAGTTCTCTAGAACTCATCATCATTTTAATCAGGCCCAACTGTGGATTTTATATTTCTTAATCTTTGCTTTAAAAAAGAAAACACCCTTTAGCTAACTTTCAGGAGATTGGAATGAGCTCAGTGTGTGTCCGTATCTGATCATGTTTGCTAACTGTTCCCACTGAGAACAACAGCGTACATATTATGTGCAGTTTGGAAGGGATATTTCAACCCCAAGGATGTATGTCCAAAGATGTATTGTCCAAGGCTGACAGATAGTAGAAGGAGGAAGGAAGGAAAGATGACTTCCGCTTTCTTTGTAACAAATTAACGCCCAGGCAGACTTGAGGGACAAGCTTCTAATAGCAGCTGCAGTTAACATGATTTCTTTGTAGTTCCCAAAATCTTTACTTTAATGCCTTCTATGTACTAGTGCCTTACTGTACACCCACAGGCACAGCATTTCGACAAGCTAAGAAATTAGTATAATTTCTTGGCTATGTCACTAACCATGCAATCCCCCTCCGCAATTAATAGGATTTCATTGCTGCAATCTGTTATCTTTCTCTCACACTACAACAGGTGGGTGTACTGCCATTGGCTGTGTTCAGATGTTGCCATTAGCCATAGTTTATTGTGATGTCCAAGCACAGCCCTTGTTGTCAGCTTGAGGTCCTTTGTTTTTATTCACATGAAGTGTAAGTCCAGTCCTGGACTGGCAGACGCTATTAAATATATTACAACAGGGGTGACCAGAAGGTAGATCTCCAGTTGTTTTGGACATGAACATCCAGAAGCCCCTGGAAGCATGGCCAATGGTCAGGAATACTGGAAGTTGAAGTCCAAAACATCTGGAGATCTACTTTCTGCTCACCCTGTATTACAACTCACCTGGTTGCCATAGGTGACAAAGAATTCCTTGCAGGTGAGTGAGTGGCCTGGCAATGGAGGGACAGATTGTTCTGTCCCTCCTATACAGCCTGCTTGGTGCCCATGCTGGCTAAAGAGGAAGGGGCTTCTGGCAAGCATGGAAACACAGCTCTGTCCCTTTTCTTCCAGCCTACTTGGTAGAAGACAACTTTCTTTACTAGTCTGCTGAGAAGCTAGTAGCTTGCATTTCCATTCTTTCCACACAGAATGGGGCTCCCTCTCCTTTGTGGCCAACATGGAATTGCAAGCTACGGTATTACTGTACTAGCCTCTTAGCAGGCTAGTAAAAAAATAATGTGTAGGGCAGTAACTTTTGTGGGATTATTTACAAGACTGAACTGTTGCAACTATATTAGTGATGGACTATCCACTGTTAGTTTCTTTGCTTTGTGTTATTTTGCTGCTGTTCTTGTACACTGTGGATGTAGAATACTTCGTTGAAAGGGAGGTCACAGGTCATGGTATAGTGGTGAGAGTGTTGGTCTGGGACTCGGGAGATCCGGGTTCTAGTCCCCGCTCTGCCATGAAACTCACTGGGTGACTTTGGGCCAGTCACTAACTCTCAGCCTAACCTACCTCACAGGGTTGTTGTGAGGATAAAATAGAGAGGAGGAGGATTATGTAAGCCGCCTTGGGTTCTTTGCAGGAAAAAAGGCAGGGTATAAATATAATAAATAAATAAATAAATCCCTAGCAGATACAGGAAATCAAAGACTTGATTGAGGAGGGTCTCAGAAAAGCACACTTGGACCAAACAACCCAACAAGACTACCTAATCCAATGCTTGAGGACACAATGAGGCAACGAAACATGCATGAAATACAGGAACTTAGGAAGAGCAAAGTACCAAAGGAAAATGTATTATCAATAAGAACAAATATAGTGCAACCAAGAAATAGTTGCTTACTACTCCATATTTCTAATTCTTCCCCAATCTGGTACACTCCAGATGTGTGAGACTTACTTCCATCACCCTCTGTTGGGCACTAGGTTAGGGAAGGCTGATGCAGACATTAATTTACCGTCCTGCTTTTGCAGTTCCTAAAAGCCTTCCAAGACATTAATAATTTTTTTAACAGTACTTCTGGGAACTAGAGCAGGACTACTGTGACAACTGATACACTATGGTGCCTCCTTGGCGAAAAAAGCATGTCTCTCTATGGCTGTTGACAGATTCAAGTATCCTCTATGGAGAGAAGGTAGACACTTAACTATCATATCACATGAGATATCCATTAACCTCTTTTAACAGATAGGAGAGATGCAGGAATATGCGAAACCCATAATACCACAGAAATATAAAAATCCCAGTAGGCCCAATAATGTAAGATATACTACAACATAAGCCAAATGTGCTTCAGCACAAAAGTCGTCATCAGTGGCCTAGTAACATCATAACACATCTGTAAAAAAGCAATACATTAAAAAAAAGAAAATGAAAAAAAAAACAACAAATACTCCCCAATAGGCTTTGGCTTTTCAGTGGGCAACTTCAAATGGAGAAAGACTAATATTATATGTAATTATCATTTTATGTAATTAAAGGATCATGTACACAGTGTTCATTATTTGTTTTTCCTTATATCTGTTTCTGGTTATATCATGAGCAGGGACACATGTGTGACTGGGAGGGTAACCTGCTTAGATTATTTTTAGGAGACTTGCTGCACACTTAGAAGCTGGCTGAAATCTGGCCACAACCAGCTGCAGCAAACTGGTCCAGGCTGAAAACCGTTGTAGAAAAGTAGACCATGCAAGATGGGGAGACAAATATGAGCCGCAAGATGTATTAGTATTAAATCCTTATAAGGGACCTCAGGGCTTGTTATTGCTTTCCTGCATCTCAAGGGTAAGACTTGAGAGACCAGTTGCCTGGACAGCACTGGCATTAATGTTTCTCCTTCACGGGAGCATAAACTAAATTATTTCTGTGAAGGAAATCCATGTGGAGAAGCTCACATTCATTGTAAACATTAAAACAGGTTCCCCAGGAATGGGTTGTGAAGCAGGAGGTGATAGAAACCTACTCCCTCCCAGGCCTTTCCAGTAAAATCCACTTTTGTGTGTATTCTTTCAGTGGGAATCCCTTGCAAAAAATCACCCCAGTGGATGAAACCGTTTCACTGGATTCATTAGTTTAAAAAATGCAACCTCTGGGTCATGTTTGTACAAAGTTATATCAGTTTAACATGCCCTTAATATGATTTTGTTCTCACTGAGAGAGAAGAGTTTAAGCAAGGTGGGAGGAGGAGAAAAAGGACGGATTCATCTTTAAAGTTGAGTGGATTATATATCTCTACTCCTGACCTGCTTGTTCCTGTTAAATGTTACTGGAGCGGGGCCCACTGTCTCTTCCCAAGATGCCTGTGTCTATTTGACTTCTGGAAAGTGGAGCAGAAAAGAGCCTTGGGAAATCCTTCATATGTCTGCACTGAACATGCCTCTTCTTTTAGGAAAAAAGTGGGGAACATGCTCCTGTTCATAAAAAGTGTATACAAACAGTTCACATATAAGAGACACTTCCCTGAATGAGAGTTGACAGGACGGTGCTTACCTTACTTGGGTTTATGCAACCCCAGAAAGGTTTGTATACAAGCCTTTCTTTCCAGACGGTATGCCAGTTCACTCTCTTCTTCTACTTCCTTCCCCATCCTCACTTTCCCCCACAGTGTTGGCTTCACTTCAACCAAAAGCAAATAAAAGTCAAAATAACACCCTGGAGTGAATCTCATTAATGGTATATAGAGGTTGGAGGCAAATAAATTGTACCCTCTTTCTCTGAAAGCTCCTCCCAGAGAAGACTGATCAATATAAAAACATAACCTAAGAAGAGCCCTGCTGGATCAGTGCAAAGGCCTTTCTAGTGCAGCCTTCTGTTTCCAGAGTGGCCAACCAGATGCCTGGGAAGCCCAGATTAAGGACTATAGCCCTCACTTTATGATGTTTCCCCAAGAACTTGTGTTGAGAGGCATACTGCCTCTGATACGGATGGTAATTTATACCTATCATGACTAGTAGTCATTAATAGCCTCATCCATGAATTTGTCCCTTTTAAAGCTGTCTAAGTTTCATAGATTTCATAGATCATAGAGTTAGAAGGGGCCTAACAAGGCCATGATAGCCGTCACTACATGGTAGTGTAGTGGTAGTCAATAAGCTAGGTCTACGCTTTGCGTTACTTCATGGGAAAGCTGATCTTCCTTGCTGCTTCCCGTTCAGCCTTGTCCCTGGCAATGCCTGAAAAATCCTATCAAGTACGTGTCCAGTCTTTTTCTCTCTCTTCTAAAGGGACTGCGCCTTTTATGTTTCCCATCCACTCTGATCCACTTGCTCCTGGATAAAAGCAAAATTGATTTCTGTCTGTACCCTGGACATTTGTTTAGGCCAGTAGCTGAACAAGATTCTTTCTTCTCTTCCCTCTTCATCCACAGGAGGAGGAGGGAGAGATGTATGTCACCAGTCAGAGAGCTTGGCAAGTTTTCCGGAGCTTACGTTCCGGCTGGGAACCCCTAGCAGCATCCCAAATGTCAAAGAAAGTGGCATCCAGATTGTTACTATGCAGGGGCATTCTTCTGACATTTCCTGCCCAAGCAAAGCATTGTGGGAGCTGCCAAGACCCTTGCTCTGAGTGTCTTAAGCGGGAAGTGGACATTTCAGAAACTATTACATTGGAAAAGCTTAAAGAACCACAGGGATAGTCCTCGAGAGAATGAATCTGTATAGATCTGGACCATAGAGGGCTTTGTGGTTAGCACTGTGGGAAAGCATTCGAGATGTGTTCAGTTTCTTTCTCTGCCAAGGCTTAATTTTAACCTTGGGCAAGTCATTTTCTATATTGATAGGCATCACATCTACCTAGTAATGTGTGGTCATTGATCGGGCTTAGCCTATTTGGTGACATCACCAAATGAAAGCTTGTGTGCCGTAGTGGTTTGTGTGTTGGACTAGGATCAGGGAAACTCAGGTTAAAACCCTTGGGCCATTTACCATCTTTCAGCCTAGCCTACCTTACAGGGGTTGTTGTGAGGATGGGAGAACCATGTACAACTGCTCCGAGCTCCACTGTGGAAGGGTGGAATAAAATTTTTAAATTATTGTTATTAAGCATCTCGGTAGCTGTTACACAGTCATATGATCACATATTGATCATGTATTTTATTAATACACAATGTTTGTTATTCCGTGTCCCTAAGAAGAATGCTGTCCCTGTGAAATACATATTGAGGTAGTTTTGTCATTTAGGTTTGCATCTGCTGCCCTGATGTAAACACTTCAGTCTGTAGAAGGATTCAGGGGCCTTACATTAGGTCCTATAGCATCAGTGGCTTACAGCTCTTCATGCAATACAGGTTATCTCATATCTATGGAAGGGGGTTGCCAGGGCATGAATTATCCTGGGAATTTGAAAACCCCAATGAAGCAAAGCTACTAATGTGGTGGGGGCACATCAGTATTTAGAATTTGCACTTATCTCAGGAGGGAACTTTGAGAAAGAAACTTGCCCCCTTCTTAATGTTTGTAGGCATTTATCTCCCCCCCCCTCCCCCGAATGCAGTCTCTCTCACCCATACCCTACCCAAGATAACAATGTCAACTCCTTCCTGCCAGTACCCTAGTGCAGGGGTGGGCAGACTTCAGATCTGCTTTGTGTTTTAGAAGAATCCCAAGGTCCACCAGCCAGAGCATTAATGAACAGAGTGCCTCTGAGCACATTCTGAGTCAAGGAATTCACTTTCAGTACTGAACTGAGCTCACAGTCCTTTCTCACAAAAGCCTGCTTTTGTTCTCTTTTAGCTGGGGTTACCTCAAGCTTTCTTCTTTTCAGCAGCCTAATTTGAGTAGGAAAAGTCATTTTGTTTTGGCTATTGTTCGATAACTAGGCATCAGAACTCTTGCTTGCCTACTGCAAATCACTTAGAGATCTACCACTTGATCCTGATCTTCCTTCTGCCCACCTGTGAACTAATGGAGAGAACTCCCTTGTCTGTGGGGTGCTGCTTTACCCAAGATACATTTTCTACATGAAAGCTGCTTCCCTTGAGGCAATTGTGTAGATCCTATTTGTAGCTTATCACATGCTATGAATTTTCACATCTTTCTTTGTGTGTTTATACCCAGTGGGAAACCACAGTTGTCAATGACTTCCCACTGCATGTGTGCATAGATAGCAAAACAAATACTTCTGTGCTCATCAAAATGTAATATGCAGAATAGATACAGTTTCCCACAAAGAAATCCCTTTTGTGCAGGAAATTTCATTTATGTGAACTGAAGTGGCCTTGAGACAATAGAATAATGGAAATGCAGTCATTAGAAGAAGAAGTAGATGAAAAAAATAAACAAACAAGTTTTCATCTCTTGAGGGCCTTGTCATTTCGTGTTGCAATTCTGTTTTGTGTGTGTGTTTGCTTCAGAGTAGACTTGCAAACTTTTTCAGAGAAGAAAGTTTCAAATCTGGAATGTCAATATGAAGGGGGGAAATTGCATCAGAATATTTGTCATTTTCTGTCCTATTATAACTCTTTAAAAATAATTTTGAAGTATGGATTAGTTTTAAAAAACTTACAGTGAAAGACTGAAATGTGACCTTTTTTCATCATGTTTGCCGTTCTGTGGGGAACAATTCTTTTGGGAGGAGCAAAGATAGAAAACGTCTTGTGTGAGAAACCTCTCCCATATATCATATGGGAGCGTGATGTGCTCACACTATAGAAATGAAAGGATGGAAAGCCAGAGGCTGTTAGTGTGGCTTGTTGAGTCTTGCTTATTTCTGAAAGGTTATGGGGAACAGAAATGTGGTGAATTGACTGGCATAAATATATTAGATTCCTAAAAACCACCAGCATCCTGGTTATTTTAGTATCCTATGAGACATTGTCACCTGACAATTCTTCAGCCCGTGTGACAAGTAAAATAAATCAATAAAATGCTGATGGATATAATGTGTTCAAGCTCTTGATATCTCGTGCCCAGTGAGTGCCAGGGTGGTCTTTTGGGAGGGAGAGAAGCCTCAGGTCCTTGGAAAAATTAAGCTGCCTCCACATTTCCAAGGATGTGGGACTTTAAAGGACAGGGGCAGTGCCTGTTCAAGGGCAAGGGTAGTTATGGCAGAGAACAGTATCTGCTTAGGGGAGAAAATAGGTTTTCTGTGTTCCATGACAAAAGAGCCAATATGGCACAGTGACTAGAAAGTTAATCTTGGATTGGGAGAACCCGGGTTCAAATCCCCGCTCAGCCATGAAGCTCATTGGGTGGCCTTGGCCCAATCAGTAGCTGTCAACCCAAGTCCCTCACAGGCCCTATGATGTGGGAATGCTGCTCCGAGCTCCTTGAAGGGTAACATTAGACAAGTTGTTGAATGCCATGCTTGTGATGCTCCAACAACTACTACCAGCAGCTGCAATCCCAGCTAGGATCAAGGCCCTCACAGTTCCTGTTTATTTAATAAATAAGGCTAAGTATCCCAAGCATGAAATTCAAAGTCATGTTTAATGTGACATCTAGTTTGACCCATAAATAAGTGTGTGCATTGCCAAATTCAGATTGGGACGACCATGCACCAGGAGGGGAGGATTAAACCTTCCCCCACTACCACTGTTTTTTCCTGAAATTCCCCCTCTCCATGGGGAGGGGTTAAAATTAGAAAAAAGTCTCCATTAACACTAAATGTTGTGGGGTAAGCAGTGGGGGGGGGAGGTTTAATCTTCCCCTCCCAGTGCATGGTGGTCCCGATCCAAATCAGGACTGTTCATGCTTACACTAGAGTAAATATAAAGCTAACCCTCAGCTATGTGGTTCGTGTGTAGTGTATGGTTTGGCTGAGAGTGAGTGAGAGAGAGAGAACTGGGTGAGGGGAGGCGTGTGTGTGTGTGTGTGTGTGTGTGTGTGTGAGAGAGAGAGAGAGAGAGAGAGAGAGAGGAGAGAATATTTGAGTTTGAAAAAATCTATAATGGTGGCCAGCATTTTCACTTGTGCAAAAATGCATTATTAGGCCACAGCTAAAGTTAAAATTAGCAAAATATGCCCCTGAAAAGTACACACACACACACACACACACACCTTTCTCTATTTCATGCTGCTACCCTCAATAGTGTTGCAATTTCTTCTTAATCCTAAAGGTGAGGCAGTGGCGCTGCACTTGCGGCTGGCTGCCTTCTGTCTCCGGTCCGCCAGTACATAGGCAGCTCTGCTTTTGTAGCTCATTTGCTGCTCTGTAAAAGGTAGCAGTTGTGAGGCAGCACAAACTGGTGTGGAGGGGGATGTTCCTGTTGTTTGACCAAATATGGAGATGAGGTTGACCCGGAGAAGAGACAGGAGTTCTTCCATCCCATCCTGCAGTTCCCTTTTTTCCTTTCTGTGCAGAGAAAGTTTCTTACTTTAGGGTCTGTATTTGAATTGGCAACTGTGAAATTAGTTCAGTTTACTTGCTGGCCTGCCCCCCTTTCCCCATATCACTCTGGTCAATTGCAGAGTGAACCTCCAACCAGACATTTGAACAAAGCCAGTCACCGTTTGTATCCAAAACCTTACAGCTTCTTTCTCCCCCTCCACCTCTCCTGCTTGAAATGTATCTCAGGTCCCAACATCAGAGCTGCAGGCAAGTTTGTGTGTGTATGTTGATGGGGGTGGGCCGGTGGGGTGAGGGGGGAAACCTGCATTTCTGACACCTTGAATCATTCAAGGGGGAGTAGCCGCGGAAGTCTCAGCTGGTGTTTCTCTGTTGTTTCTGAGGGCTGCTCTGATACAGCTATTTCCTGTGCAAAATAATATGATCTTATGGAAATGGATAGCCAGGCCTCTTGTATGCAATTGGTTCCCTTCCTGGAATTGACACACAAATCACTCCCATGGTGAAAATCCTAACGTGGGAAGGATGTACTCTATTGCCTGACTCATTTGTCAAACATAGGGATGTTGAGCCTCTCACAAGCAGACTAAAGATAAAAATCCTTTTCTACATCATAGCACAGACGTCTCCTAGCTGGCACCCTCCAGATGTGTTGGACTGCAACTCCCATAATTCCCAGCCAATATGGCCATTGGCCATGCTAGCTGGGAATCATGGGAGTTCCAGTCCAATATATCTGGAGGATGCCAAGTTGGAGAAGCCTCTTACAGCATTTGTCAGACAAAGGACATGGGGACCCAACTCCCTGAACAAAAAATACAATATGGGAAGTGGTATTTTATAGTCTTGTATTTCAGATGAGACTCTTGTTTAACATTTCAAAAATTCCAGTTCTGTGATTAAAATGAATTATGCAATTCTGTGATTAAAATGAATTATGCAAAGTAATTTGTGTTTATCTACTTTGCCTAACTACCGTAATACTTTTCTACTGTGTCTAATTTATTCTGCATTAAAGTTACCTAAAAATGTAGATTCTCCCCACCCCAAGATTTAAGTGGCAGTGGATACAGTAGGATGTGGCTGGTAGGGAAGGTGGCTTTAAACAGCTGTAAGAAAAATGCCCAGAAAAACCAAAAAGACAGCTGGGGAGATCACAACAATCCATCTGTGCAGCTGTCTTTTACTGGGGCTGGGTTTTGGTTTGAAACATACTATAGACTGAAATGCAGAAAAGGGATATGGTTAGAGGTACTCCAGGACGTAGACCACTGAACTTTCTTCCCAGCCAATCCAGCAGCTGGGTTTGAAACTTGTTTTTTAATCCTCAGCAGCAGCAGCCGCTGAGACTCTCAATATGCCACATTTTCACAGCAAATACTAGATTCCATGCCTGCACAATCACAGATGTAGATATTCTGTTTCAGGGGTGCCAAAGTTCCCCAAGGCTACACCATCATCTAGACTCTAGATCAGGGTGGGCAACACGTGTCCCACAAGTCACATGCAGTCCCCACAACCCCCCAGCCACGCTCTGCTGCCCTCCGAAAAAAACTTATAAGAAAAATTAACCAAAAAACAGCATCTGTAGTAGCTACAGAGCACCAAAACAGCCACATTTAGCTTGTTTGCAAGCTAAATCTGGCCCTTTTGGGTCTACCAATTATCCCCCCTTCATTTTTTCTTCTTTTTGGGGGGTTGGGTGCCCTGTGGACTGCATGGATTGCAGCCCGCAGAGGTGTTGTCTGTGGAGTAAAAATGGCCCCCATGACCTCCCAAAGTTGCCCACCCTTGCTCTAGGTTGTAGAGTGAGTGGTTCACCTATATGTGTCTCAGTCCATTCACAGTGTCTTCAGTATGTTTCATATATTACGTTCTTGTTCACAACATGTATTTGCAGACAGTGTTGACCGCCACAGTTGTCCATGTTTGGGAAGTTAGGAAATACTTACGTAATATAAATAATGAAAGTGGTGGAAGATGAAGGAAACTGGGCTTAGAGAGTGGGATCAAAGCAATCGTCTTCCTTGACACGCCCATTGATCTCTTCTTTCTTTGCAGGCCTGTCTGGGAACCCTGCTGATCTGGAGAAAAGAAGGCAAGCATTTGGCCAGAACTTCATCCCACCCAAAAAGGCCAAAACCTTCCTGCAGTTAGTCTGGGAAGCACTGCAGGATGTCACGTTAATCATCTTGGAAATTGCAGCCATAATCTCCCTGGGTCTGTCTTTCTATCACCCTCCTGATGGAGACAATGAAAGTGAGTATGCAGCATGGTGTAGGATTGATGGAGACCCTGTGGTAAAATTGCTTCCATCCTTATACAAGCTCCAAAGCATGAAGATGTTCAGCAGGTCCACTATTCCTATCCATTTATTACAGCAGTCTGCCCACCTACTCCAGTGTTTGAGACTGCAGATCACAGTGGAGCAGATAGTGGGGGCAGGCAGTGTCGAGGTAGGGGAAAGTTAGACCTGCCTGTCTGAGAGTTCGAAACTGGGGCTTCTCCAAAGGGAAGATATCTTTCCTTTATCCCACAGTGGGCCTTTTGGTTTAGAATGAATGGCTCACCTTGTAACATAAAGTAGATCCATCACATTTCTTAGAAACAGGAGTTTGTACTTTTAAGAACTGGCTGCTGTGGTGGTTGTCTGGGCCAGTCAGTGTAAATCGATGTTAACCATTAATCTCTGCTGAATTTTCCCTGGCTGAAAAATGTTATATTCCCCCCTCTTCATT
Source organism: Shinisaurus crocodilurus (assembly GCA_021292165.1). NCBI lineage: Eukaryota > Metazoa > Chordata > Lepidosauria > Squamata > Shinisauridae > Shinisaurus > Shinisaurus crocodilurus. Next base: position 208,054,594 of record CM037877.1, read on the forward strand.
CCCTGACCTGACTGATTGTTAAACATAGATATTTTCCCCAGATGAATTATCCAGCTGGCAGAATGGCTGTGTTTTACTGCCCACTTTCTCATTCACCGTCACACACTAGCCTTCCCACTCTTCAGCTTGACATAATAGTTCTGAGTGGAATGAGATACAGTACTAAGAAGCAGTTTGATCCAAGAAGTTAATTTCAGAATCCTAGTAAACACATTAGATTGAATTTCAGTGAAGATACAAGTGATTTCTATTTAAATTAAATATTATCTGAGCTACATAATAGTGTCAGAGAACAGAAGATGGAATCCTGGCTGTAGGCTACTGATCATGCAGTTGAAAAAAATGCATCTGTTACGCCAGTATTCAAATAATTATATGGACTTAGATTGGGATCAGTGGCTGAGAAATGAAACTGTAGTGATGTCCAGAAGAAAGAAAATGAGGCTGAAATACCAGCCCACCAAGCTTTTTCATAAAGGATATCACTTCCTCATGTCTGGATTGTCTATATTACTGCTGTAAGCTGACAGTTCAAATTGAACCACATCCCTGTCATTAAGGAGGTTGTGACAATACTGAACAAGAAAGGAGGGCAGCTGAGGAGGTGTAATGCTCTCCCTATCCAGGTGCTGTTTTAGCAGATCTGGAAGCATCTTGCTTTTAGGGGAACGGATCCCATACTCTGTGGGAAAGTAATTTACCACCACCACCCCAAACCAGGGATTATAGGCTCAGTACCCAAAAGATGAGGCTGGCTAGCGCTGCCTGGAAAGGACCTCCACCATCTGTGTTGATAAGGCAGGCAGCAGAGCTTTGCTTCTGTCACTCCTTCCGAAGCCCTCAGACTATGGCAGGTTTCTGCACAAATTGCCCATTGACAGTTCTAGTCCAGGAGTGGGCAACTTGTGGCCCTCCAGATGTTTTGGCCTACAATTCCCATTCGTCCTAGCCATCATAGTTGATAGTGAGGGATCATGGAAGCTGTAGACCAAAAACATCTAGAGGGCCACAGGTGACTCACCCCTGGCCTAGCCTCACTTCTGTCACCTAATCCAGCTTCCTTCTTTTCGAAAGAGGGGATTCTATTACCTTTAACAGAAGGTGGAAACAAACCCTAAGCATCCTGGTATCCAATAATAAGAAGAGGCTAAAGAAGAAATGTTGTGAGGAGTACCTTTAAACATCTCATATAGTTCAGTTGTGCACGTGGCCCTAGATAAGGATCCCAGTCCCAATGTTTAGCATTAGCATCCCCAATGGTACAACACATGAAGCAGTTCGACTGGCCTCATCCCTACAGTTACCTCCGATCTGAAATCAGAGATAGCAACAGGGATTTCCCTGCATGCTGCTCCCCATCCCAATGGAGGGGGATCCTCCGGGGGAATTTCTCTAGGGATGGGACTTGGAGACCAAGCCCCTAGCCCTGGAGGAACCCCAGGAGGCTCCACGGGGCAGACTGGAGACATTGGATTGGATTAGGCCCACAGACTGGGAGTTCTTCACTCCTGTTTTAAGAGCATAAGTTAAACACATTGTAATAAGACTATTGATGTAGATCTGTTAGGTGTGTGCTTAGAAATTTCAGGCTACTATGTGAGTTTATGCTCACCACTGATTCTAAAATATGCCAAGGTACCCTGAGGTAAAGAAATAGGTGATCCTGGGCTTACTGATTTTGATAAGCTTATGATGAATGTCTTGTTTACCCATGAGTTAGTTCCAGCATCCAGTGGTATTTATAGCGCCTTGACTTAGCATTGCTCAGAGCTGCCATTTCCTGCTGGCTGATCTGTTAAGAAGTGCCAAATTGGGTAAGACCAATGATTAATTCAACCCAGCATCATGTCACTGGTGGTGACTAGACTGAATTCAGCAGAGAACTCAAGGTTTAAAGGGAGTGGTGGAAAACAAATTTGCAGTTGTATATTCTTACTATCACGGTTGCAACTAATATTCTCACTCTTCAAGAATCTATCTCCCTTTTTCCTGTCATGCTATTACCTTTCACAAATCTCATGGCCAAGAGTTCCATAGACTAACTGTGCATTATGTGAAATCAGCTTTTTATGAAATCTGATGGTTGTTCATTTCATTGAGTTACTCCCTGTGTATTGTATTCTTGAATATGCAGTGTTGGAATCACCATCAATGCAAGGTATCATCATTCACAGCACACAAGACAGGACTAAAATACAAATCCCTTGTTCACTTTTTCTGTCCTTTTTAATTTTTTGGTAGGTAAGACTTTGATACAGTCTTTACGTATATCTGTGATACCATGCCTCAGCTGACAAATACTGTTAAGACTTCAAGGCATTTCTTTACAATGAAAATTGGCCTTGCCTTTGGTGTTTTTGTTCCCTTTTCTCAAAAAATACTTTGCCATTCTGTTCTATCTTCTTTTTCTGTTTGTGACTTAATAGAACAGCTCACAGAATCAAGTTGTGCACACAGCAGTGATTTTTGATGTGGGCATTGTTAGCTATTCCCCCCTCCTCCCTCCTTCCTTAATAGTTCCTAACCTTTCCGCTTGCCTTTTGGACTGCTGTGGTGCATTGGTTACTTCAGCAATGCACAATGACTCCAAAATTTGTTTCTTGAGTGGCAATTTAGTGCTCAGTATTCTATACTTATACTAAATAGTTGTTTCCAGTGTGCATTATTTTGCACTCATCGCATTGAATTTCCTTTGACATTTCACTGCGAAGTCATTTAGTTTCATAAGATCATCCTGTTTACAGTCTTCTTTATCATCCTAAATGTTTACAGTGATATTTGCCTGCAATGCCAGGGTTATGTTTCCCTCTCTTGCCAGATTAATGTCATAGTTTGTGCAATGCTAGCAATGTAGTAGTATGCCCTATCCAAAGCATTTATTTACTGGAATAATGCGTTTTAGAATTAAGTCCAAATTAACAATCGCTTGTTAAATCCCGAAGGATTTCTAAGAGATTAGAGAAGTACAATATCCCTTTCTAAAAGTTGTCTTGCATCCTCCCCTAAAATGTATCCTTATACTCAAATATATTGTTGCAATTTCTTATTGCCAAATTCCAGGCCATGTCCTGGGACATAATGGGTAGTATCCTATAGTGCCCATGCATTCACAGGATCCACTGCTTGTGCCACTGGGCTTTTGCGGTTCTAAAAATATCTCAAAACAGACGGAAATGCTCATTTCTGGAATGGGGCAGATCAGCGGAGCTTCCAGAAAGGAGCTCCGCTGACCTGTCCTAATCCAGAAACAAATGTTTCCTCTCATTTCCAGGGTTATTTTTAGAACTACAAAAGCTCCATTGCACAAGTGGTGAGTCCCATGAGTGGAATGCTCATAGAGGTGGAGTGGCCCCGTTGGATACTGCCCAATATGTTGGGTTGGTAGGCGAGGTCTCTTGCTTGCTACAGTGGGAAAGCCAGCTCCAACCCATTTCAATCCTAAATTCCTAATTTCTGCTCAAAGATTCTCTTCATCCATTATTCTCAAAGCTAGCAACTACCTAGGCTTCATTTTGCCCAAATCTACAGAGATTGTATGGGAGGAAAGGAAGATAGACATCTCCTCAGGTTTTTACCTTATTTATTATATTTATACCCCGCCTTTTTTCCTGCAAGAACCCAAGGCGGCTTACATAATCCTCCTCCTCTCCATTTTATCCTCACAACAACCCTGTGAGGTAGGTTAGGCTGAGAGTCAGTGACTGGCCCAAAGTCACCCAGTGAGTTTCATGGCTGAGTTATTTCCATTAAGTAAAGAAGCTGTTCATTATTGCCGTCCTGCTTACTTGCAGGATCTGAACAAGATGGAATACTATTTGACTGGATTGTTATCCCCCCCCCCCCCCAATACGAGTTCCTACTATGACGCACAGCATAAAAAAGGGTAGCTTTGAGTATACAGGCAGTCCCCGGGTTACGAACGAGATCCGTTCGGAAGTCTGTCTTTAAGTCGAATGTGTACGTAAGTCGGAACAGAAGCTGCGCAATGTTTTCAGTGTTGCAAAGTATAGTATGTGCGTTCTTAAGTACGAACCATTGTATTTGACTCAGATTTTTACATATATGGCTGTCCGTTCTTAAGTATGAGTTTTCCGTAAGTCGGGACGTTTGTAACCCAGGGACTGCCTGTACTTGGTCTCTGCTCATTTTACTAATTTATTTATTTATTTATTACACCTCTATCCTGCCAAATAGCTAAAGCTCTTTGAGCAATTCACTAAAATTAAAAGCCTAAAATACAACATGATACAACGTCATATAAAACCTTTAAAAGTTTAAAATCCAGTAAGACCAGAGTAAAAACCACCAGCAGGGAAAGATCTACAAACACAGCACACATTTGAAACAAAACTGAAGAACTAAAAAGCTAAGGAAAAGACTGTGGAAATGGTTTGTTTTCTTTCTGGATGCAACCCATGTCACTGGTATGAAAAAAGATGCTAATCTTAGGAAACGTATCAAGTGCAGAAACTAATTAGAGCATATTGGGTAGAATCCAGCTGTGTCCCAGCACTAATGGCATTATGCTAGGGTAAACCAACATTTGCACAGCGTAAGTAACACTTGTAGGACAACGGGGAGAAGCGGTGATTTGCTGCCAAAATTTGGTGGCAAATCTCCACTTTTCCCCATTACCCTAGTAAGCTCTAGTTACATTGCACAAGCTTGGTTTACGCTAACACAACATCATTTATGCTAGTGCTCGGACACAGTTGGATACTACCCATTATTTGTTTTATTTTTAAACGCCACTGCTTATTTCTCTGACTTTTTCAAAATCCTGAATCCTTAATAAAATACCTTGAATTGGAAGCCTGGAGCTGATTAAGTGATTACAGTCATGCCTTGGATTGAGAGCATAATTCGTTCCGGAAACGTGCTTGTAATCCAAAACACTCTTATATCAAAACGAAATCCCCCCCCCAAAAAAAATTGTACAGAGATTTTTAATTTAAGCCATACTACAGTACTTGTATTGCAAGACGTCACTTGTATATCAAGTAAAAAAAAATTAAATCAATATTTAAAATTTTGCTTGTCCTGCAAAACGCTCTCAAACCAAGTTACTTGCAATCCAAGGTATTACTGTACTTGGATGCTTTCACCCACAGTTGACTGCTCTGTCTAAAGCTACTAAACTAACAGGAAGAGAATAATGGACTCAGGTCTAAGTCTTTCCCTTAAGTTACCATAAGTTTGAATTGTCTGCGTGTTCAGACTAAGATATTAAAATGTAGATAGTGGTGGTACTACTAGTATGTAAAAGAGTTGCACGCGCCTTTACCTCACACTTGCCTGGAATGCAGCAACATTCCCAAGGCCATCCCATCTTATCTGTAAACAGAATATTTTGCTCCATTTTGCCCTGTAGTGGTCAAACATCTGGTCTAGCCACTTTCTGTTGGTAGTAGTTTTCAACATAGATCATGCTGCTTTCCTTGTGCTGAGCCCAGAAAAATGTTTGGGCCAGGAAAGACAAAAGCAGTGATGAGGAGGAAGCATTGGAGTCAGATGTAATAAGGTAGGGTGTCTACAGAGGATCTATAGTGTTCCCATGTCCTGAGCCAGTCCTGGATAACTGCTGTTTATGCTTGACTATCGCAGAGTGTGCCTGATTTGCTACCTGGAAGACTCTGTGCAGATGTCTCCAGCTTCTTTCTTCTGCCCTTGGTGCTTATTCTTGTCAATCTGCTCTTCCTTCCTTGATTTTTATCGGCTGAGGAATCCTGCCCTTGATGAGGTTCCTGTCCTTCCTAGAAACCTTTGGAGCTACTCTAAAGGGTGCTGAGCTTTCAAGATAGTTTGGATCCTCCAGTAGTTACCGTCCTGCCAAACATTGCCCCAATTTCTTCTCAAGTCCTATATCCCACTGTAGGTTGAGACCTGAGTTCTGGCTTAAATACCTCTCTGGGCCTGTATCCTGTTCAGCACTTGGTTTGTGTTCCTTCTGCAACAAGCTTTGTGTGAGTTTCTGTTCTGAGCCTGTAGTCCTGTTTATTTTTTACAGGACTTGGCTTTCTCGTAAAGCATAGCCTGAATCTTGATCTTAAATGTTCTTTTAGCAGGGCTGTGCAGGAACTCTGTGGCTGTTCTATAAGGTCATCCCGTGGGTGGACTGTACCAATTCTCTCCTGACTACTGCAATTTTCCTGATTTTGGACTGAAGTGACTCACTATTCTGCAGTTCCACAAACAACTCTGCAGCTTTTAACAAATACACACACCACAATGTGGCATTACTTTAGCTATCTCCTGGAACTTAAGGAGATATTATATAGTTAGTAGTATTTATAATTTCATTTTTGAGATCGTTCAGCACTTCAGAGTGAATACCATCTGTTCTTTGTGACTTATCTCTCTCTAGCTTATCACTTTGCTCTTAAATGTCTCTCATTGAAACATCAATTTGTGACAGCTCTAAGATTTATTACCTAAAATGGGCCACTGTGACTATAATTTCTTAATTTAAAGAGCCTTGTATCCAGAGATCTCTGAGCCCTAAGGAGTCCAAAAGCCCCTAAATAAAGATGATTGTGCCCTCCCAGCCCCGGCTCGCTCCCTCCCGTTGCTGGGTGTGGCACCCGAGTGGCTGCCAAGTGAGCATCCCTGGGGGGAGCATTCCAGAGACAGGGTGCCCCTGCCAAGAAGGCTCGCTCTCTGGTCCACCTAACTTGAAAGGGCTGGGGCACCCGGCAAATGGCCCCTGGAGATGCTCTTGGTATAAGGCGGGCTCGTGAAGGGGAAAACACTCTTTACACACTACAGCAGCCTTCCCCAACCAGGTGACCTCTAGATGCACTGGACCACAACTCCCAACATCCCCTGCCTGTATGGTCAATGAGACTGCAATCCTGGGAGTTGTGGTCCAGCCCATCTGGAGGACACTAGGTTGGGGAAGGCTGCACTACAGAATATACTAAAGGTGAAATGACATACACACACACACTTTTGCGGACCAATCGTCCCCTGCAAAAGCGTGGGGAGGGCATTTTCAGCTGCTTTTGGGGGGCTGGTGGATTTTCCTGACATTTGGGGTAGTGGTGGCTTACCTTAGTCAATTTTATGAGGTGGCTGAGTGGTTCTCCCCCCCCCCCCTCACTCCCTTGTGCAGCTTTTTTAAAAAACCTCAAAGCAGCTGCTCACAGCAACAGCGAAGCTCTCCGTGCAGCCTCGTGGCCGCTACATCCGCATTCCCCAACCTGATGCTCTCCAGATAGATTGGTCTACAACTCCCAGAATCCCCCAGCCAGCTTCTGGAGGATTCCGGGAGTTATAGGCCCTCACATCTGGAGGGTTCCTGGTTGGGGAAGGCTGTGCCACAGGATATCTAGAATATACAGAATTATATTCTGTGCCCAGTAAGTGGGAAGGGACCAAGCCCTCCATGGTTCCTTTCCCTCTCAATCTACATGATCTTAAGTGGGTTTTAAATACTTGGGGCTAGTACCACAAGGATCCTGGTTATTCAGAGTAGCTGAAAGTGTCGCCTGGCAACAGGAGTTGTGAGCCAGTGTCTTATGGTCATCATTCACCTTCTGTGTAAATGAAATCTGAAAATTAGTTGTAGCCTGTGGCTCTTGATAAGTTCCAGTGTGGCCCTTGAGGCTCAGCAAGCTGCTCCTTTTATAGAGCTTACCTTCCCCAGCAAATATGTTTATAATTGCGTCAGCTACTGCCTGCTGTGTGGATGAACCTCCACGGGCATTTCAAAAAGCTTTACACTAAGCCTTTAGCAACATCCATCAGGCTCACAGATAAAAGCAAGTTGATCAGAGGATATCTTATCATTGTCTTGAAAGATATTATCTCTGCAGATTGGGGATATAGCAATAATTCTCTCCTCTTCTGCATGCTGTATGGTTTTCAGTAATGATCAGTCCAATTTTCCTGGCGTTTACATAATAAGAAAGACAGGAAGGGGCTTCTCTCTAGATGCCTTGTGTTGCTACCAGCTCAGCAACAAAGCTGAGAACATTTTGTGGGGATGTAACTATCAACCAGATTACAGGAGTACATTTCACAGTATCCTTCTCTAACCCTTCACCTTCCCTTGATGTTCTCGAGATGCCAAGTCCTGTACTAGGTACCAGACTCTGTGCTTGAATGTTGAACCTGCAGGAAATCAAAATTCACACAACCAGGATGGCAGTCAGGCTGCTTTCTCGGATGGCTTTATTTTTTAGGCCTCCTGTGTATAATAAACAGGCTCAAAATTAATTCAGTTTCATTAGCTGAAACCATTTAAAATAATGCCATCAGAAAGCATCCCTAAAAAAAGTTTATCTTGTTTCTGTTTCCCTACCTATGAGGTGAGCATCCTCAACATATCAGAGCTTTACATTTTTGTGTGTTTTCCCCCTTCCGAGGCATTACAGACTGCCACAACTAGAAAGGGGCTGTTGGTGATGTAAACGGTTGGCCCAGAGTTTGCTCACACTTAAGGTATAAGAATGCTTTGAACTTCCCAAGGTGACTCTCTAGACCAAAAAAGCTGAATTATGTATGAGATCCAGACAGGTAATCATTCTGTATGCTTCAGTTAGCCATGGGGAGTAGCAAAGAGCTACACAGGGCTCTGAACCTCACCTTCTGAGCACTGGAAATGTTTCGTGTCCCCTCTGTCTTCTGAGATGCTGCCAGGAATTGCACACACACTTTTCAATCCTGTCTTGTGGGTTGGAAAGTTGCTTTTTAAAGATGATGATGATGATGATGATGATGATGATGATGATGATGATGATGATGATAAGTTGAAATTCAGGATGGGGACTTCTACACTGGAAGAACTTCCTTCTCTCATATGAACCTGAGGGCCTCCTACATCTCCCCTCACCTTCAGAGGCTAGGCGGGTGGCTAAAGGTGAGAGGGCCTTTTTAATATTCATGCTCCAGCAGTGAAGTTCCCTTCTCAGGCAAATTCTCCTGGCACCATAATTATTTTCCTTTTAGGTGCCAGCAAAGTTCATCCAGTTTAGCCTTGCTTTTAACATCATCTGATATTAAGGTTGTACAATGATGTTGTTGCTGTTGCTATTGCTGCCTCTGTAATTTTAGGCTCCTTCTTATATATATATTTTAGACTCTTAGCAGTGGCCGGAACTTAGCACCAGCCAGGTTCTCCCCTCCCCCCATCACCTGCATCCCAGCTATTATCTCCAATCTAAGATCGGAGATAACAGGGTGGATTCCTTCCAGTGGAAGGAATCTCCTCAAGCCCCCCTGGAGCAACCCCAGAACCCTCTGTGGGCCAGGGGTTCTGCACTCCTGTTTTTAGAGGTTTTTTTATATTTTAATTTTAATTCATGTAAGCTGGCAAATGCTGCTTTAAGTAGGAAGGCGTAATTTTTCTTTTCTAAATAAACAGAATACCCGGTTCCACATTCCATGCCTGCATAGTGCAGTCTCTGAATTATTCACAGCTCTGGGTATATAATTGATTACTGTGTACCATATTTGGGCCTGGGAAGGAATTTTTACCAACCTGGATTAGCTATGGCCTTGGGGAGGTTTGTGCCACACCCTGTAACATCTGGTTACTTGCATGAATTATCTGGAGCCATTTACTTTGCAAGCACCTGCTGTTGTCTTTTGGCACTGCTTCTGACATGTGAATGGTTTATTTATATCTCAGCCATCTTAAAATCAGAGTGGCTTCCCAGATAGTAACAGAATACACTTTAAAACAGTTGTAAACATTATTAAAATATAGCAACCTCAAAACCAGTGGACAGGGACAAACCAGCTAAAATCTCAGTCCTGAGGGGTGTTGAAACCTTGTTGAAACAAGCATAGCCTGGTCTGTTTCCTCAGAGCAAGCAGGCAGGGGGTGCTAAGTGGGTGTCTTAGGGAGGGAGTTTCAAAGAACCACAGCCACTACTGGTTCCGCCTTGTAGGAGGATGTTGCACCTTGACAGCTTACTGGTCCCTTCCAACCATTGGATCCTGAGAGCTGGTTCATGCTTGAATATTCATCACTTGAAGATGGCAACATCAAGTGATTTGCTCATGTGAAGGAGCCTTTGCATGTGTTAAACCAAAGATGGAGCCTTCACGCCTCCTGACATCACTGCAGACACAAAGCTTTTAATCTGTGTCAGTTCACACATTCAGCTGTGAGAAATCAAGTGATGTATGTGTGTATGAGAACAGTCTTCATGGCCTAGGATAATAGGAGCAATTCTTTATTGCTCTGTTACAATGTGTGGAGGGAAGAAAAAGGAGGATGTTTGGGGGAGGGGGAAGGGGGCACAGTGCAACATGTTCTGAGTGCTCAGTTTGGTTTAGGATTGGGGGGGGGGTTCTTTGATTTGGGGGCAGGGAAAAACTCAAGTAAAAAGCCCAAAGGCCAAGCCAAGGAGAGTGTCCAAAGGATTCACCCAATCCTAGCTTTTTATAATTTTTTGTAGATGGTTCTTTCTTTTTTTTATAGAGGTTTTTTAGTCACCTTTGAGCAAAGGTGGTTTTTTGGGATTGCCAAGTTAAGCAAAATTATAGGGCCAGATTGTCAGAGAAAAGGAGCAAGTGGCATTTCATGTTTCTTCAATGCCCTCTGTCAGTGTCATCAGCACACTGTTGTGCCTTGTGAGCGCGGACCCTCCTTGTGTCTATGTGTGTCTTTCCAGTGGATGAACTTTCCTTCGGCCATGCACTTGGCACAGACTGACACCTTGCCACTGAGCGAACCATGTACTTATGGCGTGGCCATAAGATTTAGTATGCAATCTTGTGTGTATTTACTCAGCAATAAGTCATACTTGGCCAAATATGGCTTATTCCCAGGTCAATATGCATAGGCCAAAAAAATATTTTTTGTCCCTTTGTCACCCTGGATTTCTGGCACAATGTGTCCTGATCTGCTCTCAAGTGTGCTATGTTGGTGGTCTGGAGAACATTATGTCTTCCCTCTCACCCCCTGCCCATCATATTGATGGGCAAGTATCATGTATTATAAAAGTATCTAGAACATTAATGCTGTTTTATTGTATTTTGTGCTCCCAAGAAGCAAGTGGCAGTGGGTGCTGTAAAAGTGAGATTGGTATTGAAAGTAATTCCTTCTCTCTCCCCCTCTCTCATCCCACGGCAGTGTGTGGGGAAGCAAAAGGTAGCGGAGAGGATGAAGGCGAAGCTCAAGCTGGATGGATTGAGGGGGCAGCCATCCTCTTCTCAGTCATTATTGTGGTGCTGGTCACAGCCTTCAATGACTGGAGCAAAGAGAAACAGTTCCGGGGCCTCCAGAGCCGCATCGAACAGGAGCAGAAGTTCACAGTCATCCGCAAGGGGCAAGTTATCCAAATCCCGGTGGCTGAGATCGTGGTGGGGGACATTGCTCAGATCAAATATGGTGAGTGGTGTATATATAGTAACTGGCCTGATGATTTTCTCCTTCCCAGTATCTGTCACTGTGGGGGAGCTCAAAAACAGTGGCACACATCCTCTGCTTCTGCTTTTCCAAGCATTGGTGCCCATACCCAGCTTTTGTTCTTGTCATTTGTTATTCCCATGCTATGTGAACAGTCTCCACTGGCAGTGCACTGGTATCCACCAGAGATCCTCACTTCCAAGGATAGGGGTGGCTGCGGTAAGACTGGTAGGCAGGAGCAGCATTGTTTTGTTTGGGTATTGGATATGAAAGATAGATGGTTGGGATGGGAGGATTCCATGGCCAAATGGCAGGATAGGGTTGTAATGGCTGTGTAAGCCTGGGAGGCGGAGGGCTGATGGATGTGGGGTGTACTGTGGAGAACACTGGATGCATGGGGTATTGTGACATGGGGACTGGCGTTCTGGGAAGATCTAGTGAGCAGGAGATCAGCAGCACCAAACTTTGCACTGTGAAGAACCAAGCAATGTGCTCACTTATCCATTCAGTGCTTGGGCAAATGAGATTTCTGAACCCAAAAAATAAAAAGTTGAAGATGAAAACATCAGATGTCTTCTTTTTTTTTTTAAACCACCGCATTACTGCATCCTGTTTTTTAGCCCGTCTCAAAACCACCCAATATATTGGTCTGTGAACTTCCTTTTCCCCTCCCAATGTCACTCCAACTCAATAATTCATCTGTCTGTGGAACTGTACATATGTCCTGGGGTTTGGGATCTACCCTTTATTCCAAATGGATCTTGGGGCCAAACTAGACATTTGCTTAATATGTATCATGAAGCCTTGTATCTTGTTTTTACTTCAATTATAAGCACAGGGTTCAATCCTTACTGTGGGAACGCAGCTTGTGGGAAGGGGAGGCTTATCTCTTCCTTCTCCAGTGTGACAGGAACGAAATCCCCCCACCAACGTGGCTAGAACACTTAGGGGGAAAGTTCCCATTAGTGCCAATAGGAACTTTTTGTCATAAATCAGTCCGGTCCACAGATAAGCCCATGTCATTAACACAGTCCAAGGTTGAAAGGCAAGAGATATGTCCGAAATCAAGATAAGACGAAGCAGTGGTCAGGGTTGTTCCGAAGTCAAGAAAGCACCGGTCTCGGTCCGGGGGCTGGCAGGAGTGTCTGGCTACGGTCGAGTTGCGATGACAATTGCTTCCAGCGTCCGAAGTGTGTTTGGGGCCTGTCTTTTAAACGGGCGCTGATTGGCAATGCAGCACAGCTGGGCCAGGCTGCAGATGACACGTGCCTGGCCCCTCCCCAAACAAACTCTGGCTCAGTTGCCCTGGGTCCTCCTTCTCTATCTCAAATGGAGGCACAACACTTTCCCCCTAAGACTTCAGTCTGTGTGGGGAGTGGGGGTGGGGGTGCTCTGTTCGTGTTGAGGAGGGAAGAGATGAACATTCTCCTGTGCTGTGTTCCCAGTAAGGATTGTGTGCTCCCATGTCTGTATTTAAAGTAAAAATGGAGCTGTACCTACAAATTATGCACTAAGCGCAGTGTGTAGTTTGGCCCTCAGAAACAGAGGAAGAGTTTGGTGGAGAATAGCTGGAAACCTTGGTGATCTGTTGATTTCTGCTTCTTCCAGGTGACTTGTTGCCAGCAGATGGGATCCTGATCCAAGGCAATGATCTGAAAATTGATGAGAGCTCTCTGACTGGGGAGTCAGACCAAGTGAAGAAGTCTCTGGATAAAGACCCCATGTTGCTTTCTGGTAAGTCTGTCAAACTTGATTCTAACTCTTAACCCTTCACATGTTGGGGACAGGAAGTTGAACTCCAGCCCATTTGGTGTTAAGGTGGAGTGTGCTATTCTCCTGCTGGTATCTGCATGCAAACAGCCCATGCCCTGTTGATAGGCCTATAAGATTGATCCTCTGTTTGAGGGGTATGTGCACTTTGAACTGCCAGCATAGCAAGCTTCTTCCACCTGTTTCAGCCACAGTGAGCACATGGTGGTGCACAGTGGAGCCTTGTCACACGGTGCAAAAGGGGCAGAGCCCCACCTAACCTGTCCTGCCTAACCTAGCCCCACCTAACTTGTCCTGCTTCTCATTGCTTGTGTCCCAGACCTTGTTTCCCTCCATAGGATGCAATATAAGGTGGCTGGCAGCAGCAGTGCAACCCTGTTTGTTCTTTTTTAATTCCTGCTTTGGCTAGGGGGACACTGGGCATGTGCAATAAGTTGCACATGCTCAGAACATTCCCCCAGGAACTATTGTTGTTGTTGTTTTTTCTTTGCAAATGCCTGTAGAAGAAGAGAAGGCCTTTCAGGGCAGGGGCAGGGCTGCCTGTTCCTTTGCTGGCCAAAAGCCTGGACAGATAAATTATTTGAGATGAAGAAAAGGGTGACAAACAGAGAAAGACACACTTGTTGAATGATATGTGTTTTGGGTGATTATTTATGTAGCTTCTCAAATCCATGAAAGCGTATGTAGCTTAGCCCAATCTCCATGGCATTGAGGGGAAGGGGGGGAGTCCCGTGACTGCTGCTTCCATTGGGGCTTTTTACATGGCCTCAAACTTGCCCACCAGCTAATTCTGTTGTCTGGAAGCGAGAAAGTGCTGTCACAATTCTATTGTGTTGTTGTTGGGTTGAGCATCCTGTTCTGAAGGAACACGCTCTTTTCTTCTCAAGCTTAGCAGAGAGAGGAGGCCAAGTAACTAGCAACAAGATCACAATCATAATCTTTTATAAAATACTTTGCGTTTGGGTGAGACTGTGTGTGTTGTGCTTGCTGGGCACTGGCCAGACACAGACACCACCTCAGCTTACCTTAGATTCAAGCATCTCCTAAAATGGTATTTATAAGTCATTTACTTTCATTCTTTTTCTTTTGCTGCTGCTGCTATTTTTACAGTACAATCCTGTACATGTCTACTCAGAAGTAAGCTCCACTGAGTTCAATGGGACTTACTCCCAGGTAAGTGTGTATAGGATTGCAGCCTTACAATCTTTACTGGTTGGAAGATAAAATCAGTCGTAGTTTCAGGCTTGTAATGCTTTTCCTTTTTTTCTGCATTTAAAAATACTGGGTAACATAAATTAATGTTTTTATCTGGTATGTTTGATGTGGTACGTAATTGGGTAAACTGTGTTCTATGGTGAGTAAATGTATGCTCTATTGCTCTTTTCCTGCTGGTGTGTGAAGACAGAATTTGGGGGAGGGGGGCTGGCTGGCTGTGATATTTATGTTTCAACTGTATCATGAGGTGATCTTTTGATCAAAATATCTCTTTTGATCTTTTCCTGCTGGTGTGTAAAGCAGTCTGTGAAGAAAGAAGGTGGGGTGGGGTGGCTAGAAATTATATTTATGGGTCCTGTTTCTGTTACATGTAAAAAGTTTACTATTTTTAATATAGGCTGCAATCCCATGTACTCTTACCAGGAGATAATTCCATTGTAATTATCAATCCTTCCTCTCTCCCCCCACCCCCCTTTCTTTCTTTCTTTCTTTCTTTCTTTTGGGGGGTAGGGGTTGGCTATTACAATTGAGGCTGCAAGCATATACTCACTTGCCTGGGAATATGCTTCTGAGTAGACATGTATAGAATTTGCCAAAGATGCCTTAAACCACAGAAGGTGAATATGGCCAGGTGAGATCACCCACCAAGTGAGGGTTGGAGGAATGGGGCATGATTAAGCTAAAGTAATTTCATCATTTTCCGTTCTTAAGCACATGCTGAAAAGGACATGCTGGGGCCCATCAAGGTTGCTGCTGGTTGCTGTAGCATCCTTTCACACTTTTTTCCTTTTTTAATATAGTCTGGGAGCAGCCAGCTGAGCATGTAGATAGTTACAAATGCTCATCTTTTTAATTTTTAAAATACTTCTTTTAAAACAATTTATTTATTTACTTACTTACTTAGTTTAAAGTATTATTATCCCACTCCTCAGCGAAAAAAGCTCCTGGAGCAGCTTACAAATAATCAGTAAAAGAAGGCAGTCCCTGCCCTCAGGCTTACAATCCAAAAAGACACGACATACAAGGAAAAAGGAATAGGGAGGGATAAGGAAAAAGTTACCGCTGCAATCCTAGGGTTTGCAAGAGAAAACACTGTGTTACAAACTAGGTATGGCTGACTCTGCCCCGTGACCCCCCTTGGCTCCATCTCTGCTGACCTACTGCACGCCCCACCAGTAAGATTGTCTCACAAGCCACCACTGGTGATGTGTGCTTTAACACGAATCCAGACTAGTAGTCCAACAGAATAGTTCATTTTCAATAGTATCACTGATCTCTTACTTTTGCATGGAGAAGGAAAATGCAAGGGTGGTTCAGTAACTGAATTGCCCTTATGTTTTCGTAAGCGTGTGGGCTCCAGTTTGCAGATGGAGCTTTGTGCATACACTCCTTTGCATGTGCTGTGCAGCCCCTCTGTTGAGCTGAATGGAGAAGCCAGCGCACCCTGGAGCTTCATAGATTTCATAGATCATAGAGTTGGAAGGATCCTACAAGGCTTATCGAGTCCAACCCCCTGCTCAATGCAGGAAGCTAGAGGAGGGGTCTCCCATCCAAGTAATAACCAGGCTTGACCCTGCTTAGCTTTCCACGCTCAGACAAGCTGAGCCAGCATAAGCCACAGGCATGCATATGCATGCATCGATGTACACATGGGAGCAGTGGAACTCACTTAGTTAGCCTAGATTTCAAATTGTGACCTAGAAGTTAGACTTTATCTCCCAGTTACTGTTTAAATGTTTTCTTGGGATGAACTGTACTTTATTCAGTTCTTATGGTTTCTCTTTTCGACACCTTTTTTTTTAACCAGGTACCCATGTGATGGAGGGCTCTGGTCGAATGCTGGTCACGGCTGTGGGTATCAACTCACAAACTGGAATAATTTTTACTCTTCTGGGTGCTGGAGAAGGGGATGAGGAGAAGAAGGTCAAGAAAGGTAAGAAGATTCAGGAGCCGGGCTTTCTGTAGGCAGCATCTTCTGAGAGTTCCTTAGTTGTATTGACACTTGGTTGTTAGAGAAGAGCAGATGTGCCTTATAGTGTGAGTGTCCAAAATGAGATTTCTTGAGATTTAGGAGGAGGAAATGTTGGGAGTTTTTTGCCTGATGCTGTAAACTTAAGAAGTAGCCAATGAAGGCATACCTTCAAAAGATACAGGGGAGGGTTTGGGGGGGGGGGGTTTGGCCAACTTTCATGTTGCTTGTTCAGCTGCAGCTCAGGGATGCCAAAATTGGGGAGCAGAGATGGGTTTCCCCAGCAACAGCTGTCCGTAAGCTAGTGTTGGAAACAGTATACAGGTTTATCCCACTGAGCCACCTTCTTCTGTTAGCATAGATGGCTTTTTAAAAGGACAAGGGGGGCCTGCAACTAAATGTTGCTATGTGGAGTGCTCCTGTACAGGGTTCCAGCCAACCAACCATGCCCTTTTCCAGAATACTCCATTCCGTTCCCCTTCCTTGGCTTTCAGGTCCCCCCCACCCCACCTCAGTCAGCATTCTGTGGCCACTGAGTTTGCTCAGTCTTTGTTGGACTGTTTGGGTTAACTAACTCCATTAGGGTTTTTTTCCCTAGTTTTTTTGTTTTGTTTTGTTTTGTTTTTGTACTTCCGCAAACCGTGGGGGTACCTCCAAGCCTGCTGATACCTCTTCTACGTGGATAGTGCTGATTTGCCTACATCAGGACAGGCACTCAGAGAATGAGTTCACTATTAGTATGTAGGATTAAGACAAATCTTTGGAGGAAAGGTCTATCAGTGGCTGTTTAGCCATGATAGCATATTAGCTCTGAATGCCAGCTGCTGGGGCCAAACAGTGGCATGGAGTACTGTTTCCTTCATTTCCTGCTTGTGGGCTTCCTGAAAGCAGCTGGCTGGATTCTCTTGTTGGACCCTTAGTCTGTTCTAGCAGGATTCTTCTTATATTCTTTGAGATCTGAAAGGGAAGTTGACCCATCATTAGGATGATCCAAGTCCTCCACAAGTCCTCCACAAACCCCTTGTTCGAAAGACTTCACTAGCAAGTATTTATTTTTCCTTTGTGTTGTTGTTGTTGTTGTTGTTGTTGTTGTTATTTTAATCAGAAACTCTGAAGCACCTAACTGAAGTTGTAGAGGAAAATAATAGGATGCCTCTGTTCTGCCATTCTCGTTGGGTAGTTTGAGTGGGAGAGGCGTCATGTGAAGGAATTATGTTCTTTCTTCCACCAGTGCTTCTACCCTGATGTGGGGACAGTGCAAGACAGGTTTCCATGGTCCATTAGACCATGTTATTATTAAAAATAGTAATAAGGAATTATTTCTGAAGCCCTTCTAATGTGCAGAGTGCTTTACATTCATCAGCTTGTTCATTCCCATAACAACACTGTGAAATATGCCATTCCTATTCTCATTTTGCAGAATAATATGCTCAAACTGAGTAACAGTGACCAGATGTTAAACATGATCAGAGAGGGTATATAACAAAGCAGCCAGTTTGAACCAAGGCCAGTCCAACAGCATGCACTGGACTATGCTGGCTTTCAGTCATGTAAGCTGTGCTTATTCATACTGTGTTTTGCACAGTAGTTTTAGTTTCCAAATAAGGCTTTGATGCTTTCTCACTTTCCACTGTAGACAATGAAAGGAGAATGTTGGTATGTGGTTTACAAAACCAGAAACCCTGCCCACAGGTCTGATTTGTTCATACTTAGTAGAAGAGACATCTGTGCTTTAAATCCATCCTGGCAAGCCATGTGGGGATAATCAAAAGCGACCTGATGATGAAATCTCCAGCATCCTCCACACTGAGACAATGTTAACAGGCAGTGCCTGTCAGAAGCATTAAAGAGGCTGAGGCAGAGGAGAGATAGCTGTGCAGTTTCCCCAGTAGCCGGATGGAGTCGATCCTGTTTTCTCAGTGTGTGTGGAAGTTGCCTCATTCTCCTCTAATTTTTTTATATGCAAAAATAGGTAAAATTGAAATAGCTGCAGCTACTTACTTAACAAAATGGTATTTACTTCTTTCAGGATGCAAAGATGCCATCCAGGACTCTGTAGAGTTTCTCTGCATACAGAACTCTGCAGAAACAGAGGTTGCCCATTCTCCTTGATGTTGGAGAATACATGTGTGCATGCGAACGTGCCAAGAATTGATGACAATGGAGCACTCCCTAAAGGCCCACAGGTGCACATTGCCACCCCCAACCCTCTGTGCACACTGGAGCTGCTGAATTGAGGCAACTGATTAGTCTGGTGTAGTTAAGCAGAGAACCCCCACCCACCCAAAAATAATAAGCAATATATTCAATTTGTGCCCTAGTTGCATAATGACAGTAGTTAACACTATTTGCAGGGGGGTCCCCACCTCTTTGGGCAAAAAAAGGAAGAAACCTGCACATTTTAAAATATAGCTTCAGTATCAGAATAATTATTCCCCTTCTCACATAGACTGGCTGTACAGTTGTGTATGTGTAAATCCCACCAGATTACATAGAATTTGTGCACAAGTATGTGCATGTAGGGCATGAACTATTAAATACTTAATGCAGATTTATTGGCCCAACACATTTTTTCTTAACCTGGCACACTCCATACTTATGAACAGGGCAGTGAATGGGTGAATTCACTGTAAAAGGGTGAATTTTTCCTACAAATAATCCAGAGGTCATTCACTAGAGGTGACTACTCTCTCTGATCTTTGGGGGTTTATATAGTACTGTGGTCCATGGACTTATATGGCTATGGCATATATGAATTGTAATTGCTTACTTCCATTAGCACTGTTTATGAACTGTCCTGTACTAGAGAACTGGATTCCAAATAAGATTCAGGCCTCCCTAGAAGCAGTTCTGGGGAAGTTTTGAACAACTTTTTCTGTTATACAAAGATCTTGTTCCTAAGAAAAGGGGGGTGGAAAAGTATTTAATTTCACATCTGGCATCCACTCTCGAATATAACCAGAGTGGCTTGGGGCTTCCAGTAGAAAGGAGATTCTCTTGCTAAGGGTATCCCAAACACTTTTGAAGAAGTTTGATTTAGGGAAGCTTGATGTAACAGAATCTTGAGTCTCTAGTTCAGTTGTGGGCAGAAAGTAGATAGGAATCTACTAGTAGATCTGAGTGATTTGCAGGAGGCTTTCTGACTCCCAATTGTCTAACAGTAGCAAAAGCAAAATGGCTTTTCCTACCCCAATTAGGCTGCTGAAAAGAAGAAGGCTTGGGGTGACCAAGAGTGGATGTTTATGAGAAACAGCTGTGAGCTCAGTTCCGTTCTGGAAATAAAAACTAATTCCTAGACTCCGAATGTGCTCAGAGGCACTCTGTTCTTGAATGCTAAGTGTATGTCATATGCACCTGGCTCTGGTTGGTGGATCTGGGGATGCTAGTAAAAAACAACAACCAAGGTTTGACAAGCCTAAAGTCTGCCCACCCCTGCTCTAGATTCGCAACTCCATTTGGAACTGACGGCCAAGGATAACCTTTCCCAGCACTAGTAAAGTGTTCTTTACATTGCTGGGAGTGAGACCAAATATCTGTTAATCCCAAGAACACGGTTCCATCCATTCAAATTAAGGCTTGTTTCTGTAGCTGCTTGCTGCTTTCAATAGGGTGAGGGCATGAATTGAAAGGTGGGGATTTGCAGTGGCATTTAGTTGGGAGGAATGTCGAGCTCCTCCAGCCCTCTTGCGACGGTGCTCAGCCCAGATGGCAGATGTGTCGCATGTAGCTTTCCTCTCCTGTCCAGCAGCCTCCCCAAGAGAGCACTGAGCCCCCACATCCAGGTGTCCTCACCAGCAGTGACATCGATGTCAAGAACCGTGTGCTCAGTGCTCCACCCTTTCTCTCTTTGTCTGAACAGGTAAAAAACCCGGAGCCCCCGAAAATCGCAACAAAGGTAACCAGCCTCTCCATCCTTTGAACCAGCACCACACTAACTACTGAGCATTCCTCCTTCCTTCTTCCCATGAGTCTGTGCTCTTTGTCGCTACGGCGGGAATCTCGCCTTGTTGTTCTAGAAGAGGGTGTAATGATTACCACAGTGCTAACCACCCACCTTGTTCTTACTGTCCACTGGGCTTTCATCCTTGCTAGAAGCTTTCCATATCTGGTGCCACAGCAACCTCAGCTAGTTCAGCATTTCGGGGTGGATGCTATGAAAGAGGTTTATTAATCTGTGTTTTTTTTTCCTCCTGTCCAAGTTTCATAAAGGTGCTTTTCTTCATAAAGCAGGGATAGGCTATCATACACAGGGTGTAAAACAAACACGAATGGTTTAAAGGACCTTAAGAAGGCTTTCTTTCCCTAGAGTTAAACCCACGAGGTTGTGTCAAATCTGAAATAAAACTTTTTATCCTGTGGATGCCATAATATTTTAGCTTTGTGTAGTTGGGCTAGTCATATATTTGCCCAAATTGCACAGATTTGTCTCATCCCCAAATCTGACCTTTTTAAACCGGCCCTTGTGGTGGGTCCAGCATGTGTAGTCATTACACTCTGTTCTTCTCATGGCCTTTTGAATCAAAGTGAGTGTCTATTCTCTGATATGTTTCACCCCCTGTTCTTTCCAGGCTATGGTGAAGAAGCCCATTTCTGCACCTGTCTGTTTTCCCTCCTGCACCTTCACCTTTCTCTTTCTCTTCCTTTTCTCAGCAGTTTTGAGTTTACCCTCCTTCTGATATGAACTCCTGGGTTATTTTGGGATTAATTCTCCTCTCCCCACCCCTCCCACCCCTCGCCATGTCCTTACATCCCAACTGTGCAGATCAGCTGCAAAGCAGCCACTCACATGTTCCTTTTTGAACCCACACGACTTTGAGAAGAGATGGCATCTCATGTTGGCTTATGATGAGAGATCTGTATTCCAATCTGTGTATAAAACATTTTTCAGTGCTTACAAACGTCTGAATGAGCAATAAACAAAAGATGAGAAGAAAGCACATAGCATAAAAGCTTGCAGCATTTGGCTTTGTTAAATGCTCTTACTTATTCTGGGGATTTAGGGACAGAATCCTCACATCTGGTAGGTGATGTTGATTGCTGCAGTTATGCTGATATGCACCAGTTGAGGATCGGCCTCTTGTATTTCGTAGAGGCTCCAAAGACATTGTGAGCTGGGTCACAACGTTGGGGGTTGCGGGTAGAAATGGACTAACAGATTCACTTCTCATTAGTTGACTCAGTCCTTGCCCCCTCATAATTAACCTTCCCCTCCTTCTCCCCACAACTCCACAAATGTTGTGTGCATACATTGAAAAGAAATAGCTCCCAGTGGCATTTAAGAGAGAGTGCAAGGGATGTGATCAGAGGAAAGACTTTCTAGCTTTTGGAATTCATTGCTGAATGCACTCTTGAGGTCACAATTTAAACTAAGAGCTGATCTTATTTGCTGTTTTATAAAGAGACATGCCCTCCCGAATATTTACAATCCAAAGGTTTGGGTAGCTTATAGACCTCTTTTGAACTATTAAGTCCTCCAGCTGTAAGCCATCATGAAGACTGTGTCTGTCTGAGCAGGTGTAGTAAGTGCATCCTGGTTGCTCTCACTTGTCTCTAAAATAGCCGGTATTGGCCCCTGCTGAGGAGTAGAATGCTAGTTTTAGTCATGCCATGGGAGTCTGAGTATCATAGCTATTCACAAATTAGGGTTTGCCCCCTGCTCCATCTTGCTACCTCAGTGAGGTAAGTACTGATAACTCCATCTTACAGAAATGCTAATGGAGGAGATGCCTTGCACAGGGACATGCAGCAAGTCAGCAAGCAGATCCGGGAAATAAAACCCCAGAGATGTGACTCCTGTGCCTTCCTAGCAAGGCTGTCCTTCCTTCCAGGTGTAGTCAACTTAACTGTTGAAATGTATTTGCCTGAGGAGGGATTTTCACAAGCTGCTTCAGTCCTGCATTGAGCAGGGGGTTGGACTCGATAGCCTTGTAGGCTCCTTCCAACTCTATGATCTATGAATCTATGAATCTATGAATCTGTTCCGGAGGGATGTGGAGCAGGGCTCCCTGGACTTTCTAGGTTTCCATATTACCAAGTGTCCGTGAGTGCTGTTGGGGTTCCTGTGCACTGGGATTTTCTCTCTCTCTCTCTCTCTCTCTCTCTCCCTCTCTTTCTGTGCCATCTTTCCTTCTCTTTCTGTTACATCTGAAGCATTCCTTAGCTGTTCTTCCCACTCACCTGCTGTTTGTTTCATCCTGGATCCAGCAAAAACTCAGGATGGTGTGGCCCTGGAGATCCAGCCACTGAAAAGCCAAGAAGGGGTGGAAAATGAGGAGAAGGAGAAGAAGAAAGTGAAGGTCCCGAAGAAGGAGAAGTCAGTGTTGCAGGGGAAGCTCACCCGCTTGGCAGTTCAGATTGGGAAAGCAGGTGAGTATGTGGATAGGGGCAGGGTTTGGCTGCTCAACAGCTTTCTGCAAGGGCTACTCCCTGGTGGCTAGATTAGGTTCTATTAAAGTTTAAATTGTGCATGAGCAAGGAAGGCAGACCCAATCCAGCTAGGGATATATGAGAATTTTGTTCCTGTTTGCAAATTGTGGACATGTCCTATTTGAACCTTGAATGCAAGGAGGAGTACAATTCTTGGGAAATTTTTGCAATTTCCTGAACTTGTGTACATGTTTTCCTGATTGGGAAAACCACAGTGGCGATCGCATTCAGGAACACAAATGAGACAAACTGAGCTTCTAGGAGGAATTCAGAGAACTTCAGTGAACTACAATATCACATGTTTGCCGATCCCTACAGGACTCAAGTACAATTTCTCCAGTGTTCAGAATCTGACATAACTCAGCTCAACACTCCCAGAGTTCCTTTCTGCTACATATGAAGCTGCCTTATCTTAAATTAGGTCATTGACCCATCTGGCTCAATATTTATTCTGATGGGGAGTAACTCTCCAAGGTCTCTGGCAGTGGTCTTTCCCAGCCCTGCTACCGAGATCCTTTTAACTGGAAATGCCAGGAATTAATTCTGGGAACATCTGCAAGGAAAGTATGTGCTCCATTGCATTGCACACTGAAGGTTCCATGTTCAATCTCACCATCCCTAGTTGAAGGGATATCAGGGAGTTGGGCTGCCTGAGAACTTGGAGAACCGCTGCCAGTCAGAAGAACAATACTGGGCCAGATGGTCCAATGGTATTACTTGGTAGAAGTTAGCTTCTTATTTAAAAGTGTGGTGGCATCTTCTCTGTTAGTCTTTTTAACCTTTCCACCCTACAAAGACCCACAACAGAATTTTGTCAACAGTATTGGCTCTTGATTAAATTGGTTTCCTTAAGGGCCTAACCCCAAGACCCTTTTAAAGAAATTGTTTAGGGAAACCTTCAAGAGGGGGAGTTTGAGGCAGAAAAACAGGGTACAGTGCTTAACCTTTCCCTACTTGCTGCTTCTCCACTCCAAATTTCCCCCTCCTCAAGCAGCTTTGCTATTTTAAAGATAAAAGGGAAAGCTGTAAGTGTTTATGTTTAATAAGTTCCTTAGCCCACACTTGGAAGATCAGAAGTGCAAATTGACATGACATTACTGATCTTGGGACAATCTCATAGGAGGAAAAACAGGCCAAGGGTCTTATTTGACTTTGAGCTGTTTGCCCTTAATGCAGATGCAGGAATAAGCGGTATCAGCAATTTCTCTGCAACAATGAGGCTGAGAAACTAATGTTTAATGATAGTCGAAATTCTGAGTAATTAATCCCAAGGCCAAGTAATATTGTCTCATAAGTAACATGTGGCCTGCAAGCTCTGTTGTAGCTTGTGTGTCTCCCACATAGTCCCTGAGAGGAGTGCTGCTGTGTGATTGGTGGCTGACAGTTCTCTCCCTTTTTGTCCTTTTCGAAGGATTGAGAGTCTCCCACAAAACTCTAACCAGTTCTCTTAATCCAGACCTGCAGCCTTCCTTCTAGTCTTGGCTGTGGTGCAGTCAGTCCTGTGATCTGCTGGAGGTCTGCCCAGGGTCACCTAGTTTCTTCTTTTCTCTTCCCGCTCCTCCACAGGACTGATCATGTCAGCCATCACAGTCATTATCCTGATCCTGTATTTTGTGATTGACAACTTTGGGATTCAAAGAAGGCAGTGGCTGGCTGAATGCACCCCCATCTACATCCAGTATTTTGTAAAGTTCTTCATCATTGGTGTCACTGTGCTAGTAGTGGCTGTCCCTGAGGGCTTGCCCTTGGCTGTCACAATCTCTTTGGCTTACTCCGTGAAGGTGAGGAGGTGGACTCTTGAGGAGATTCTGGGCTTGATGCAGGCTGCGTGGGATGGGAGATGTGAACTAGCACGTTGGGTTGCTTTGTTTCTTTTTAGGTGGGGGGAAGCTAGACTTGGGTCTGCGATGACAGATATATTGTTTGATAGAGTGGAGAGTAGATGCCTTTTTTCTTTGGAGTGAATGAAAGGAGTTTTGGGTAGGGATGGATCAGTCTATTACCAGTCCATGTCACTTTTGTACTTGTTCATTCTTAAGTCTGTTCTGCTCCATTTCTGCATTAAGATGCAATTTTTTAAAAAAAAATATCTACGCAAAAATTATATATAAGTACATATTTGTATATGCATTTCCCAGTGTATTTTCTCACAAAATATGTGTGTGTATACATTTTTTGTCAAAAATTACACATTTCTACATGTATTTTATCCTAAAATGTACATTTTAAATGCATTTTTGTACATTTTTTGAACTGTGTGTGAAATCTGAAGGTCCCGGCCTGCACATAAGTCCATGAGCTACAGATCAGGTCAGTTTGAGTCAGAATTCACAAATTCCTCAAAGCATCCTTAGTTTCAGGCATGCATATCCACATTTTCTTAAGCTAGATAACCCTTCCCCAACCCGGCGCCCTCCAGATGTGTGGACTGCAACTTACATCATTCCCAGCCAGCATGGCCATTAGTTGCAGTCCACCACATCTGGAGGGCACCAGGTTGGGCTAGATGTACATGGAGAAGGAGTTTTGAAGTGTTAAAACTAGAAGAGGCAGATTTACTAACCTCCGTGTTAAAATGATACGTCAGCCTTTATCCCGAATACTAAAAACCTAGGTAGGTAGATCTCGCATATATCTATCTGTCAGTCTGTCTTAGGGATGGGCGACCCACCCGGCACTCGACTCGCGGTGAGTGAGCTGAGTGCGAGCGCCAGCTAAGACGCTCGCCAGACTTCCAGGACCCCAGCACTATGTTGTTTACATAGAAAACAGCCTAATTTGTGCAAATTAGGCCATTTTCTATGTAAAGAATGTAGCACTGGGAACCCGAAAGTCGCTTCCCCAGCTTGGCTCGTGAGAACACGAGCCGGGGAAAAGGTAGGGTGAGCGGAGCAGGGGGGCGGGGCTTGAGCCCGGTGAGTTCGCTGGACTTCCACCCCCCAATCAAGCTCCACGCACATCCCTAGCCATCTATTATTTTTACTTTAATGTGGAGATCAGTATTTTTGGCTGCATCATTGCAGACTGGAACTTGGTTTTTTTGGTTTTTTGTTTAGTTAAACAATTTTCTAGTGAGGCAGATTGCAAGGAGGTTATGCCCCCCCCCCCAGTTTATTCCTTTCCTTCTCTAGGCCATCTCTACGTTAGTTCAGTGACCATCTGCCTCTGTGCCACTGAGTCATTGTAACCCTTCTCAGTAATTCCTGTGTCTTCCTCACACAGAAAATGATGAAAGATAACAATCTAGTTAGGCACCTGGATGCCTGCGAGACCATGGGCAACGCCACTGCTATCTGCTCAGACAAGACAGGTACTCTCACCATGAACCGTATGACTGTGGTGCAAACTTATGTGGGTGACACCCACTACCGACAGATCCCTGACCCAGAAGCCATCCTGCCCAAGATCCTGGACCTCATTGTCAATGGTGTTGCAATAAACTCAGCTTACACCTCTAAAATCCTGGTGAGTCCCAGCTTACTTTATGGTAAAAGAGCTAGCATTTGCAACCCTTCCTCTAGTTCACCAGAGAGCAAGGTTTCACTGGGACAGTCACACACTGGTGGAAGGAGGAATGGGCACGCACTGTGTATAAAATGGTGTAGTGGTTAAAGCGTTGGATGTGGGAGACCTGAGTTCTAGTCTCTATTTGGTCATGAAGCTCACTGGGTCACTCCGGGTGAGTCACTGACTCTCAGCCTAACCTACCTCACAGGGTTGTTGAGGATAAAGTGGAGAAGAGGATCATGTATGCCACCTTGGGATCCTTGGAGGAAAGATGGGATATAAATGTAACAAATAAATTGCTCTATGCATAAGCCCAGGTATGCATAGGGTTTGACTTGTGTGACTTTCCCCCTCTGTACATGCCAATGTATGGAGTGCCTGGTCAACACAATGCCCTACGTGTGCCATGGGATAAAGCATGAATGCCCTCTCATTCCGCCACAGAACTAGAGATAGACAAGCAGCTAAGCAGTTTTGTGCTTGCCCTGAAAATGAATCTGCCCCCTGCAAACATTTCTTTGGAGCATTCAAAAGAATGCTTGAAGGAGCCCAGCTCTCTCTGCTGCCCACACCTGTCTCCGTGTGTGTGTGTGTGTGTGTGTGTGTGTGTGTGTGTGTGTGTGTGGAGGGGGGACGGGAATCACTTTTGAGGGCCAGGACAGGGTAACAGGAGCTTCTCCCCTTCCCCTGACTTCCTGAAAAGTGAAAATGCTGGCAGCTGATAGTGATGCTGCCACTACGCTGCCAACATCTTCACTTCTCAAACAGTCAGAGGAAGGAGGAGGGGACCAGCAGGCCTCCCCCATCTTTCATGGAGTCCTTCCATCACCTGCTACACTGCCCCCCAAGCCCCCCAAGGTAGCTTCTTTGCTCTTTGTGAGACAAGGACAGGCTAGCAGAGGGTGGTAGGGGGCTTGAGCAAGCAGAGCTGACCTGGGTGCCTGCTCATAGTGGGCTGTGTGCCTGCCTTGATTCTGCTCTTTTTAATTCGGGAAGGGCTGCTTGCAGTTGTGGATGCCCCTGCTGCAAGTAGCTCAACCCGTTCCTACAGAGAATGTTGTTTATTTTAAGATGGGTGACCGTGTGAACTGACCCTATCTGCTCTATGTACCCTATCTGCAGTATATTAACTGAGGAACAGAAGAACTTCAATACGTTTTATGGGAGGAGGTGGGCCACTAACTTTTTATCTGTGTGTTTTAAAAAAAAAAATATTTCCATAAAAAACAAACAACACAAAACATATAACAATACGTAATTAACAATTGTTAATTAACAATAATTAACAATTGTGTGTCTGATAAAAAAATTCAAACAAGATTAATCTTTCTGTTGGTAAAAGTAACATATGCTGGATGGCATGGATGTGTTTCCCTGTTCCATGTATTGGCTGCCCTATTTGTATATTCCCAGCAGAATATGCACATTCCCCATCATGTGTTAACAAAACACTCCTTATTTTTTCAAATGCTGAAGTAATCTCTGTTTCAGGGGGAAAAAAATTAGCACATGAAGTTCTTTCCAAAATGTCTAATATAAATCTTCCAAACTCCCCTATGAGGTAGGGAAGTGCTGAACAGGTGGCTCCTCTGATCTGGGACTGGCAAGGAGGAATTTGAATACCCACCAGTCAACGTGAGATCAGAAGAGCCCTCTGCTTGACAAATCTGACAGGTAAGAAAATTCTGCTAATATCCCTTTTTCACAGATAGGAACTGAAGTCTAAATAGATTATGGCTTTGACTTCTGAAAGGTAAAAATAACACCCATCTAGCTAACTGGCTTTGGATTTTTTTTTTTACTTAGTGTCATTTTTTTACCTTTGAAATTCTACTCATTAGTGGTGGGCTCCCACCGCTGACAAATCCAAATGTTTTCCTTTACATTGTTATTGTTGTTATTTTATCATGCCTTTCCTCCCAGTTGCTCAGAGTTGGGGCTAAACTAGATGGGACGTTAATACATATTGTATCTGCATTTAACATGCATTTTTTTAAAAAATGCAATAGCATCACTTGGAGAGACTGGTCATTATCAGGATCACAACAGATAATGGAGGGGGCATTTAACACTTTTCTCCCGAACTCTGGTGCTAAGGAAATCCCCTCCTCTGAAGCTGGTATTTGCATTGGGAGGAATTCCCCACTGACATCAAAGCAAAGATACATTTAATGTCACATCTAGTTTGGCAGTGAAACTATGGGATTCACTACCACAAGATGCTGTGATGGCCACCAGCTTAGATGGCTTTAGAGGGGATGCAACAAATTCATGGAGGATAAGGTTATCTATGGCTCCTAGATAGTAGTAATGGCTATATGCTGTCTCCAGGATCAGAGGCAGCATGTCTCTGAATGCTCTTGGTGGGGAACACCAGTGGAAGAGGGCTATTGCCTTCATATCCTGCTTGTGGACTTCCCATAGGCATCTTGTTGGCAACACTGGGAACAGAATGCTGGACTAGATAGACCGGTCCTTGGTCTGATCCAGCAGGGCTATTCTTACGTTCAATATTTAGGTTTAACCCTCCCTCTCCCCACTGTGCTTTTATCCTCCATATGAGTTACGGTACGTTAGGCTGAGTGATTGTAACTGGCTCAAATTCACCCAGTGAGCTTCATGGCCAAGAAGGGATTTGAACTCAGGTCTCTCTGGTCCAAGTCCAGTGTACTTTATTACTGTTTTCTATGCTGTTTTTTGCTTATGAGTCATCTGGTTCTAATAGAATGCAGTGGTCATGGTTGTTTCCATGTGATTTACCACTGATTTCTCATCTTACACTTGTCTGGGGAAATTTAGCCACCGGAAAAAGAAGGAGGTCTCCCGCGTCAAGTTGGAAACAAGACAGAGTGTGCACTTCTGGGCTTTGTGCTGGACTTGAAGCAGGATTATCAAGCCTGTCCGCAATGAAGTGCCCGAGGAAAAGCTGTACAAGGTCTATACCTTCAATTCAGCCCGCAAGTCCATGAGTACGGTGCTGAAGAACCCAGACGGGAGCTTCCGCATGTACAGCAAAGGAGCCTCTGAGATCATCCTGCGCAAGTAATTAAATTTTCTGCAATGGCTCTATTGGGGCCTCTAGTGATTATTTGTAGCATATGCCTCCCTGCTCTATGACTAGGGGGCTACAAAGCTCTTCCAGGATATCTGTCAGACAGACCTGGAAAGGCTCATTCTTTGGGTTAAACTGAGAAGTAGTCAGAATAGAAAGGAAGTTGAGGGGCATCTCTTATATGTTTTACTGCTGTGTTTACCTTTTGTAGTTATCTGTGTACTAGAAATGGGAAAAGGCTTCCGACCTTCCCATTTCTGCAGTTAACTCCCCCCATTCAAAAATCCCTTGATTCGTTGAGTCGGTTCGCATGTCATGATAAGCCATGCTGAAAATAAGCCACGGTGGGTTGGTTGGTTGCTCATTGATCCATGTTATTCTTGACAGATAGTGGCCGAGTTGGCACATCAAGACAACCCACCCTGCAAATAAGCTATGCAGGGTGGGTTGTTTGTGAAACACCCTGTGACGCTAACATGGCCGGTTATTTAATTTTATTTCTCTCACTACCACCTGGCTGTTAGTTGACCTTCTTCACTAACCCAGGGGCTGAGATATGGTCGCTCCAGGGATTAGTTCACCCTATTTTAAACTATCACTGTTCCAACTCTGTCACAAGTCTTCACTCACTCCCAGACAAACCCGAGAATCTGTCTGTGGGAGATAAACTCTGTTAAAATACCATTATTGGTTATTGTGGTGTTTACGCTGGGTAGATATTGTGCATCTTGCTCTTAGCAGCTGTACCAAATGACTAGGTGTGTGAGCTTCAGGATGGTAACAGTTACCAGTCAGTCTCTTCAATAACCGAACAAATGATTCTTTATTTTCTTAAGTAAAACATTTCTTTAAACAGGAACAACCTCTTCTCAATAGAGGCAATAGTTTATGTTGAATTAACTTTATGACTCTTATCTGACTGACTAGAATCGCCTTAACTCACTTCCCTCCAACTCACTTCTCTCATCTCCCTTCTCTCATCTCACACACACACACACACACACACATATATACAGAGTCCCCCCCCCCATCAGAACTTTTTACAGGCGAGCACCAATAGGTTGCTGGGTGCAACCACTCTGCCTGGCAACACTAGATGTTAACCCTTTCATCACACACCCAACAGGTGATCATGCTCATCGTGGGTTGTCCGTCCCCCACCCCACTTCCCCCTCAGTCCTCCCGCAGGTTTCCCAGGTGAGCCCACAGCAGGACCCATTTTGTCTGCCCTCCCTGCCATGATTACAAGCCCTTTTGGGCTTGAAGCGGCTTTCCCCCCCCCCCCCCATTTTTTTTCTTTTTTCAGAGACTGCAAAAAGTGATCTTTGATTTCACAGCTAGTGGCAGCTCCTTCAAAATGCCCAACCAGATTTTCGCAATCTCCGAAAAAAGAAAATAAATGGGTAAAAGGGGCAAAAAAGGCACGGCAAGTGCAAAAGGGCTCACTATCGCAGCGGGGGGTATGGAGCCAGTGCTGGTTGCCCCAAAGTGCCACTTGGGCACTTCTGAGGCAGCTGGCACTGGTGGTGGCCCGGGCAAGCTTTGCAAGAGCAGTAAAGGGTTTTTGCCGCTCTTGCAAAGTGGCTCACTAGCAGATTCCCAGTACCCACAATGCGGTCAGGCACCCAGGTTCGGACAACACGACAATCCATTGTGGGTACCACAACCCCTAGAACAAGTTATACGTTGTCAGGGTGGCTTGTTGCCATCAAACAAGCCACCCTGAGGGAAATGGTCCAGGTTCACATGACACAACAACCCACTGTGGCTTTTCACCCACGATGAGCTGTTGTGTCATGCGAACCCAGTCTATGGGTTCTCAGGGTGGCTTGTGCATGATTAATAAACCATGCTGAAGCTACATGCCGGGTTCAGACAACACAGCAAGCAACTCTGATTCAAACATGGCTCCCAACCCACCATGACTTATTGACGCAGGTAACGAGAAGCCACCATTGGTGAATTTCCCTGCGGGCCTTTTTGATGCTGCAGCCATTTTGAATATTCAAGGCTCAGCAGGGCACGCCGTAGCTTCCCATTACATGTGGACCCAGCAAGGATGGGTTGTTGGGGTTTTGATAAGCCACCCGCAACCCTAAAACAGCCTATGAGTTCTGGGTGGGTTCACCCATGGTGGCTTCTTGTTACATGCGAACCAGGTCATTGTGTTGTGTGAATCCAGTCATTATGAGCTGAGCCTAAGATACACACATGGTTTCTAACAGCTTGGCATCAGCCCTCTTCATCTGCCAGTTTCCTACTGCTACCCTTTCCCACACATTCCAAGTTGAAAGGGGGAATAGAGGAGGGAAAGCAGTAGCTAAGGTTAGCACTGAGGGCTGCCTCTAAAGCTGTTCCTGTATTGCCAATATGAACGCTGGGAAGTACAGTGTGTGCTTTTTATCCTCCTGATTCTTTGACCAAGAGGAATAAAAGTCTACGGTTCCCTTTAGCATTGTCGGATCTGAGCATTGCAAAAAGCTGAACATGTAGACCCAAGTTAGACATGATGACATTT
The DNA here is from genome assembly GCA_021292165.1 of Shinisaurus crocodilurus. NCBI lineage: Eukaryota > Metazoa > Chordata > Lepidosauria > Squamata > Shinisauridae > Shinisaurus > Shinisaurus crocodilurus. The sequence continues at coordinate 208,086,410 of CM037877.1, forward strand.
GCTAATTGCATGAATGGTGTCATGTCTAGTTTGACCATAAAAGAAGAGCTTGAGCCAACAAGCTGCTGTTCTCAGCTGCTGTTTTTTCTCCTTTCATTTACGCAAGCTTGACTGAGTGTTGGTAAGTGGGGGGATTAGAACTGGTAAATGAGTGGGATGGCAACAATGGTGGAGCTCCCTCAAATTGTTTTTTAGGAACTTTGGAGAATTCTTTAAGAAGCTCAAGCATTTCCCAAGAATTCTCTTTTTTAAAAAGTTCTAAAAGGCCCAGACTGTTCCAAATTGAGATGGGCAGGTTTCATCCATCACCATTTCGCAGTCTTAGGAGACTTATGGAGAGATTGGCCAACACAACACGTACTCACTCAATACTGAGCATTCCTGCCAGAATGGTAGCCTTCGCTCTGAACTGAAGCCTGATATAATTAAAAGAACAAAAAGTCTCTCTAGCCATTTCTATAAACTCTTCATTAATAGGACACCAGAATTAAGGCTCACGTGGAATGAAACAAAAACATGGTTACATTTCTTTTCAGTTTCCACACAAATATGGATCGCTTGAATCTTGGCACAATTAAGTACACATGCCTTATCTTCATATTTCCATGTTTCTCTCAGGAGGGGTTGCGACGACACGGTCCCTTACATTTAGGACCCGCGCATAAACCCTTCTCAGGCTAAGCATCAACACTTAAAACCCTGAGGGGAGGGTCAAATGAAACCTTTCCCCTACTAACGAGGGAAAAGATTAATACTGGTTATTTAGGATCTAGCTTAGATTTATGATACTGTGGGTACAAAGGTGTGTGTGTAGATTTGAAAGTAATGCAGGTTAATAACACCAAGCTGACACGTAGGATTTGGGTAGCAAACAAAATAAAAATAAGTTTATTTTAATTCTCAAAATCTTAGTTCCAGAAAATAACTTAAAACCTGCCTACACCAAACACTTGAATAATTAACCTAAGTCCCTATAATTCTAAATACTTTCACTCCTCATACAAGCACTGATTTCTCTTAAAACTCCTGACAAGACACGAATAATCCAACTAACCTAACTCTCTAACACTCCCAACACACTACAACCAACTCTCCACTTCTTAACACACTAACTCAACTCACTTAAAACCTAACCACTCAAACAACTCTCCACTTCTTAACTCCACTCTGACATCACTCAAACACTCCTTATATACTCCTCCCCCCACCCTTTCCAAGACATCACAAACCACACCCACTTGGTTCAATATTCTAGACACACTAAACATACTAATGCAGACATACACCAGGGAACTGAATTGTGTGGTTGCGCCACAGGGTCCTCTCTTAATATTACTAACTCATGTCACTACATAGCCACTGAGGGCAACAACTACATAATTTTTGCAGTCTCTTGCTTTTTGCTGTTTCCATTGGCTCAGCAATATGTCTTAATAACCATTGGAGTTCTCTGTTTTTGATTTGACAGACGCTAATGGCACAAATACATTCTACACTCAGATATATTCAGCAGTGTATGCTATTTAAGAAAAGATTGACTTGCTAAGAAACATCCTTTCACTCTCTCCAGTTCTGTCCACAAAGCACTCTTTCCCTCTCTATATTTTCTCTTATCTGTCAAGAAACTCTCCTCTCTATGCAGCTCACTGTTAGAAGGAATAATCATAGAGATTAGGCACATAGAGGCAGGATGAGTTCCCTAGCCATGGGTGAGGGACTGAAAATTCTGTAAGTCCCCAAAGCATAACTAAAAGAGAGAGATACTCAGTACCCTTCTATTTCTTCCTACATGTTGCCATCCTGTAGTTCAGTTCACTGGTGCTTTTCATTCTGTCCACTAGGGTCCGAAACAGATATTATTTAAAATCCCTATCCAGTAGCTACATCATCTTTTCATTTTTACCCTAGAGTAGGTGCAAGGGGGCCTGATTGGGACCCTGGCATGGGGGGGGGGGGCTTTAACCCTCCACCCTCCCCCTGCTATGAGCCCAATCCAGATCAGGTGCCCTACACCTATTCTAGAGAAAAGGATGGGGGAAGACATAGTTGCTAGATATAGGGGAGGTACACATGACAGAGCAACAATCATGGTAAGTTACCATGATGGTTTGCCGGAACCCACGAAGCAACCACGATGAGCCCAACAGAGGATCGGCTCATCGTGGTTTCTTCGCTCCCTCCCTTGCCCTCTTTCCCCCTCATTCCTCCCAGCAATATCCCACCGGACTAGGGATGGGTGCCGAGCCCGGCACCCAACTCGCAGGGCGCTCGGCAAGTGCTCCCGCCGCGTGATCTGTGCTGAGCATCCCGCGAGCGCCAGCTGAGGTGCTCGACGGACTTCCGGTTTCCGGCGCTACGTTTTTTACGTAAAAAACAGGGTAAACTACCTTAAAACGGCCGCAATTTGCGTAACCGGTGCTTTGTTTTTTATGTTAAAAAAGCATAAAATACGTTAGAATCTAGGACATGAGCTGAGCCGGAGAAAGGTAAGTCAAGTGGAGCATGGGAGGGGGGCGAGCCTGGCGAGTTTGCCCCTCTTCTACACCCCACCCCCCCGATCGAGCTCCGTGCACATCCCTACACCGGACACAGCGGTGAGGAATGAGGCTCCTCTCTTTGACAGCTGCAATCATGAGCCTGAGCCGATTTCATCTCTCAGCGGCTGTCAAAGACTCCCCATTGCGCAGACAGGGCTTGTGCTCTGAAGCGCAATGGGGAGGGGGGAGCCTCCCGCCTCCTCCTTAAGGGGGCTACTCTCAGGCAGAAGGTGGGGGTGCCAGTTCTGCTCTCTGCGGCTGCTCCGTGAACGGAGCAGCTGCAGAGAGTGGATCACAGCCTCCTGCCTGAGAGGTTTACTCAGAAAATAAAGCTCTCAGACAGGGGGCTGGTGGAGCGGAGGGGGAGCTCTCCTCTCTGTCATCGGCGCGGCTGTGCTGGTGACAGCAGGAAGTGCCCACCTTCTCCACTTCCCCAGGAGATTCTGGGAAAGTGGAGGAGGGAGGCGCTTCCTGCTGACTGGCGCTACCACGCCAATGACAGCGAGAAGCGCCTCCCCTCTCCACTTTCTGAGGAGCTCCTGGGAAAGCAGAGGGCGGAGAGGACGGGCGCTTCCCGCTGCCCCTCCCTGCCTGAGAGCTTTACCTACTACCTCTCAGGCAGGGAGGGGCAGCACTTCCTGCTGTCATCTGCACTGCAGCTCCGGTGACAGCAAGAGGTGGAGTGGGCCACGTTGGTGACAGAGGGGAGTGCCTCCATCCCCATGGCTGCTCAGCGTGTGGAGCAGCCACAGTGGTCAGAGCACAGCTCCCTCCTGGGAGAAAACCTGTCAGGCAGGTTTGTGCCTGTCCTGTGCTCTGATCCCCGCCGAGCAGATCGCCACTTCCCACCTCCTCTTCAAGAGGTATATATCTAGAGGAGGCGGCGGTGGTGACTGATCCACTCTGCGGGGAAGGTGAAAGAAGCCTCTGACAGCTGCCTCCTAGTGCCGTTTGGGCACTTTGGGGGCAGCTGTCAGCCACGCTCTGTGGCCAGCCACTTGGCAAGAGCGGCAATGTCTGCTCTTGCCAAGCGGCTCACTTGTTCTGGGTACTGCACTATGATGGGTCATGTCATCTGGGTTCGGACGACACAACAAGCTATCGTGGTACAAACAAACCCTAGAACAGACCACCACGATAAGTCACAATGGTCAGTCACCACAACTGGGTTCACACGACACGGGGAACAAGCAATGGTAAGTAACCACCGTTGCTTGTTGTGTCATGCAAACCCAGTCACAGATTTAAGGTAATGTCTGTTTTGATTCCTAGGACGCCAGCTCTTTAGAAGAAAGGTTTGGCTCTGTGCTGAATGAGGAGGCACCTTCCACTTCTCTAGAGCTGGTCTCTTTCTCCTGCCTTCACAACAAATGGATGTAGATCTGCTCCATCCAGAATCTGTTCTAGATTTGAAGTAGATTGATTTATTCATCATCATCATCATCATAATACTAATTTGTATCCCACCTTCCCATACAAGTGAGCTAAGGATTGCTATCAGCTTGTGCAATTGATCTAAGTGAACTATATACTGCTATTTGGCATCTCTGTCCCTATTAAAATATACAGTTCTTGTGAATTGTTTGTTTTGTTCATGTGATGGCAGTCAAAGCAGGGACTACTCTCCTTTCTCCCAGAGTGCCTTTGTCTGCCACAGAGAGAGGATATAATAGAAGGGAACCCTGCGATATCCTGCTATGACTTCATTGAACTGAATCCCCTTGTGAGGACAAAACGGATAATGTACTCCTATATGTAAAGAGTTTGTGTTCCGTACATCAATAAAGCACACCCTCTTGATTAACCCTATACAACAGGGCTGGGCAACTTATGACTCTCCAGATGTTTTGACCTGCAACTCCCATAATCCCTCACTGTAGGCTATGCTGGCTAGGGCTGATGGGAGTTGCAAGCCAGAATACCTGGAGGGCCACAAGTTGCCCACCTCCTGCTATACAAAGATCGAGAGCTGGTTTGCCTTTGCTCGTGTTAACACAGCCTTTGAAATACATGCTCATTCCCTTGATACATGTTTTCCTTTGATGCAGATGCACAAAGATCTTGGACAAGAATGGGGAATTCCGAATATTTAAGGTGAAGGATCGGGATGAGATGGTGAAAAAAGTGATTGAGCCAATGGCTTGTCAGGGTCTGCGTACCATTTGTCTGGCCTACCGGGATTTCCCTGCTGGTGTTGAGCCCGACTGGGATGCTGAAAATGAGATCCTATCTGACCTTACCTGCATCACTGTGGTTGGCATTGAGGACCCTGTTCGGCCAGAGGTACCAGAATGGCTCTCTTCTCTTCTATGTCTAGCGTGAGGGGTGCTAGATCACCTTTTTTCCTAATCATATTCTTTCCCTCTCCATGTTGACTGTCATTGTGTCCCTGCTGTTTCTAGATTCCTTTTTCTTGCCACCTCCTTCAATCTCAGCTTTGGTCCATCACCTCTCATTCTGATGGTTGTACTTGTGATTTGATCTTTTCCGAACCATACTCTCTTTGACATGTCCACTGAGACTCTTGCCCTCTTTTGACTACCACCTCGCTGCTTCTCATCTTTTATTCCTACTTAGATAATCAATTGTGACCTTCAGTGTGTTAAATTCCTTTTCCTTTCTGTTGTGTCTCTTTCCTGCTGTCACTTCCTTTCTTGGCCTAGACTTTGCTTTGTCTTGTACCTTTGACTCCCTTGCACTTCTTTCTGCTGTGTCCATCTGACCTAATGATCTTAAGATCTGGCTTATTCTTTCTGTTTTCACTGCTTCTGCTCTTGTGCCAGTGACTCCCTTTAGAGGAAGTCCCATAAACTTTCTGAGTACCACCATTACCATGCTGCCTCATTCTCTGAGATAACTGTACTGTCAGGCGACAGTCAGTCAGTGTCCACTGTGAGGCTGTGATACCAATAAGATTGCTAGTCTGGGAAAGGGTGCCTGTTAGATTAACAATAGGGTTGTACCTCCATTCCTGACTGATCCACCTGTGTCTTTTGGCAGCTACATAGCAGGGAGAAAATCAAGAGGCACAGCTTGTTTCTTCATGGATTTTCAGCAACAGGGGAAAGTTGCACCTATTGAATTTCACCCTACTGTGCAGCTGTGCAAGATAGTTTCTACTGTCAGGAAAGGAGCTGACAGCCATGTTTAAGAGCTGCCTAGAAGAGAGAATTTCGGCAGATGCTGCTTCTCCTGTCCTGATGCTGCAAGTTTAGGAAACATGGCAAATGTCAACAGTCTTTCTTCTGTGCACCTCTTAAAGGACATAGGAACCCTGTCTCGCGCTGAATGTGACCACTTTAATTCACAAATTCCACACAGTAGCAACAGCAGATATTCTGACATGTAATGAAGGTTACTGAGGGAAGAAGGGACAGATTTATTTTCATCCAGCAACTTCCTCCTCACTCTGCTCCTCCCTACCTCCCACACTCTGTTTTCTCTCACAGCTTACTACAGGGGTGACAAGCAGACAACTGACCTAACACAATAAACTGTCCCATGCCTACCTCTTGATTACATTTCAGAACTGGCCCCCTGCACGCATCTTTCCTTAATTAGATGTTGAAGTATCTGGGGGTTGGAATGGCTTCACAGATGCCCTGCATGCACTCGCTCTGGAGGCTTTGATTCAATTTGCTGATTTCTTAGTAACGTCTCCTCTCTCCCTGCTCAAGCTTGTTCTGTACAAGATAAACCTATTAGAGCAGTGACGCGCCACTGTAATCAGTGATGCAGGGCAAGGTGGGAGGCTGACCTGCTGCTACATTGCCCACCCCATAGCAGGAGAATGGTAAATATCCCCATCACCCACCCACATCTTGGCACCAGAAGATCCCAAGCAGCGCTGCATCATTTAGAGGAGGCAACAAGGTTACATCTTGCTAGAGGCGAGAATGGTGCCTATTCCAGAAACTGCTCAATACAAACTTGTTGCCTGGCTACAAGGGTGCTACATGTGCTGGGAAGCCACAATTGGCTCCAGCGCCCAGCGTGCGTGTCTATGTATTGGGGTGTGTGTGTGTGTGTGTGTGTGTGTGTGTGTGTGTGGTCACCATGCATGACAGTCTACATGTGGGTTTTGTGACACTTGCAGTTTGTGGGGATTTGCTCTTAGAGCCTTTCATTTTTATTAAATGGGAGAAAACTTCATTTTCAGTCTTATCTCTCTAGCACAGCCTTCCTCAACTGGGTGCCCTCCAGATGTGTTGGAATACAACATCCATAATTTCCAGCCAGCAATGGCCATGCTGGCTGGGAATTATGGGAGTTGTAGTCCAATCCAACACATCTGGAAGGCACCCAGTTGGCAAGGCTGCTCTAGTATTTAAAGTAAGCAGGGTGGGGGAGAGTCCATTATGAGGTTGTTATAAATTCATTCAAGCATTAGTTACATCATGACAGAGTGGAGATGGAGAATACATTTCAGTAGCCCAGGAGTGGACAACTTGTGGCCCATGTACCAGATATAGCCTGAGCACTTTTGTTATGTTCCCCCAGTGCCATTCTGAATAACAGCCTATAGCCAGCAGCTTACCATGCTTGCAACCCATCGTAACTCCTCCCGTGTCTGAGTAGAAGAATTGACTTTGTCATGCTGTGACATCGCTGCAACAAACAATAACTGTGAACAAAGTTACATTTTAGCGATGACCAATGTGGAACCAGCTTTCCCACCACAAGTGAACAACTACAAGATTCACATTCGTTTCTCGGGTTAACTCAGAATGCTCTCCTTTTTAGGTTCCTGGGGGTAACTCAGAATGCTCATTTGGAGCTGTTATGTTTCAATATTTATTTATTTATTACATTTATATCCCACGCTTCCTCCATGGAGCTCAAGATAGCATATGTGGTCCTGCTCACCCCACCTTCATATTATCCTCAGAACAACCCTGTGAGGTACGTTAGGCTGAAAGTTAGTCATTGGCCCAACATCACCCAGTAAACTTCATGGCCGAGTGGTGATTTGAACCTGGGTCTTCCCAGTCCTAGTCCAGCACTGTAACTGAGAGGTAGGCAGGCAGGTGCCCGCCAGATGTTTTGGAATATAACACCCATCAGCCTTAGCCAACATGGCTAATGGTAAAGGATTGTAGGAGTTGTAGTCTAAAACATCTTGGCACCAGGTTGTCTACCCCTGCTCTAACCACTATACAACACTGGCTCTCAGTGTTGTGCTTTTATCCTCATAGGGACCTGCAACAAAATGCTGCTGTGTAGAGTGTTCCTGTTCAGTGTGCCAGCCCGTCAGCCAGTTCTTCTTTCAGGACATTCAATTCTATTCTCGCTCTCTGGTTTTCAGTTCTCCACCCCCACCCCACCCCCTCCACAACAATCAGCATTCCGTGGACATTGAGCATGCTCCATCTTTATTGTGCTGTTTGCGGTGGCAGGGGTCCCTTAGGATTTGTGCGGGCAGGGTCTCCCTTAGGATTTCCCCCCCAAAAAATGTTTTTTACTTCTGCAAATCTTCACGTTTCCCTGAGCCTGCTGATTCCTTCCTCTTGTGCACAGATGGTGCCATTTTTTCTACATAAGGATCCAATCTCAAGAGAATGAGTTTGCTATTAGTATATAACTACTATCCTATTAGTATATAAGATAGTAGAATCTTTTTCCCTTGCCACCTCTTTCAGATTTCTCCATCATTTTCTCCTGTCTCTCACTCACACTTCCCTAATGACTGTGTATCTCATTGCTTACCAATAGGTGCCTGAAGCCATCCAGAAGTGCCAGCGTGCTGGCATTACTGTACGGATGGTTACAGGTGACAACATTAACACAGCACGTGCGATCGCAACCAAGTGTGGGATCTTGGTGCCTGGAGAGGAATTCCTGTGCTTGGAAGGAAAAGAATTCAACCGGCTCATCCGGAATGAAAAAGGAGAGGTGAGATGAATAAGGAGTTGAGTTGAGGGCACTCAAGATCCTGAGCTGGGAGCATTATCTAGAGGAATGCTCCATGCTCAGTTCCTTCTGAAACATGCCTCATTCCATGGAGTGTATTCATCCTGTGATCTCTGGGAACTTGTTCAAAGCAGTTTAGCCACCTGAGAAAATTATTCTCCATTCTGAAGTACAGGCTTGGCAAAGCTAGAATGCAGCTACAGAGAGGGCTTCTCTCTCCCCATGCCAGTCTTTAATATTACAGGTATCTGCTGTGGCCTCCTAATTTGGAGCCAAGCTGGCACCAGCCATTTGCTGCTAACTTAGAAATGTATAAGCCACAGAAAACTGGCTGGTTTTGCCCAGTGATCCTCTGATGCTATGTGGGATCCATATTAACACTGGAAAAATTATTTCTCTCTACATGAAATTTTAATGCCACCCCTTATAGGTTAACAGATGTCACTTGTGAGTTCTCAGACCCTTCTGCCAAATCTGTTGCTGGCAAGAGGAAAGTGGTACTGAAGCTCTGGTTCAGGGCCAACCTGGTTTGTGTTTTCATTGTTTTACCCTACAGGTGGAACAAGATCAACTGGATAAAATCTGGCCCAATCTACGAGTCTTGGCACGTTCTTCGCCCACTGATAAACACACACTTGTGAAAGGTAAGGTCAGCTGAGGGGGTGGAACTTGCTGTCCATGAAAGAGTCCTCAGGGAAATGGTGGGTGAGAGAACGGAGGGAGCAGAGCCTCTCTTGGCAAATGGGCAGTGCCCCCTTAGTGAGAAGCAGAACATGAATGGGAAGGCGTGGGACTTGCACAGCTAAAGCCGCTGAGTTCATTTATTTGTTTTGGAAATTAATATCCCACCTTCCCAATTCCAGAAGGAAATTCTCAAGGCAGCTTACACAACTAAACCCAGTTTTAAACAATAAGCAGTCAAAATCAATAATTAAAAAAATTAACAAGCAGCAAATTAACAATAAAGAGCCAATGAACAAACAAAAATCATTTTTAAGCAGCAGGCAGACTAAAAGATTGCCAAAACAGTAAAATTTTCTGTCAACGGCATTGGCAAGGCTGGAACCATAGAAACATTCTTGGGGTAGGGAGATCCACCGCAACAGAAAAGGCCCTCTTGCATGTCCGTGCCAGCCATATATAAGAAGGTGGTGGGATGCACAGAAGGGTCTCACCAGAAGGTCTTAGTAGATGGGCTGATTCATATAGGTAGAGGGTGGGGGAAGTCCTTTAGGTATCATGGTCCTAAGTTGTTTAGGACTTTAAGGGTGATAACTACCACTTGCATTGCTTCTGGAAACTGACCAGTTGCTTTTCAGCTACCTACTTTGCTGCCCAGTGGCTCTCTTTGTGCTTGTCCTTTACTGACATTTAACCCGTCTTTCAGGAATTATTGACAGTACTGTTGGAGAACGGAGGCAGGTGGTAGCTGTGACTGGCGATGGCACCAATGATGGCCCCGCCTTGAAGAAAGCAGATGTTGGATTTGCTATGGTAAGGACTAATATTCTACAGAGCTGTGTTGCGTTGCAATCCGAAAACAGCAGCATGTGGAGATAGTGATTTGCCTGTGTGTGCTTTGGCATAATGGAGCTGATAAGCATTGGCTTAAGAGGCTGGGGAATTGTGTGTGTGTGTGTGTGTGTGTGTGTGTAAGCTCTATTTTTATTCTGCTCTATTTTCTGTTTCAGTTTTTGCACTTTGCAGAAGTCAGGAATGTTATAGCTCAGGACAGAATCTCACAATCCCTAGGCTCAGTAGGACACAGCAGGCAAGCATTAGGGGAAATTGGTCACCACAGGGTACCTGCTTAATGCTTCTGAAGCTTGCTGGGATTGTTCTGGCAGTGGCAGATTCTGTAGTAACTGACTGCCACCATGTGTCCATAACTGAGTTTTGCAGTAAGCCTAATTGCCTCCTTGATCTGCTGCCATGGTTCTTCACAGAGGAGGAGGAATTTGAGCAGAGAATTACTGGCTAGCTTTTCATCATAGTTTTGGGTTTGCAAGGTGGGGCAGGGGATGGAATCAGAATAATGGAACTATTTGCATAGGCTGGGAGCTTTGTTTCTCAAGTAGCCATTGTGCTTACTACATGCAAATCAGTTGGCACATCCAGCCTTGGGAAAATTAATGGGATTATCCATATAATTCCTCCTGCAATGTTGTGGTCCTCATCTGAAACTGAGTCACGGTTGCCATTTTGGATGCAAGCCTATCTCTGTGGAGAACCAAAGCAGCAATAAAATCGATTTGGTGGCACCTTAGTGACTAACTCCTCGTCGTCGTCATCTTCTCTTCCTCAGGGCATCGCTGGTACAGATGTTGCTAAAGAGGCCTCGGACATTATCCTGACAGATGACAACTTTACAAGCATTGTCAAGGCAGTGATGTGGGGCCGCAATGTGTATGACAGCATCTCGAAATTCCTGCAGTTCCAACTAACAGTCAATGTAGTGGCTGTGATTGTGGCTTTCACGGGTGCTTGTATCACACAGGTAACCTCAGCGGAACAGGGAGGAATTTTCTTTAAGGGTTAATGTTAGGTGCCATGGAGCAGGGTGTCTTAAAAGCAGTTACTCTGGATTCCATTCCTGGTACTGATACAGAGATGTTGCATAGCTTTGGCCCTTTCTGAAAGTCAGGTGTCTTATTTGGGACCTTATTTATTTTAGAATATTTATATACCACTTTTCATTTAAAAAAAAAAAAAATCCAAAGTGGTTCACAAAATAAAATTGTAACAAAATATAATAAAACCAGTCAATAAAATAATAAAACAGTAACATATCTCATTCAAAATAACTGGGGGTAGCTGGCAATGTTAGCAGTCAGGAGAATGCCCAGGCAAATATTTCTTAAGGTGGCAGTGGAAACACTCCATGCTAGGAGCCCACAAGATCTCAGTGGGGAGTTCATTCCACATAATGGGCAGCACAGTGGCAAAGGCCCTCCTCCACACCATGACCAAGAGAACATCAGTAGGCCATAGTACAGTAAGCAAGGCCTCCCCCTCAGAACATAAGGACTGGTGCAGCCTATATAGGAGGTAGTCTTTTAGATAGGGGTAAGCAGGAAGTAGATCTCCAGATGTTTTGGACTTCCAACTCCTAGCATTCCTGACCATTGTCCATGCTGGCAGGGGCTTCTGGGAGTTGAAGTTGAAAACATCTGGGGATCTACCTTCTGCCCACCCCTGTCTTAGATAACCTGATCCTGAACTGTTTAGGGCCTTATGAACCATAATAACACCTTGAAAGCTAATGGTTGAATCCAAATTTCTGGTCTTGGTTCCGATCAGTGTGTAAAGTTCTGATTTATGGAAAGGGTTGGATTAGATTAAAAGATAATTGCCTTTATGGATCAGAACAAAGGTCCACCTCGTCTAGTATTTCCAACAGTGGCCTGCTGGATGCCCCAGGCAGGGTACAAATAGAGCTGATGGAGATAGAATCCCTTGTTCTTTGTCCTCAGCATCTGGTAATCAGAAGTAAACTGGCTCTTAAAATTGAAGTGGTATTTGGTTATTGTGGCTAATAGCCCCCCAGTTACCTATCCTCTTTACATTTGGACCAGATTATTGCAACACTGATAAGTGCAGAGGAAGTTTTCTGCAGTCATATCTGTTCAAATATCCCTGCAGCAATGAAGACTAGAAAATGTTATTTTTGTTAATTAAATTAAAGTTGGGATTTGAACATTGTTAAGAGCGGGAGCCTTCAGGCTGCACAAAAGATCTTGGAGAGATGCATGTGATCTCTGGCTTAGCACCCCATTGGCACTTAATAATTAGTATTTACAGTATTAGCATGAGTTGTATCAGGCTGCAACATGAACATCCCATTATTATTATTATTATTATTATTATTATTATTATTATTATTGCTGCCCTTTTGGATCTTGAATTTATCACATATCAATTACGGGTGAAAAAGGCTGGGGAAATGGGAAGGAATGGTCATAGATCAGATTTAAGATGCACTTGTTTCTAAAAAATTATTCTCCCTTTCCAGGACTCTCCTCTGAAGGCTGTCCAAATGTTGTGGGTCAATTTGATCATGGATACCTTTGCCTCATTAGCTCTTGCCACAGAACCCCCATCTGAGTCCTTGCTCATGCGCAAGCCATATGGCCGCAACAAGCCACTAATTTCCCGCACCATGATGAAGAACATCCTGGGGCATGCCGTGTACCAGCTCACCATTATCTTCACGCTGCTCTTTGCAGGTGAGAGGCATAGAGAGTTAGGTATAGACTTTAGGGGGCAGTGGATGGAGCCACTAGGCTGGGTCTTGGAAGTCTAGGTTCTCCTCTCTGTTTTACCTTTGATTATAGTCTACTTTGTTTATTAAAATATTCAGAACCTACTGTTTTGCTGCCCAAAAATGGGGCTTCCAAGGTGGCGAACAACAATAATTTAAAACATCTTTGTGGCAGCTATTGGTTGAGTGGTTTGACATACAGGAAGGTTTTCAACCAAACATCCTTTTCCTGTACATTTGATAAAATGAAACTGGTCATTCAGCTGGTTCTGATACCTGGCTAATCCCCTTCTATGGTGTGGAAATAATCCAGGAACCGATGGAAAAAATCAAATTCCATGTCACTGCCAGGTTCAGAGGTACATCCAGTGCACTTCTGACCCCTTTTGAATGGTCATGTGTATCCAGGGATGTGCAGACGTTGTAAAATCCATTCCATGGTTCGCGGATTGTCAGGCGCCTTTCATTCCATCATTCACTCATGAATGGAATCGGATTTGTGCAAATGTGTTCATATGCATTTGCACAAATTCGCACTCCTGAAAATGTGTAAACCCACCCACCCCCAGTACACAAATCCCCCCAAAATGTGTATTTTCACGTTTTAGCCTATGGGGGAAATGTGCATTTTTTGTGGGTGTTTTTTATTTTCCTTTTTTTCTACAACTAAATGTGCATAAAATTACAGAAAGTTTTAAAAAACAACAACCAAAAAACATGGTCCACAAGTCCATGGAATCTGTGCGACTCGAGAAAAGCCAGTCTGCTGCAAAATCCACTGGTTGGATTCTTAGAAATTAGAACTAATATGAGTCCATTGCAGACTGCTCCAACATCCCTATGTGTATCCTTAGTTCCTTTGTATTGTGGTGTCCCCATCTGCAAATGTGGAGAACTGATTTCTTATTCTTGAAAGACAATTTTGAGACATGTGGAAGAACAGTGAATGGAGCAGAGCATAGAAGCCCCACTTTCTGGATTAACTGTATCCCCATATATTTTTGTATGTCTTAAATTATCAACAATTGACCCCCTGCTCAATGCAGGAAACTAGAGGAGGGGTCTCCCATCCACGTAATAACCAGGCCTGATCCTGCTTAGCTTTCCACACTCAGACCAGTGGCCCCCCCTGGCCCCCCTCGCACTAACCTGCCCTTCCCAATTTGTGCAAATTGGTCAGGTCAGGTTAAAAAAAAAAAGCGCAATTATTTGCGCACATTATCAGTAAAAAAAATTTTTTAAAGGAAGACCACCACTGGCAGCCCCTTCAGGATGCTGTGGGGGGTTCCTTGGAAGGGCACCTTGTGGATGCCCTCATGGGGATCACAAAAGCCATCTTGACAGCCAGCTTTTACGATCTCCAGGAAAAAAAGGTTTTTAAACAAGTCAAGCTGCGGCAAGCCCAAAATGGCATACAGCAGGAAGCAGGGGAAGCCTTTGCCAGCCACCCCAATGTGCTGCTTAGGCAGTTTGGGGTGGCTGGCAATGGCAGTTGTCTGCTAGCTGCTTGGTAAGAGCAGCAAGGGTTTTTCCCCTGCTCTTGCCAAGCAGCTTGCTTGTAGTTGGGGTTGACTCACGATGGGTCATGTCGTCTGAGTTTGGACAACACAACAACCCATCGTGGGTCAAACAGACCTTACTACAACCCATGGCTTTTCAGGATGACATATAACCCCAAAATAAGCCACAGTGACAAACACAGTCTCAACATTTAAAGAAGCTCATATTGAAGCTACTATCTTGACACACACACACACACACACACACCCTGTTGTTGTTGTTGTTGTTGTTGTTGTTATATTTATTTATATCCCGCCTTTTTCCCAATACAGGGACTCAAGACAGCATTATTTAATATAATGTAACCTATGAATTCTTTTAACTTGAGGTCATTTTTGAGTGGTGGTCAGGGAAATGCCAAATGAAATTTTAGTGGCAACCCTGCATGAGGACTAGAAACCTAGCCTTTGTTTGTTTGTTTGTTTGTTTGTTTTAATGAAAGCTGCAATTCTCAGGAAACCAAATTGAATGCTAGAGGAAAGATTCTGTGTTGTTCAGAGCATGAGCTGATTAATGAAATGCAAGACACTCTTGCAGTTAGCTCTGATTTGGGAGTTGTGTCCTATGTTGTATTGTATAATTGCATCATGAACGATGGTATCTATAGAGGGAAGGAATATTTTTATCTTCTCTTAAAACTCTTTCCTGATAGGTGAGAAATTCTTTGATATCGACAGTGGCCGGAATGTTCCCCTCCACTCGCCACCCACTGAGCACTACACCATCGTCTTCAACACTTTTGTCATGATGCAACTTTTCAATGAGATCAATGCTCGCAAAATCCATGGTGAGAGGAACGTCTTCGATGCCATTTTCCGGAACCCCATTTTCTGCACAGTGGTGCTAGGAACCTTTGTTGCCCAGGTAAATGGAATGGGCCAAGAGGGGGTGGGGGTGGGGAACATGAAAAAAATCAAGTGATAAAACTGGAGGAGGGGAGAGACTATGAAGCTATCCAGTGTTCTTGCCTGATACATATGCCATATTGTAACCTTAACCAAGGATTATGATTCCTTATAAGCCTGACAGTACACACTACCTAACAAGAGTGTATGACAACATGGATAAGATACTTGGATACTACTGACTAGAGGAGGACTTGATACTGGTGAGTGTATAGGGAAAGGCCCTTCCTCCAGGGTTGGCAGGGCAGTATCCAGGTCATTTCCAGAGGGGGAGGGGCTTCCCCCTCCACCCTAGACAACTTTCTGCCTCCATGCAGTCAGGCAGTCTCTGCTGGGGCTCCTGACTTGCAAGAACTCAGAGCCTGGGGGTGGAGGAGGCAGCATCAGTAAGCAGAGCAGAGGATCGCCCTTTGGTCGTGCCACTCTGGCACATGGGCAATTGACTGGGGAGAGGAGGGGAAGGATTGCTTCCCTCAGGACACCTTATTTTTTCCTGTGTGGCAAGTGCCAGCAGGATCTTAGCACATTCAGAGTTTCCACTGCAGAGGCACCATCCTGTGAATATGCTGCTAGCCAACAGCAACATTGCTTTGGCTTTGGGGCTTGCAGCAGGACATGTAGTCCTTGCACATGGAATCATGACTGCCCCAGCTGCACAGAGATGTGAGTCCTCAGCAGAGGAAACCCTACTACTTCCCCTATGGGGTAGGGCAGGAGCACGCTCACCCTTTCTGCTTCATTCTCTGCAACAGCTTCTAGAGCATATGAAGAGGGTAAGCACTCCCCCATGCTCCTGGTTGTCAAGGGAGAGTGCATTCATCCTGACTTCGTTAGGTGAATTAGAGCCAGGAATGATCACTGCCTAACTCAAGCAGACCCTACCACTCCCTGAAGTGAAAGTGGAGGCTCCAGAGAGAGATCTCCTCTCAGGGCTAGGGACAGGTCTTCCCATACATTGCTGCCAGAGGAGTGATTATAAATCTCACTCCTCATTGTCCCAAGAGACGCAGATCCATGAGCAGCCAATATCTTTTCTCCCTTTCTAAGGCCTGCTTGGGAAGCCATGGCCATTTGTCTCCCAGTCTTTCCTGGAGAGCCCTGCATAGGAGGCAGGGAGGGAATCATCTCCCCTGATCTAGCAGAGCCAACTTCCCTCGGGGCCCATACCTTACCATTAAGTAACAAAAAGATTTATTTATTTAAAATGGTTCTTGGTCACCTTTCAGGGCAGGAGCCCTCCCAAGGCAGATCAGGTTTGTTTCTCCATACCCTTCCTCCTAAGGCCACTCAGGTAAAAAGAAACCCAGATATGGAGGTAGGGGGTGTCCCACTATGTTGTCAGAGGTTGCCCTCGGCCTTTCAGAGTCCTGGACCTCCTCTCCAAGACACATCTGATAGGGAGGGCTGTGAGCTCTCTCAGAGCGATAAGTGTCAAGGAAAAACCAGCCCAGGGCAGACTCTTCCCAGGGCAGGTGCAAGGTAGTTTGGTGCCCTAGGCAAGATCAGATATTTAGCGCCCCCCCTTCCCACTTGAGCCCTTCCCCCCTCCAGCCCTATGCTCCTGGCGCCCCCTTTAGCCCGGCGCTCTAGGCAGCCGCCTAGTTGGCCTAATGGTAGCACCGGCCCTGACTCTTCCCTCATGACACTTTCATTAGACTACTGGCAAAAGCTATGGAGACTCTCTATCTATCTTTCCCAGATGAGGACCAGCCCACTACAGTAGCTCAGCCAGCCAAGCCATCTGGTATTGCCTCAGGTTTTCCTGCAGCTCCACCCTCCACTCTGGCATTTCTGTTTCCAGCAAGCTTAGATTATGGGCCAAACCTTTAAATCAAAATTTCACCATTGTTTTTGTGACATGATCTACCACCCAGCAGATGATGTAATTCAAGATCTGACTACACCCAAAGTGGATACCCCAGTTGCAGCTCTCACATCTAGGGCAGTCTTGCCTTCAGACTCACACAAGCTCCCAATAGACCAGTATGCCCGAAGAACAGAAGCCTCCCTATGCAGAGGCATCTTCTGTAGCTCTTAGGCCCTCAGCTACGGCCTCCATGATAGCCTGATCGGCATTCACCTGGCTGAAAAAGGTCTTGGAAAACAACTTCCTCAGGGAAGGAATTAGTATTTTTCAGCAAGACAAGATGGTCTTGCAACCAGTTCCTAACTATTCCTCAGGTCAGGTCAGCTTTTCACGTGGCTCAAGAACTCATTTTGCCATCCTTCCAGACACAGCTCTTGAATGACATTCTTTAGAAATATGCAGTTATTGAGCTCTACATAGACAGGACAAGATCACATAACCAGTATAGTGCACTGTGTCTCCTTTAAGCATTTGGCCCTCAGTTGGAGGATCTCCATGGCCTCTCTTGCCCAGTGGCTTAGAGTCTATTGTGTAATACAATAATAAATAATAACTAAATATTTCCATACTCTACAGTCCCAGTAACCTCCCAGTCACTGAAGTATTGTGACACACACTGTGAGGATGGTGGCCACCTCTGCAGCCTTCTGGGAAAGGGCTCCATCAGAGGAGATATGCAGGCTGGCCACCTGGTCCTCGGTGCATACCAAACACTATAAGGTAAAACAGAACTATAAGATAAACCATTTCCTTCTCTTCTGAAGGTGCCTTTGGAAGAAGAAAAAGGTGAAAGATTTATACAATCTGAAGAGAAACCAGGCCTGGCCTTTGGAAGATGAGTCTTACTTAGGGCTTTGCAGCCCTAGAGAGTGTTGGCCATAAGGTTCTTGGCACCCTGGGATGCACTGCTTTTTGTCACCCCCTTGCTAGCTATCCTCCTCCACTCAAGGAGAGAAATGGAAATTTGGTAACATACTTACCAGTGATGTTCTGTTCTTCTCAAGGGAAGGAGGACAACTAGGCCCACATCTATCTGGATTATTCTATGTATTTCTCTAACCATTTTCCTTTTAGGTATAGGTAGTTCAGCTTCAGGTTTTTGAGAAGATCAGTTTCTCTTTCCACTCTTCTCTGAGGTAACTTTTTCCTCAAATGATTTTTCCCCTCAAGTAACTAGATTCCCAGCTTCCTTTCCTGTTCTCAAGGGGCTGGAGCGTTAGTTTTTTTCAGCCTCTACAGGTTAAATTTGTTCACTGTTACTTTTCCCTCTTCCTTTTGGGGGATAGAGTGGGGTTGATTCCCACACACACACACACACACACACACACACTCACACTTCATTGATTGAAGTACCTTGGGGTTCGGGGAGCGGGATTCACTTCTCCTCCAGAAATGACCTGGTGAATGCCTTCCCAGCCTCTCCCAAGGAAAGCCCTTTCCCCGTGCTAGCTGTCCTCCTTCCCTCAAGAACAGAAATTCCCTAGTAAGTATAGAATTTTCCCTTTTTCATGCAGAACTATAGTGACAATAGAGGAAATTGCATGTAGCTATAATCTTACACAAGGTCTTGTGGCTGGAGACGGGTTCCATGAAATGTTCTGACCGAAGCTTGTCTCCCTTCCACTTGCTTAGGAGGTTGACAATCACTGGCATTTCCCATTGGTTCAGGGGTGGGGCAGTTTCTAGTTGTGGGGAAGTACCGCTTCTTGGTTGACAGGCAGGGTCCTCCAGCAAGAATGGCACCAAGGGAAGAGGCTTCCCCTCAGTTCCTAGACTGGCCCTGCCTGCTTAGCTGGCAGCAGGATTCTGGCATTGCTCATATCCGAGCCTTTGTGACACCGTTTGGATTTTACCTCAGCAGCAGCTTATTTCTTTTCCATGACAGAGGCACTATTTTAGGCAGGGACTCAGACCATGGATTTGTTGCACTTACCAGAAAGCCTGAGGAAGAATGTGGCTGAAGGGATGGCCTTTCCTCCTCCCCCAGGCTTGGCTTCCTGTGCTCAGTGCAGGAAAGCCAGTGGCACTGAAGCAAAGGAAGCTGGGGAGCCACCACTATTTTCCTCCATACCTTCCCTCCCTTCTCAGCCTTCAGGCTGGGAAAGAGGCAAAGTGACTGCTCAACCAGACCTCATGGTGTTCTGCAGCGCCTCACAACAGGTGGCCTCCATTTTGACTGTCGCAGAGGCAAAATGCAGTGGTGATTGCTCTCCTCAATCACAGTTTGGGGGTCAGCGCTCCATTCCTGGTTCACTGACTTTTGCATCTCTAGCTGCCACAAAATGTCATCCATTTTGCATCTCAAAGCAATGTAGAGTCCTCGGATGCCAAAAGAGTAATGAGGTGTAATGAAGTAATGCTCTAAAGGGGTTCCTTGTGGCTTCTCCCATATATTTTTTTTAACCTCAGCACTATTACCAGCAGTGAGGTTGCTCCTGCCTGCTTTTCCTCCTCACTGCCTCATAGTTGCAGTGCAGATACATTGGTGAAGGATAGCAGTTCTCAGTCTCTCCACTCGTGAACAAACAGCTCTCCCTTCCCCTTATGAGGTGTAGGGTTGGAGTGGCAAGGGCCCAATAGAAGCACTGAGGCCCAGCAGTTGAGGTATGAACAAAATACGGCAACTCCCAGTCTCCCTCCTTTCCTAATTGAATAGCTTCCCTTTCCCTTATTACAGGGCTGGGCAACTTATGACCCTCCTAATGTTGTTGGGCTACAACTCCCATCAGCCCTAGCCAGCATAACCAATGTTGAGGGATTATGGGAGCTGCAGTCCAACAGCATCTGGAGAGCCACAAATTGTCCACCACTGCCTTATTTGGAGGAGAGTCAGAGTGTGGCAAGAACTGGACCCAGCAGTTTAGAAACAGACAAGTGGGAAGGGGTAGTCGCTTCCAGTTCCTCTTCTCTCCTGAGCAAGCTGTCCACTCTCCCCTTCTGAGAGGCCAGCAGTAGAGCTGCTTTCCAGAAGCACATGTTGGGAACTTCTGACTAAAAGGCATAGGATTAGGCTATACATTTCCTCAAACTTCCTCCCATCATTTTGAGACTGAAAAAGTCTGCTGTGTGATAGAGCCAGGCACATGCTGAAAATAGACATGACACATTTGGAGTCATGACTTCAAATGATTAATGTGCCAGGGTTTCCCCTTCCCTTCCTCTGGATTTTTTGAATAAAGTCTTTATAGGGGTTTTCTTGTGTGCAAACAGCCTCCCAACAAGCTTGGGTAGCATCTTCCCTCCTTCCCTAAATACTGAATCTTTTGTTCATGGATCTACTGAGGGATAGAGCACAAATCAGAAGTGTGGGGAACTCCTGGATTTGAGACCAAAAAGTTGCCCTGCAAAGTTTCCAAAGCAAAGCAGTTTCAAGAGAACTTTATGGCCATTTCTCTCCAGGGAATGACATGTTCTCAGACACCCCCCCCCCCAAAAAAAGTTTCCTGAGAAGAAACATTTGGCAGTATGTTGGGTGCAAAGGCCTAACTTGACTGTTAGAATCACAAGATCTTACATTCTCCAATAGCAAGCCAGCAAGGTCATAGTCAAGGCAGAAGTGCATTTAGTCACCATTTCAAGCTATCTGCATAGGAGAAATGAGATTACCTCAGCAGACTGTCTTATCATATTACCTGGGGGACCTCAGGCCCTGGGGCCAAATCTGGCCTCTCTGGGGGACAAATCCAGCCCTCCTGGAATCCGAATCCAGCCCTCTGAGGTTTCCCAGAGGGCCACGACCCTTTTCTGAATCCCACCCCATTTCCCCCACCATGCATCATTTGGTGGTTTCCTGGCTTTTGTGCAGCCCCCCCCCCCCATTTTAAAAGGTTGAAATGCCTCTCCTGCGGCCTAGTTACTGGCAATAAGAGCTTTAAGCTAAAATATGCTAGTATTTATTGTATTTGTGGCCCCACCACTTTTGCCTTTGGCCCCCACCCACCACTGGAATTCAGCCCCATAAGAGCTTCTCTGAAATTGAATTTGGCCCCCTTAGCTAGTCAGTGTAGATGTTCCATCCCCATGTATTCAAATGGATAGCATTAAACTTCAGCAAGTCAAACAATATAGATACTGAGGGCTCTCCTTACATCCAGGTTATGCCATTATTTCTCCTTTGGATGAGAGAGATTTGTGTAGAACAAAGGCAAGGCAGTGCCCTCAGACCCACAAAACAAAGTTGATTTTGGGAAGAAATATAGCATATGTGGAAGATGCATGGAGAATGGCTCTCCCTCCCACTGTATACCAGGATAGCAGCTTGGGCTGACATTTAGCATTTTGAAGTATTTGTCCTAAGCCTTTCTTTTCTATTTTTTTAACTAACACTGGCTGAAACAGTTCAGTTCTTGGATTCACACCTTATCCTTCACACCATTGCATGGTCGGTCACTTTGTAGTTCATGAGTGGGAGCTAGAGGTAGGTGAGCCCATGGTCTAGGGGAGGCCTGCCCCCCTAAATTTTCTCTGCCCCCCCCCCATTTTTTTTACAAACAAATAATTAAAAAACAGTTTACAGTTTTGTCTTTAAAAGGCCTGCAAACCAGGTGAACTACCCCCCCTTACTTTTTTGCACACACACCCCGAACCTTTAGGCTGGCTACGGGCCTGGGGGTTGGCTGAAACAGCTGCCTCCAGTTCACTGCCCCATTTGCAGGTGGGGAAAGGGAGCAACCATTTTGGTTTTTTTCCAGGAATTCTCCTTGAAATGCTTCCCCCAGTTCAGTCAAACCTGTAAAACAAAGGAGACAAGCCCTAGTAGGAATAGCTGAAACAGTTGGTTTTGGCAAAACAAAACAAAAACAAAACATATTTCAAATCCTAATGTTCTAGGAAGTCTGAATCTTTGATCATATCAGTAGAAAATCATACTTATACTGCTTCAGTGGCTAGATGGATATGGGATTGCATTCATCTGGCTTATCCGATCATTCCCCAGTGGAAGGTGTTACAGCTTATTCCCTGAGAGGATCTGCTACTTCCACAGCTTATACAGTTTGTCCTTTGACGGAATCAGTGTATAGGGAAGCAACACACTAATTTATCCACACATTGACTTAGGCACCATTGCATCAATACATTTGCCTCTGATGCAGCCTTTGATCAACGTGTCCTCTAAAAAGTTATTTCTAGCAAATGAGATAATGCTGTCTCATCCTTTCTACATCCCAGAACTAAAATCTGCCATATCCCTGAACCATTGAAGAAAGGAAAATTTGAACGTACCATAAATTTCTATTCTCAGGGGTTCTGGGGTGGGACACTATTCCCATCCATACTTTTTGTAAAAAAGGAAAGGAAAGGAAAACTTGACTGTCAGATACAGAAGCATGAGCTAGTAGCTTCTGCTTTATTGTTTTTGGATGTCTGAACTTTTCATCATCAGACTGCGTTTGAGTCTAGTGGGATGTTTTTTTGTTTCTCTTTCTTCAGTGCTCCTAACTATGCCTCTTTATGTGTTTATGCCATTTAATGTATTTTCTATATATAATTTTCACTTGTGAGGGCTAAGGGACTTCCTTCCAGGCTCTGGGCTTGGTCTGGGAGCTGAGGGGAAGCCCCTCGGTGGTGTTCTTGATGGAAGACCCTGTCAACCAAGAGGAAGGTACTTCGCCAGTACTAAAAACTGGCCAATCCCTGAACCCCTGAGAATGGAAATGTATGAAAAATTCAGTTCTTCATTTTCTGCTCATTGGTGCTTGCTGTGAATGATGGGAGTTGTAGGCCAACACATGGGGGTGGGCCAGGTTGGGGAAGGCTGGAAATGTACTGCTGCAGAAGATAACAATTCTTTCTGTAACTCTACATTTTTACTGAAGCCTTCCTTTCCGCGCTCTTTTTTCTCTCCCTCTCTCTTATGCTGCAGATCATCATTGTGGAATTTGGGGGGAAGCCATTCAGCTGTTCTGGGCTCACCTTGAGTCAGTGGTTCTGGTGTATTTTCATTGGCGTAGGAGAGCTGCTTTGGGGACAGGTGAGTGCTCAAACAAGCTACACTCTTGTGTGAGTCAATCAACTAGTTCCAACCCCCACATGTTGTCCCATGACTTGTTTAAACTAGAGATGAAAGGGGAGGGGTGGGTTAGTTTTATTTCTCTGCCAAAATCAACAGAAGATCTCTATCCCACTTTGGGAGGTGCAGTGGCAACTGTCTCAGGGTGCTTCCTGATGAGACTTTTATCGTGTGATCGCCCTGCCTCATTCATGGAAAGTTATGGGGTGTCCAGAAGACATCATCATCTTTACTTTGTAGCGCTTCAATTTGTTTTTTCCCATCACTTCTTCCATCTTTTTTTCTTACCAGAAAAAAAAATCCTTTAAGGAAGAAAAGATGGAAGTGCTGCCCAAAGCCTTTTGATTGTTAGCACTAGGAGCCCTCCATCTGGAAGCACCCTCACTCAGTCTACTTCTTTAATGGCATAAAGAGCAATATCACCCCTTATGTCACAAGCACAACCAACCTCAGTGCTGAGGATGGGTCAAGGAGTACCATTCTGATTTTACCCACTGACCTCCACTGCAGATAAATCCAAGTTCCATTTTATTGCTTTGAGACCCTGGATAATAAACCTTCCATCTCTGTGTTTTCAGTTCTTGCTCATAGAATGAACCTGATGGCAATTTTTGTGCAATTGGCTATGAGGCTGCTTGATACTGAAGCAGACTGTTGGTCCATTTAGCCCAGTATTGTTGACAATGACCCAGTCCACAAGATCGCAAGTTGGTTAATAAGCCATGGAGACTTGTTAACCACCCTGCACATGCCAGTCACATGCCAGCTGGATTTACATAATTACCCTTTCCGGCACAGTTTGTTGTGACATCCTAACCCAGTGAG
Organism: Shinisaurus crocodilurus; assembly: GCA_021292165.1. NCBI lineage: Eukaryota > Metazoa > Chordata > Lepidosauria > Squamata > Shinisauridae > Shinisaurus > Shinisaurus crocodilurus. The sequence goes on from CM037877.1 coordinate 208,110,285, forward strand.
GGTGGTTGGTTGGTTGGGGTGGTTAACAAACGACCAAGAACCCATGGCTGGGTTTAGAGGTAATTAATGGGAGATGTCAGAGGTTCAACCTCAGACCTCCCACAGACTAGACTTGTTCTTTACACAGCTTTATCTCTCCCCCACCCCATTTTGCAGCTTTGTGGATGCAAAGTTTGGTGATGCTGTTAGGTCACAAAGTGATTAAATGAAGCCCCTGCTTTCCTCCAAAAACATGGCCAAATACTTAAGCTCAGTTGGTGAAGACCAGAGCTTTAGAGCAGAGGGTGACCAATTCTGTGCTGTCAGCTGAGTGAGTTAAGTTGGCATGGGTGTCAGTTACAAGTGGAAAGGGATGGATCAATCTTCCTACCTATCTCCCCTCTTTTTTCCTAAATAAATGCGTAAATAAAAATGCCATGATGGTGCCTAGCACTGCTAGGATGGCATGGCCCAAATGCACAGAACGACTGATGGGAATCGTGGTGGTGACCAGGCATACGGTCAAACTGAGGAGCAATATCAAACAAGTCACAGAGCAGGTAGTGATTAACCCAGAGTGTCCCGTGTCTCTGTAGTTGATCTGCACCGTTCCAACCAGTCAGTTGAAGTTCCTGAAGGAGGCAGGACACGGCACTACCAAGGAGGATATTGCAGATGAGGAGCTGCATGAGGGTCTAGATGAAATTGACCATGCCGAAATGGAGCTCCGGCGGGGACAGATCCTGTGGTTCCGGGGCCTCAACAGAATACAGACTCAGGTACAGTGCTGATTTCGTCTCCTTTAGGAAATTTGGGCTGCAGTGTTATCCCTTGGTTTAATCATAGCCCATCTCAATGAAATCAGGGCTGCATGTCATAGAGAGGGATATGACATTCAAACTGCTGGCGGAGTTGGGGATCAGTTATCCACATATCTTGAGCTAGTAACATTGATGCAGGTGCATCTGGGTAGTAACATACAACTGAGGATTCTTTCTAAGCATCAGGGTCTGCTTCTGATATAAATCTCCCTACCTCGTTGCATGCACAGCAAAAGATGGACCATTTGATGCCAACATTCTCTCCTTGCCTCTGTGATGCAGGTACTTCCAAATAATGCCTGGTTTTCAAACAAAATTAGATCTTCTAGGCTGTGCATGGAATTGCTGAGGGTCAATTTGGAGCCCCAAGGAACATTCCAAGGACAAACCCTGTTGCTCTAGCCTGTACTCCTCATGTAAATCTTAGTCCCTCTTGTCATGGCCTTTAACAGTGAACCTGGATTAGGAAGTTCCTTCTGACACATGCCACAAAAGGGAAGAACAAGCTGATGGGAAGTCAAGGGGGGGATGTGTTCCTTGCTGTTCACGGGCCTAGTCTGCCAGCACAGCAGAGACTTTCTTCCTTATGGAAGAGCAAACACACAGGCAGGTCTGCAGACAGATATTTCCAGTGGTACAAATTATTTATTTATTTATAATATTTATCGATATCGATAAAAATCCCTAAGTGGTTCACATTAAAAGAAACAAGGTGAAGATGAAGTGAACATTAACCATTTCTTACAGATGGATGGGTAGATCTCACAAATTATAAAATCACACAAGTCAGCTTTCCAAGTTACACAACATTTTGCTTCATAGGGAATAGAATGCATTTTGACAACTGTTGACCTGAAGCAAGCTTGTGACTCCAACCAAATTCCTAGATTCTGGATCCCCATCCAGCTGGTGGTGTTCACTGACCTGAAATCAGCTGCAGTTTTATGTCCAGCTAAGGTTTCGTCTGCAACAGGTCAGCTATTTATATTGTAAAAGGACTGGCTGATTATTAAACACAGTCATTAATATATGATACAAGCAGCAGCACCAACCCTCCACCTTCTTTAGAATATAACTCCGTTTTTAAAGAAAAAATAGAAGGAAGCTGGGCGTGGGGCTTGCTCTTCCCTTTTGTAGCATCTTCTTATCAGGGCATAGTACAACTGGAATTCCACAGGGCACAAACCAAAGAAGAGCATTACCAAGTGATTCCAGGTCTTGCCCTTCTTGCCCAGTCCTGAAGCTGAGCTTCTCATGTGCCTGCCCAACTTTGGAATATAGTGAAAATGAAGTAACACCCACTTCAGATTTTGCAAGGTTTTCAGGCAGTTTGGGATAGTTAACCATCTCAAGTCCTCCCTCTGTCCTAATGTAATAACCTCATGCAACCAGCAATCATCACCAGTTTTTTGTCTGTTTGTTTAAAATGGTTTTATACTGCCTTTTGAGGCATAGCTCCCTCTGGACATTTTACAAGATAAAATTTTAAAACAATAAAATACAATTCACTAAAACAGCAGCATAACACATTTAAAATAACAACACTATAAACTCCAGTTTATGAAATAGAATGGGCATTAATTCATGTAAAAACAGATTGGAACATCCAGGTCTTTAAAGTATTTTTAAGAAGAAGTCAGAGGGAATTATGCACACATCCCACAGTAGCGTGTTCCATAAGGATGAGGCTACCACAGAAAAGGCCTTATCTCTTGTACCTGCCAACCTAATAGATGTCACCAGTGGGCACATGAGCGAGGCCTCTGTGGATGATCTTATGGTTCAGGCAGGTTCATATAGATTCAGGCATTCTTTCAAATAACCTGGTCCAAGCCATATATTCCTGCTTTTTGTTGTCAGCCGTTTGCGATCAATGATGAGACTTTATTGCTGGGCCCTTTCTGACTGCTGGTGGTATCTGGTGGTTCTATGATAGTTACGATCATTATTTTGCTGACCAGATCCCTTCCCTTCAGGATATGAAACCTACAAAGAAGATTTTGTACAAAAGTATAGACATTTCTACTTGGGATTAGAGTCCTGCAGTAACTCCAGGTGCCAAGGAATGGAGAGAATATGAGCACAGTGGTGCATGGCAATGCCACACAAGATATGCTGATGCAGAGCCACACATTTCTTATAACATGTCTTGAGAGCTGTTCAAGGCTGTAGACTTCTGCTTTGCCACTGTCCAGCTTCGTTAGCCCTCCTTCCCGGCCTCCCAGATTCTAGATGTGGAGATGTTAATGTGACCATTTTCTTGTTGCTGCCTGCCAGGGATCACATTAGGGCTACATCAGCCTTCCCCAACCTGGCACCCTCCAGATGTGTTGGCCTAGAACTCCTATCATCCACAGTGAGTGTGGATGGTGGAAGTTGTAATCCAGCACATCCGGAGGGTGCCAGGTTGGGGAAGGATGGACAAAATGGTTTAAAAACTATATCCAGTATGCGGTATGTTCTAGTAACTAGGAGATATTGATGGGGATTATAGACTCAAAGAAGCAGGGAACAGGGGGCTAAGTTTAGGTTTGAGGAACACAGAGCTTTGTGAGATGGAGGTCCTAAGTTAGTGCTAAGTCATGACTCGCTTGTCCTTGCTTATTGTATACGGTTAAAAAATCTCAGAAATTTGCCATTGTTTTAGTCCAGGTGCTTGCCTCCATGTCAGGAAACCAGGCCCTAAAAGAGGGGAAATGGTCTTGGATGGATGCCTGCATGAGACCTGGATGCAAGCTGTGTGTTATATGTGGGAATGATAATCTATGCCACCTTGAGTGTGGTTCCTTGTACTGTGCATGGTAAAGGAAAAACATGTGATCTGCGCACACAAGTCACATGCAGAGGATGCAAATGGAGACTGAACTCACTGAGGTCACCAAAGGCTGCATGTGGGCATGCAGTTTGAAGCAGCGTATGGTTTTATTAAACTCTGGTACTGTCTTGTATCAGCCAGGCAGGGTCACTGTTGCATGTCATTCACTGCCTGGGATGTGCCACTGAGGTAGGTTGTGGGTTCTGAGATGCACAAAGACCCTCTTGAGGTCAGAATCGCACATTGCTTGGAGACATGTCTGTGTTTAGTTTCTTAAGCTGGCTCACTGTGAAACCTTTGGAGGAAGAGCCATTCATATCAGAAATGCTCCTCTTCATATTCCAGACATGGCAGAGGGATGGTAGGTACAAGTAGGTGAAATACAGTGTTTGTAAAATTACCCATTACTTGTAAGTTGCCCCCATCAAGCCAATAAGGAAGAAGAGGAGGAGGTGGCCAAGTCCAGTTTGTGAAAGGACCAGTTCACTGTTGGAGCTTTGCATGCTCACCGAATGAACAGTGCTGCCTGCTACAGCAACCACTATGCAAATGTGAGATGCCCTGGGTTGTTGTTGTTTTTATGTGTGTTGTGTAATGTAGATCTAAGCAAATCAACCTTGAATCTGAAAATCAAAAATCCTGGAATTGCAGATTTTCTGGAGTACCCTTCAGGAAAACTACAGGGATTCTTTTTACTGCTTGCATGATTTACCAGTAACTACAGAAACAGTCTGCATCAGGATATGATAGCCTCAGCCCTTCCCTTCTTAGCAAGGGGCCTTTCTAGCTGAGATGAAATGACTTGCCAGTAGCTAGAGAAGCAGGAAGTTTTACCAATACAGCAGCTTTTCTGTGCCTGTCTTCACAAAATCAGGGACAATGATAAAACTATCTGTTGTTGTGATACCTCTGCATGCTGCTGTGCCCTTTCTGCTTTGGGATGAATTGACAAGCTGCTGTTGCAATTAATTCCTGCCTGGAAATTTTTTTACTTGTTTTCTAACGCTGGCCAAACAAAATGACCCAATGTGACTCAGGGCCTGGTCCTTGGAGATAAGCTGTCACATGCCGCTCCTCGGTTAGAATTGCCCATCTTTGGCCCTTTGTGTCCCTTGGTGACATTTATGTTGGAGCAAGCAATTGGAAACACTACTTATTCCACTGAATATTCCAGATGTGCAGACTGTACTTTTGTGTCATTCAGACTTTCGCTTTATGTCAGATTCCCGCCACTTGCTATCTTACGCTGCATGTTATAGGCAAACATGTCTGCTGAAACCCAAATAGCATTTATACCCTGCCCTTCAATATAAAAAATATTTCCAGGCTGAAATAACAGTGAAATCAACAGATAAAAATTAAACACAACCATAGGTGAACAGCAGAATAAAAATAGCCATTAAGCACCTCTTTTCCCTCTTGCAGCTTCTCCACTACAGGTTACCCCATCCTGAAGCTGAAGAGTAGGCCAAAACAGTTTCATTCCATGCATTTGCATGTAACATGTAGTTAGACCCTAAAATATTGCACCTGTTGCAAACACAAGAATCATTGGGGAAGAGAAGGGAAAAGGCTGGAATTTCTTTGCTTAGTGGCTCAACCTTTGGATTAACTGCTGAAACTGTTTACGGGGATGTACTGGGTTTTTCCTCTTTCCCCTTCCACTTTTGTTCCTTATTGTTTGTATCTGTATCCTTTGTCTGCCCAGCCTCCCCTTCCACTCTCCTAGTTCCTTTTCCTCTTTTGATTGTGGGACAAAGCTATCTCACTTTCTGATTCTTTGCAGATGGACGTAGTTTACACATTCCAGACCGGCGCCTCCTCTTTACAGGGAGCCCTCAGGAGACAGCCTTCCATCGTGAGCCAACACCACGATGTAAAAAATGTTTCTAGCCCAACCCATGTAGCTCTTTCCTCCGTCAATTCCACTCCCACCACTTCTGCTGCTGCTGCTGCTGCATCTCCTCCTGCGGGCAGTGAGTGATAGTCTATTCAATGCATGACTTCCTAATAACCACCAAAGGGCACTCGCACAGACCTAACCAAACCTGTTTTCTTTCCCTTTTCTTTTAACCCATAACTTGATTCATGGTTTCTTGAGAATTGGGAGGAAGTGCGGGGGAAAGCAAATCTGTGTGTATGTGTATACAACTTCTTTTTTTTAAGCTCTTGCATTTTTAACTTTCTTTTAAAATTCTTTCTGGTTCTTTTTCTGTTTCTTCTCCTCAATTGCAACCTTTTCTCCTCCTTGCAGGACTGAATTATGATTTCCATATTCTCACAGGGGCAAAATGTTTGATGCTCTCTTTGAGGGATGAAAGATGTGGGAAGGAAGGGTAGTAGAGTTGATGGCCACAGCTAAATATTGAGATGGGGAAATGTCTATCCAAAGTGCAGGTTTTCAACAAGAATCACTTTTCTTTGCAGAAATTATTTTCATGATAGTCTAGTCATCATGAAAGGCAACTTTTCCACATGAAGGGTACTAGAAACCTTAGACTGGAAGGCAATGCACCTTTACTTATTTCATAGTAAACTCCATTGAACTTGGTGGAAATTACTTTTGAGTGAACATGCATCGGATCAGGCTGTTAGAGTAACATTTTCTGAAAGCCTGTATCATTGACATTGTTCAGGTCAGAAGAAGGTTTCAGGTGGTAGCACAATCAGCACCTTTAATTTCAGGATTTTGCAGATTCTATGTCAAGCCCAATATTAGTAGGTAGGACTGGAAAAATCTGCTTGTGCTGGAAGTCCTTGAGCACTTGTAAGAATTATCACTTAGCTCCCCTTCTATGCAAGTATCTCAGCTCTTACAAACTAGGGGTGCCAATGTAAATTGGTATGTCATGATGTAGATTAAACATAAGATGGATGCTCCTGATCTGGCAAAGGCTCTCGTAATCCATACAGAGCTACAGTTTAGAAAAGAACTAATTTTGCAAAAACTGACAGCCTATCACTTAATCTGTGAGAAATCCACAGCTTTTTAGTTAAGTCAATATACTGGTTATTTACAAAACTTTCTGAGACCAGTCCCAGGTCCTCCATTTAAGTTAGACTTCCAGGCTGGTTTCTTGAATCTAGAGGCACAGTGACTCCTAAAGCTTTGTTTTCTGCTTCTCCATAAGAGTAGACTTCTCCATAAGAGTAGACTTCACCTGCATGCATGAACCTGGGTACAGTTGTTTAAAAATTGGGTTCTTAAATATGCAGGCAACATCTTTTCCTGCATAAAGAGAAGGCAGGTGTGAAAATATGACCTACAGAATAATATATAAAACAAATCTTACTAATTGTTCCCATTTCTTTGGGGGCTGCATTGTAAGTCTACAAGGAAGTGGCAGTCAAGTATATGTTCTGCTGTACCATAAATAATACACTTTTCTTCTCCAGAAAAGTTGGCTTTAAAAAAAGAGAAGTTGCATCCAGAGTCAAACATTTTCTACTAATTGTTTTTTTTTACAAGTAAATAAGTGCTGTTCAATATTTATTTATTGTAGTTCATCATCATCATCATCATCATCATCATCATCATCATCATTTCCTTTCTTTGTGACCAATGTTTCAGGAAGGAGAATTTTCTTATTAATGTACATTTTGCAATTAGCCAATATTGACATTTTTATCTTTATACATACACTAGAGTTTCTGAAGGAGTGCAGCTGTTGGCATTTATTTTGCTGTCTGCATCAGTGTAATAGTTTATTTAAAAATAATATATTCAGTTCTTAATTTTGTGTACCACATTTAGCCAAGGAAGCAAATGCTGAATTTTTTCATGGCATGTACAAGTACAAGTACAATTAATTAATTCTTATCTGATTAAAGTGGGCTGGGTAGGAAGAAAACAGATAATTGGGAATGGGTAGCATGGTTTCCCATTCTATAATAACTGCATCAAAAACTATGCTCTTGCCTTTTGTGGGCTACTATGCAGTTTCCCACTTCATTTCTGCTACTCTTTAAAGCTACCTCTCTGACACTCCTGTCTCTCCTTCTCTGTTTTATTACCTGGTGGAAAGTTCTACAGTGTTTAAAACCTCAGCAGTCCCACGTGTTGTGTTTATGAAGGCTGATTCATTAGAAAAGGAAGAGTTCATGAGTAAACTGCAAAGGATGTGGAAGAGTGTAATGTGGTATGGGCTGTCCATTGTCAAATGACTTACTAATGGTAGGCCTTATAATTAAAGGATGTTTCTGGTTCATTCCAAGGAAGGCGAGCGAGGTAAGATTCTAAAGAAACTAAGCCTTTCAGATGTTCAGAGGATAGTTAAATAGTGTGTGCTGTATTCCCTTCCACCCAGGTGGAAAATGATTCTGTTTTCATCCTGTTTATTAATACAACAGACCTGAGCAGATGGTTGTAGAAATGAAGCTATTAGCCTGGATTGTACATTTATTTTCCCTTGATGATGGATCTTTGATTATTGTTGGCCACCTTGGAGGTCCCTTTTGGGACTGAAAGGCAGTATATCACTTGTAATAAATAAGTGTCCTACCTGTGGTGTGCACACTTTTGGCATAGTTTGAGTAAATCATTATAAACTATAACATATACTAGTCTAGTATCCTAGCGCAGTATTTCTCACACTTTCGATCTTTGCAGGACGCTTTCAATATCAATTAGTATGCCAAGGAACCCCCAGGCATTTACCACAGAATCCCTGCATGTTGTGGAGGATTATGGGATGAGTTCTAGGTGCACATCCGTTTTACACAGGCTTGTTGAACCTCATTGTCGCTCTGCATGAACTGAGAGCATGCCCTACAACACGTGAAATTCTGCTGTTTCTGTACCTTTCAAGGGAGGATTGATAGTGGTTGGCAAGCTTGTCCTCCATTATTGGTCATCTCACTGCAGAACATCTAATAAGCCTCTGAGAAATCTAAGCATTCCATCAAAGACCGTTTGAGTTGTGTCTGTTTGGTGTCCCTCTGCTGATGGAAGGCTCTTTAATCCAGCTGAGGTTTCCACCAGAGGAATGAGGAAAGAGTTGATTTTCAGCAATCCCCCCTTCCCTCTGCAAGTAAATAAGTGATCATAAATGCCACCTCCCACTCTGTTCCAAAAGGTCTCCAACTCTCTGAAGCAGATTTGGGGGGGGGGGGGGCTGCAAGGGGAGAGAGAATTGCCCCAAATCACTTCCTTCCCCATTCTGTTGATGGAAGCCTCTGCTGGATCAAAGAACCTTCTATCAGTGGAGGGGCACTAACTGGATATAACCATTTGAAATGAAAATTATTGTCCTAGAGTGCAGGGCCTATAAATAGCATTGCTTTTTTTTTCTTGGTGGAACCACTCAAGAAGGTGGAATCAGGGTAGAAAGCATGGTGGAGCAAAACAAAAATAAAGGTCCTGTTTATAGTTAGATGAGTGCAAATCCTGCATTTCATTTAAGTTACTGTAATGTTGAATAAAGTTAAATGATCATTCATCCTTTTTCCCCAACCATTTTAAAGAGGTGGCCTATCCTAAAAGTTTTCTCGGTATAAGGGAAGTGCAACTGGAACTGCAGAAATGAACTGCTTCAAGATTCTGGTTCTGAGTGATCCAACAACTTGAGCCAAAACAGCAGGTAGCATTTACTCAGCTCAAAGTGTACTTTGTTTTAGTGGTTGTAGTGCTGCCCCTTGGCATATCAAGGAAGTTGAAGGAGTTGGGCCCATTTCTGTGTTGGACTTCAGCTCCTTGATCCTTGCTCTGTGCATACAGTCAAGATCCAGCACTGATTTATAACTATAGCCAAAACTATTCATTATCCACCTGATATGTTCAGAAAAGTGTTTAATTCCAGCTCCCCAGCATCACCTACTTTTCTAGCTCCACATGGGGAGACATTTGGTTCAATAACAAAGATGTGGCTGGTGTGCTCCATGCCAGTGCTATAGAGATAGACATATGCTCCCACAGCTTTCTAAATCCATGGATCTTCCCTCTCAAACACTGTATGTCAGGGTGTATGTCTAATACTCACCCACAGGTAGAGCAGGGCATGCTCTATTACTATTATCTGCAAGAGCTATTGTCCTACAGCACAGGCCATCAGCTACCACCCTGACAGTGGTAGCTGAGAGACAAACTACATGTTACTTTTAATATGTAGCGTGCAGCTACGTCTTGCTTTTCCCTACTCAAAAATAAGCGTAAGGGACCAAAAATAAGTGTAAAGGTGGCCGGGTGACCAGCCAGATGGGCAATTAACAAATAAAATAAAATAAATAAAACTTGATCTGGATCCTAGTGTGCTGGGAATATGGAGCTTACACACACACACACACACACACACACACCAGCTGTCGCCCTTATCTGGAGCAGGAACCCCGCACCTGCAATTTACATAGGGGGAAAGCTTCAGTTGAAGTGAATAGAAGCTTTTTCCCCCTATGCAAATTGCAGGTGCAGGAGGGCACAATCTGGATTGGGACCACAGCAGGGGGCAAAGGGTTAACCCCCCCCCCCCACTTCCCACACTAGGTTCTTAATCCAGGTCAGATCCCCACGTTTACTTTTGAGTTGGTAAAAGAACAGATGGAGCTGCATGCTGCATATTAAAAGCAATGTGTAGTTTGACTCTGAGTTGCAATCCTACAGAGTTTTCAAATAATGGTTTACCCCTTTGTTTTTCTGTGTATGCCAGCATTCTGAAACCAGAGATCTCTGGGGAGTTCCATTATGTTTCTGGAGATGGACTGGGGTGTTGTATTTGAAAAGTGCTTCCATTAGCTCACTGGCTTTACAGTAACTAAATCAGATGGTTTATGAATTGAGACACACCAAGCATAATTGTCTGCCTACAGATATTTGCCAGTTGAACAAGAACTTGGTAGCTTTTCATCCAAGATAGAGATCGTCATGAAGAAAAAGGAGGCTAGCCTAGCAGCATAAGTTAAGGGCACCTGAGGATTTAATTATAGGTGAATAAGCTTGAAGAATATGCACATATCCTGTTATTCTCTAGGAATGGGAAGACCAAGAACACTGTGGTGGTTCTCGAGGTCTTTTGGGAGGAAGGAGAGCAAAAGGAAAAAAGACAACTAAAGCTATGAACAATGTAGATGGTGATTTTTCTCCCCCTCTTATAATACTAGAACTCGGATCAGCCAATGGGTTTGCTAATAAAATTCACTGTTGGAAGATGAGATGAGTCACTGTCTCTCAGCCTAACCTACCTCACAAGGTGGTTGTGAGGATAAAATGGAGAGGAGGAGGAGGATTATGTAAGCCGCCTTGGGTTCCTTTCAGGAAAAAAGGCGGAGTATAAATATAATAGAAGATGATGATGATGATGATTGATGATGACCGCTATCTTAGATAGCTTTAAAAAAGAAAAGAAAAAAGGATTCAACAAATTATGGAAAGTAGACCTATTAATAGGTATTAGCCATGATAGCTTAATGAAACCTCCATGTTCAGAGGCAGTCTACCTCTGGTTACCAAATCCTAAGGACAGGCAACAGGATGGCTATCACTTTCATGCCTTGTTCCCCAGAGGCATCTGGCTGGACACCACTGGAACTTGAATGCTCGACTAGGTCTGATTCAGGAATGCTTAAAATGATTAAGGTTTTGCACTCATGGCAGCACACTAAGTTTATCCAGAGGCCATGACCTTTAAAATAGCAGTCAGGCACATTATTCCACTGACAAATCACCTTGTTGGCCCTTCATCTCCCGTAGGGTTTATATGGCCAGTTTGCACACCAAACAGTGGCTGAGCAGCATGATTCAGAGTTGTCATCAGGTAGCTCTGAAATTTGTTCTGAAAAACATCTTCAGCCATAATATAGCATTGAGAAGAGCCACGCTGGTAAGATAAGGACTCCACAAGGAATGGATGAAAGACAAATGAAGGTGGTAATATGAGTAAATATAGACTGAGAGTGGGCAACTTACCAAAGTTGCAGGGGCCATTTTCAGCCCAGACACACGTGCCCCCCACAGGCTGAATTCCAGGGGGCATCGGGGGGATCAGTGGTAAACTGCTACGGAACACTAAAATGGTCAAATTTAGCTTGTTTTCAAGATAAATTTGGCCCTTTATAGCACACTGCAGCAGTAAAATTTATTATTTCCCCCACTGCAGAATTCAGCGGCATGGGCCACACTGGTGGGGGAGGGGGCCACAGGGGCCGCATGTTGCTCAGCCCTAATATAGAAGATTCAACCTTAGTTCAAAAATAACTGGAGGAAACTGAAACCAGAACCAGGCTGGATCACGAGTCCAGCCTGAGCAATGGAACTGGAATTTGTGTACTGAAGCCCTCTCCCTGCAAAGTGTAATAGGGATGAGGCAATTTGCAGTAGAGAAGCATCATGTGGGAGGAAGGTGCTTAACCCTCCCCCAACCTGCCAGTTCCTTCCCCCAGTCAGGGTTCCAGACCTCTTTTTGACACAACCACATTTCTGTAACTGGCTGGTAGGCAGGGGGTTGCAGAAGAAAGGCAATGGGCAAGGTAAGAGTTAAGCATTGTCCTTCTACCCACTGCATCTTCATTGGAAACTACCTCTTCCTTGCACCAATTTGCAGAGGAGAAGCAGTGGCTGGTATTTCAGTACCCAAGGCATCCAGGTAACATGTAGCTCCAGCCATAGTGCAAGTCCTATTACTAGCCTGTAGCTCAGGACCTCCTACAAGATGGGGATAATGCTACTTTTTCAATGATTTGGAGGCCTGTGGATAATTTTTTGTACTTGTTCACATATAATGTGTTAATCCAGTAGGCTACTACAAGAGATTCAAGGTTTTTCCTTTTTGTGTGTGGAAGATGTTTGTGTTTGGAGACGCCTGGAAGCATGACCAACATGATATTTGTGATGACATTGGAGTGTTGCTACCACTGAAGTTGTGAATAACTGGGTATAAAGGGAGAGTGGAGAATATTTCCAGTAAATATGCCTAGGTGGTTATTTGAATCTGAGATTCATTAGATCTTTTTGTTTGTCTGTCTGTCTAAGATTCCAATTTTGGGCCATCTCTGCATAGAATATGAATTGCATTGTGATACACTATTTTAATTTGATTATTGGATGTGTTTCTGTGCATTTTGCATTGCTTACAAGTTTCAGTGGAAAGCTGATATAACTATCTACATTTAATGTGTACCTGATTAGGCTGGGCTATAGCAGGTTCTGCTCATCACTCATGTTTGTTGTGTTGGTTTGTCAGGGTTAGCGTAACTTTCACTGAAATATGTTTCATCCTGTAAAGGGAAGGTTTCTCAACTCCAGTGTCCACAATGCCTTTTTGTTCTGGAAATATGATTTGCACTTTACCTATGTGACCGAGCAAACTGTGATTAATATGGGGACTGGAAGAATAAAAGTTCCCAAAGTTTGAGTCCAGGATTCTCAAAACAGTCAAAGAAATCAGATGTTTAGAGCTACATTTGTTGCTTCTCAAGAACCATCTGTGTAGAGGCCTCATCTTCTAGGTATCTTTGAGGATCCAAGCCTGTTCCCCACTTTTATAGAGAATTCTCTGCATCAGTAAAGTGAGGTGAAGAAGAGAGTTTGGTCTATCATTAGCTATAATTGCACACATGGCTACAAATTGAATGCACTTCCCTTAGGAGTGGGGAACCTTTTTCCCATCAAGGGCCACGGTCCCTCGGGATCTCCCATGTGATCCTGGTGAAAATCCCCCCTCCACTGATTGGCAGGGAACAGAAGACTGGTGGGGAAGGCGCTGTAGAGCAGCAGGACTCTCAGCCACACACCCCGTTTCCCCTGCTAAGATGGGAGGGGCCAGTGTAGGCAACAGAATATTAGGCAGTAGGCCACTTGCAGCCCGTGGGCTCCCCACTCCTGCCTTTGGGACCTTATTTTCATAAGCCAAGAGTGCTGAAAGGTTTCTGCGCAGAATAGCTGTGAGTGCTGGGCATACCTGTAGAGCAAGCTGTGAAGTTAGTAACTCTTCTGGGGGAAAAGCTGTCCAGTTTCCAAACATGATGGCCTTAAGGTAGCTCTGAAGCTCCTGAGCTTGGGCTCCAATTTAGCAACTGTCATCTGGTTTACTCTTGCATGTTCACTGGTACATTCATCATTACTGGCATTCTGCTTGGGGTTTGCTGCAATACACTGTCTCAAATCATTTTTTGTGTGTGACACATTCAGCCAATTAATCTTTATAGGTTTGAATATTCACTACTGACACCGTCACTTCCCACCCTAATTTCACCTTGAAGCAAACCACACTTTGTGAGTGTATATGTCTTATACTCGCCACTTTTGAGCTGTTTCATTTGGGTATTTTTGTTGAACATGCAGACACACAGTGAGAACAATTGTGCTTTGAGTGTCCATGCATTTCAAAGCTATTGTCTTAGAAATGTGACATTTCTTTTCTTGCAGCTCCTGAAGCCTCCTCATACTTGGTTGCCCCATCACACGCGTAGTGCCTGACCTTTGACCCATGTGGCCATTCTGGTTCTCTATAGGTCCTCTTTTTATATTGATTTTAGTTTTTTGTTCAGAACTACTATTATTGTCGTTCCTGCTGCCGCTGTTATTTTTGTTCTATTTGTTGCATTCTTCTTTCCCCTGAAGTCCTTAAGGGCTCCCTCTGGCCAGCACTCACTTTTCTGTTTGCTTGTGTTTGTTTATCCCCCGTCCCTCTTTGGTACAGATCAAAGTGGTGAATGCGTTCCGTAGCTCCTTGTACGAAGGCCTCCAGAAACCCGAATCCAGAAGCTCCATTCATAACTTCATGACTCACCCAGAGTTCATCCTGGAGGAAGACGAGCCTCGGACACCATTCCTCGATGGCACCGATGAAGACCTGGAAGCTGAAGAACTCAAAAAGCGAAGTGAGGAGAGCCCAGGCGAGTCCTCACCCCTCAACAGAAATAACAATGCAGTGGACAGCAATATAGCTGAGGACACCATTCCGGAGCCAGAAAGCCTTTTACACAGCTTGGAAACATCAGTTTGACCTCTGAACTTTGATCCTCCTCCTCCCCACCCCATGCAACATAGGCACTAACATCTGACCACACACTGCGGCCACTTCCTGTCAAGTACTCATCCATATATGCCTATTTTCTCCTCACTCCTCTTCCCCTTCCTCACTTTATGATTATTTAGCTGCAGGAACCACAGTACCACACACCTAGAGTTTTACTTCTCAACAGTTATTTTGGCAGAGGTGCCTCCCTCAAGAGAGAAACCACCAGTTTGATGCATCTTCTCCTTGAGTTGAGTTCCACATGTCTGTAATAGTGGCTTTTCTCTCATTGAAGTTGCATGCTTAAAGAAACAGGGTTCAGATTCTCTTAAAGAGCTGTGTGTAGAGCTTCTGATGAGGCAGTTGTTAGGATAGCTCCTTTTTTTACTTGTGGAATCTGAATCCTAGATGTCTCCATATGTCCCTAGGGAGAAGGTGATAAGCACTAAGGGGAAGTCATTAAAGGGGATCTGAATCAAGCATTGGATATGAAAGTGAACCCAGTCTTCCAGGGGGTGGGGATAGTCCCTGACTTATACCATTTTTTCTGTTTATGTATCTCTCTCTTTCCATGGTAGTATCAACCACAGGAGATGAGGGTGACTAAAAAGTCTTAAAATGTCTTTTAAATGATGTGAGTTGGACTAAGGCCACGCAACAAGGAGAGATGACGGCACCATGTTCTCTGAGAGAATGAAATCAGGTGGAACATGGCTTTTGATGAAAAGGAGTTGCATATGAATTAAGAGCAAATTGCTTTGGAATTCTACATTAGCTGAAGTGTGTGGGGTATATCTATATGTTATATATGATTTGCTTGGTTTCAGGTTTGCCATTTTGATTATCAGGTGAATTAGTCACTAGCTCTGTAAGGTAGACCTCCCAACCTCACTTCTGATAAGAATTGATCCCAAAGAATGTGGCATAAGTCCAAGCTGTAGTCCCTGCCCAGGTTTCAGAAGGATTGTTTTAGGAAGAGGTTCGCTCTTTGAAGAGTGCATGATATCAAACAGAACAGCCAGGCTACCTCTAGTAATAAGCTAGCCATTCCTATAACTTCTCCTGCATTTTGCTTACTGAAATGTAACAGAAAGGAGTCTTGGGCACGAATGTTTGTGTGAAATGCTTGTTTCAGGTGAAAATTGTACATGAGTTGGATCTGTAGAGGCATGTTGTGTTGGTTGTGGCACAAAGTACCTTCCTCAGTTATTAAGAATAAGGTGTACCAATACAGCTTCTCCACATTTCTAATTAGGAGTGCCTTCCCTTCTCATTGCACCTAAACTGGCCTTCATCCTTTCCCAAAGTGATTGTTGCCACTCATCTGTCTAAAACGAACGCTGGAGAAGGTGAATTGGCTCTTGTGCTGAATGAGGATGGCGTTGGCCTCGTCTTGATACACGTTTCCTAGTATTAAGATGAGAGTGCTGTGCTTCAGCTGTGCAGTTTCATAGCCAAACAGTGGACCTCCTGCTGAAACTGTTCTGAGCATATCTGAGGGCCAATTTGTGTGAGAGAAGTGAGGGCATCCACAGTTTTGTAATATTGGAGGCAGAGCAGCTCTCGAAATTTGGTGCAGAGGGCTTGTGTCACTACAGAATGTTTACTTGGAAAGTACAACCTGGAAGCAAAGAGAGAAGCTAGTTGTTAGTAGCTGTATTGAAGGTTTTGTTGCCTGGCCACCATCCCATCATTTAACTATATACAGCTTTCCTTTGTTGGTGGCTTTTCTTTTTCCCCTTTCCTTTTGAAGAACGCACAGCAGAAACTCCTGTGCCTTGTCTAAGCACTGCCCAAAGCACCGTCTGCCACACGGGAGCCCGGTACTTTGCCAAGAGATAAGTGTTCCTTAAACAAAAAATGAAAATGGAGTGTTTTGATTTCACTTTAAAACTCAAACCCCTCACCTTGTGGATTAGTCACTGAATTTCCTCACAGTTTCAAGCTAGACTGATAAAAATCCTTTTCGGTAGGTCTTCTATTCCAGTGCTGGCGTAAATAGGACTTGAATGCTAGGCTCAACCAACTGCCAATATCTGGGGTGGGAGAAAATACCCATCATCGGCCATCTTAATTGCAATTAAGGCATCATCCCATCCCCTTACCTCTTGTTTTCCTTCCAGATAAATCCTCTTCATTCCTTTCACCTGAACTGTACACATTGGGAGGAATTTAGGAAGGGAAAATGCCATCTCTTGCTATATGACCTACCAGATAAGAAAAAAAAGAACTTTTTATTTAGTTCTGTTCTAAAGATTACATGGTTTGAAAGATCATTTTCTATTTTAAATACTTACAAAAACAAATGGTGGTGTTAGATGCTTGCATAAATATTTATGAAATATTTGGGGGAGGGGGACACTGATTTTTTTTTTTAATGTTTGATTTTTTTTTTATTACCTCAAACATATTTTGGAAGAAGGAAAAACTGTCACTCCCAGAAATCTGTAATTGACAGGTTGTGATGAGGGGTCTGGCCTACATTTTAATCCATTCTTTTTTCTTTTCCTTTTTTGTGTCTAGCCTCCTCAGTGGGGAGGGGGGGAAATAAGTATATAAATATTATGCAAAAAATATATAGTTTTCTTTAGATCAGAAACAGATATTTTTAAGTCAGCCATATGTATTTTGTTTAAAGGAAACAAAGCTGTGAGTTATGTAACTGCAGTGGAATGTAGTCACATGGCTGGCAGTTGAAACTTAGTGATTGGTCAGACTCCAGTCAGCTTCATTTCTCTGAACAGCCATCTTTGTACTGAAGTCAGTTGTGTTATACAGAAATGTTTTTTATATAAATTATGTTGATATGGCTGGTTGCTTAAAGTATAAGTGTTTATTGTGCATACATTTTTTAAATGTAAAATAAGGTTGGGTTTTTTTCTACTTTAGTTTCAGTGATAAAACTGGCAGCAGTTGACTGGCTTAAGTTATTGGGGAACTATAAAACATGTGGCCAAGGTAGAGTGCTCTAGATAAAAGGCAGGAGCCCCGACCCACAGATTAATGTATGCGCACACTCGCCAAATAATTGGCCAACATTGTTGGGTTCTATCCATGACACCTGCTTGGGGGATGGGGAGGGGGAAGGGGAACCTCCTTTCAGTTAAGTCCCCCCATGCCTCCCCAAACAGCTGAACAGCACTGTCAAAAATTGACTGCACCAGCCATCTGTTAGGGGGAAGACAAGTAAACCCAATCCAGAAGAGATCAGCACACATTTGTCCCCCAGTAGAGGATGGAGGGATTTTTACCCCATGCATTTGTGTGCATTTGGATAGCATCCAAGTAAGGTGATTCATGCTCAGAAGTTCACCTCTATGCATAGTCTGCCCTTGCTGGATGGGAATGGGGATAGATTATAATTTTTCTGATACATACCATGAGGGACAGAATGATCTTTGCAACCAATAGAATGATCATGGGGTGGGGGTGGGGGGATAATTCAAAGTTGTGCCATGCCAGACAGGAAATGAGGTAATATCCTGTGATGTGTGTTACTTTGCCTTGGAATGCTTTGTTGTTGTTTTTTAAGAAAAGCACCCTGGACATAATTTTGCATCCAGTTCTTAATAGTAGGAATTTATTCTTTTTGTTAAATAAATTGGCAGATTGGTACCAAAGACATTACATCACTTCCTGTGTGCAATGAAGAATATCCAATTTTAGGAGCTAGAATTATGTAATTGGTTCTTTTTATTGAGTTGCACAGGGATCTGACTTAATTTTTCAAACATTTTGTGCAATAAGTTTTAAAAAAAATATTTAAAAAATGACAATTCCAGGAAGAAAACAAATCAAATTGTAATTTTAGCCATGGGCAATTATGAATAGAAATGCATATAACAACCATATTTAAGGGTACTGATTGAATTGTAGTAGAAATCTCTACATGTGTTTCATGTGGCTTTTTTCCTGGAGATCAACACAAGTCCACTGAAGATTCCCAACAACCTGGTTCGCACAATCAAAACAAACTACTGACGCTTATTTAAAGCCATGGTGGCTTGTTCAAATCAGCAGCATGTGCCAGTCACCAGTCACCTAATTACCTGGCCTGGCACGGCTTGTCGTGTTCTCCAAACCCAGGCAGCATGGCTTGCTTGAGGGGGAAACAACCCGTGAATAACCCATGGCCTGTTGTTGGGTTATTTGCGGGCTGTTTCCTCCTCAAACAAGCCATTCCATCTGGGTTCGGATGACACAACAAAGCTGTGCTGGGGTGGGTAATTAGATGAATGGCACCAGCACATAGGGCTGATTTAAACAAGCCACCATGACTTGTTTGATCGTGTGAACTGGCCCAATGACTCCAATTGAATGGGCCATGCTTCAAGAAAAGTATATTGCAAAGAATCTCTGATCCGGTTCACACAACATGACAGCCCAACATGGCTTAATTTAGCTACGGGGGCTGTTACATCAAGCCAGGTACCCATGGGAGCCCTTTTTGCATGGCACCCATGGGCACCCCTGCTTGCCATATCATGGGAACCTGGCACCGTGGGTTGTTTGAGGTGATAGAAAACCCGTAACTAACTCTAAAACAAGCTATGGGTTATTTGAGGTTTATCTACATCCTCAAACAACCCATGGCTTAGTGTTACGTGTGAACAGCCCGTGTCTGTTCCACAGCATTCCCCCAGACATTGCCTAGTTCTGCCAATTTTTCTGAACCACTTTGTCTTTTTGTGAGGTTAGGGCAAATGGTTGAGATGGCTGCTGGTCTAATAACACCCACAGCTTTAAAGAGGAGGAGAAGGTACTAGCAACAGCTTCCAGATGTGTCATGGAAATCTTTCATGAACAACCTTCTGCTCTTCCCATCTGCTCAGGAGGTCACCAGTCAGGGTTCTTTTCTCTCAGCAGAGCACTTAATAAAAGAAGGACAACCTACCTGCATCACTGAGGAGAGAATATGGATAGAACTATTTCTCTCTTCTCCATGATGCCTTTAGAACAGCTTTGATATTTATCACAGCCAATGTCACTGCCACCCTGATAGTATATCCATGCTCTTTTGGTTGTAGTTTGTGGTGGCAATATCCCTACCAACCAAAAGGAGTCCTATCTGCAAATCCATGTGCCCTTTGATGAACCCATGGCTAAGACTACACATTCATTTTTTTCTGCCCAAAAATAAATATATATACAGTATTAAAATAAATATTTGTATATATATTTATTTCAGTTTAAAGGCTTTTCTAAAGAAGCATGCAGATAAGAATTTATGTTTTCTCTTTTTCAGTAACTAGTATAATAAGCACTGGTATTTTTGTATAAAAAAAGAAAAAAGAAAAAACAAAAGACTGAATATTATGTGGTATGCATGACATTTAAAAAATGGTGGTTTCAAAGCAATATGTACCCTGGTGTGTTTGCCATAATCTAGAGTCCAGCTTAAAGTGCACCTGATCTGTAATTGCATTTTGATATTATTTAATCTCTATGTACGATGTTTTGCATGTATTTATATGGTTCTTGGGAAGATTTCTTTTGTTCGGGGGAGGGGTAAAGAGAGGGGCGGGGTTGGAATGATTGACAATGAGCTTCTTCCAGAACATTTGAAACTCCAAGCATAAATAATGCTCTGATGGGAAACAGGATGGGGAAATCAAGCCAATTTTTCAAAGGTGCAACAGGAGGGGAAAGGGATACTGTTTTGAACTAATAAAGCTTTTTTGCTGTTGAGCAGAAACAATGCGCGAGTGCGTTGAGAGAATAAACTGTGCCCACTTGTAACCGTGATGTCTTCAATATGTGTTCCACCAGTTTATGAAGTCACTGATCATCTACTGAAGCTGAGATGAAGGATAACCTGAATGAATGTAAAAGGTCCAGTTTGGAAGAAAATCATAGTGTAAAACGCATGCTAAAGTCTTAAGTTGATATGATGTTTTCAATATCCAATGTGCATAGCTGTGCAAAACCTTCTGTGCCATTTCTGCCATCTCAGCAAGGCCTGGAAATAGCCATCAAATACTAGTCAAGGCTAAAGATGCATGCCAGCTTATAAAATCCAAAAGAATAATTTATTTTAATGGAGAAAGGGCAACATGCTACACATTTACAAACAAATAAAAATTGTAATTACCAACCCACAAAACTAGAAAAAGAACATTAACAAATGTTAACTTAAGGCAGCAATCCTGTACGCAGTTACGCACACTAACATTTGAAAATTAATAATGTATTAATTTTATTTATACCATTTTAATCCTTTCCAAGAAAACCCCATGTGTAACAACAAAAATATAAATCTGCAATATGTGTAGTTTACTTATTACATGGAATTAAATCATTTTGGTATGTGTATAGGGTGTAATTCTGAAAACTACACCAGTTCAAATATTACACTTTTAGTATGAACATTTTCAAAGACCAAAAATGTTCCTGCATCTGGCAGCATCGGTAGTAGATACATGTATTTATTACATCCTCTGTGTGCATCATAACCTGGTGAAAGGTGCTATTGATATTCATGCTGCTCCACAATATGGTTTCACAGTGCACAGAGGTGGAAATAGATGTGTGTATCTTCCTCAGTTAAAAGAGAGATGTCTTTCAGGGATGTCTTCATCTAAGAAAATTGTTTGTCCCATGCTCAGATGTCTTTAATAGAAAGAATTATAAGCTCTGCTATAAGAAACATGTGCCATTTTCTAATCTTGCCTTTTATCCTAGTCTCTTTACTCTTGTTCAGTGCAAGATGGGACAATTTGATACCACAATGCAATGCAACAGAATTTGAATAGGAATTCACTGGTTCAGCGAAGGAATTAAATATGCCTTTAATTCAGCCATTGCGTACTCTAGTTCAATCCCATGTCGGATAGCAGCAAAAGAAGCCCCTACATTTTGAAGATAATATGCGGTAGGATATAAATAGTAAATACCATAGACAGAATCTAGTCTGTGTCCTGTACATGCAGGAAGGAGGTAAGTGGAAGGGAATTCTGCATGGAGAAGAAACAGGCACTGGAAAGATAGGATTTAATGGAGCTAGCAGGAGGTAAAAGCCTGGTCAATTCCACTAGATTTGTAGCACATGATCAGCATTTTCTGATGAAAATTTTAAATTATAAAAATATTGTTAGATGTAAATCCTCAGCTTCTTTCAGAACATGTTTTTAAAGCCAACATCTTGTTTAGATAAAGAGGTGTGTGCCCGTGTTCATGAACTTTCCATTTGGGGAACTACAAATACTATACATCTTTAATAGCTGCCTAGAAAGGAAAAATTGGCAGGTGCTGGTTCCTCCTTCATTGCCACACTATTGACAGAAGAGGTGGTACCTGCTTAATTTCCATTTCCTGTGCAAGTATTAAAGGAACCAAAGCCTTGCTCCTCCTCTACTGGATCTGGGAACTTACAATCCTCTCGAATGCTTTCGGTGGTTCCTGTCTACCAAGCCTCTGGCAGTTGGCCTCATTCCTGATTTAGTGATTTAATGGTGTGATTTAAATTAGTCTGCAAGTGTGTGAAAAGTATTTGCCCATGCAGAGTTTAATGTGGCTCTGTCACATTGAAAAGGGTTCTCCCCAGTGCAATAGATTTTATGAGGACAGCATTGACACCACAATACAGCTTCCCTTGGGGCTACATTACTGGCATGTAAAGGTTGCACACCTAAGTGCATGCATTTTAACTTGCTGGGCCCCATAGAATCCTGCACAAGTGCTTTTTTTTTTTCATGCAGCCAAGGACAGTATAATGCTCAGGTCAGTATAATGCTAAAAGGCCAAATGATGTTAATACAACACAGAAGTTTGCTGTTTTGGAAACTAACGAAATAACATGTTATCTAAGATTTAACTGACATAAATTATTTTGTAAGTTTCCAAAACAAGTGGATAGGAGAAACAAACAGCCCTGTGAATCTCAAAAGAGCATGATTTTCTTCTCATGAATTTTTTAAATATTACACACCCATTTGTTTAAAACCCCAAGTCGAATATGTATTTGCATACACCAAAGTCCTCTTTGCTTTCAAAACTTGCAAGTGAAATACAGATCAGATTTTATATAAAAAAAAATTCTAACTGGCTATGTAGCTAAGCATTTCCTATTATGGTTGTCTTTTCTATGCTGCGTTCCAAAATGCCAAATTATGATTCACATGAGCATTGTCTAATTTCTGTGGCCTCTGTGCTCTGTGGTTCTTGTTACCTGTGCTCCTTTTGTGCCATAATTTGGTAGATGTGAAAGCTGCCATTTTTGTGCCTTCCAGCCAGCCCACCACTGCCCAAGCTTGCTGTTCTGTCGTTTGCAGGATAGGTATAGTAATACTGGTTATTTGCAGCTACTTCTTGATTTGAATGATGAGTGATAGAGAAATGTATTGAGACTTCAGGTTGGAACTGATCCTAGCAATGCCATGCTGGCAATCCTAGAGCCTAGATCTGACAGAGACCAAAATGACGGATACTCTTGATTAAAAGCCACATGATAAATGGGTATATATTAAGATCCCCTTCAAATATTACAGTTTTAATGGGTACATGTTACTGATCTACAGTGGCTGGGACAACAGTTGTTGAAACGTGGATTATTGTGTTATCTGAACCCAGCTGCAATAACAAGCCATGGTTTGTTAACCACAAACAACCCACAGTTCACAACCGAACAACAAACAATGGATTGTCTTCATGGGTTGTTCGTGATTAACAAACTATTGTTTGTTAGCATGGCTGGGCTCAGACAACACAACAATCCATGGTTCAACTACAACCCACACTCAACCCTCGAGTGTGGGTTATTATGTTGTCTGAACTGAGTCACTGTGTATCTGCTAAAGCTGTATCGTCTGAGGTACTTATGTAGGATGAGGAAAATAAGAGTAGAAGCCTTCATGACTCACACTGGCTGGGTTCAGACAGCATGATAACCCACACTCATGGGTTGAGTATGGGTTGTTGAAATGGGGGTTATCATGTTGACTGTGTTCGCATGGCACGACAGCCCATTGTGGGTAACAAGCCATGGTGGGTTGTCGTGTTGTGCGAACCTAGACCGCTTCCTGCAGGGTGGCTTCTTTGAGGGCAACAAGCCATCCTGACAACCCATGGCTTGTACCAAGGGTTGTTGGACCTATGATGGGTTGTCATGTCATCCCAACCCAGGCAACCAATCCCATCATGGGTCCAGGAAAGTGGCAAGTGAGCCGCTCTTGCCAAGCTCACCTGGGACAGTGACAGCCACCCCACCAATACCCAAGCAGCATGGTAAAGCGGCAATCACTGGCTTGGTGTCCCCCTTGCCGACTGCAAGCCCTTTTTCACTTGCCACAGCTTCCGCCCCCTTTTCCTTTTTCCCCCCGGAGATGACTTTTCACAACCTCTGAGTTGACAACCCCTCCAAAGTGCGGAAGCAGTTTCTTGACAGGGATATATACATACGTATATGCACATGCCCCTGGCAAAAAATAACCTGATTAGCCTGGTCAAAATCCCCATTTTAAAAGGAAGCCCGAGCTTTTACAGCTCTCTGCTCCTGTAAAAGGGGGGTGGCTCACACTTTCCACCTTCCTGAGCACCAAGAGTCTCGGGAAATGGTGGAAAACATGCAGGCACTGAGAAGAGTCAGGTCCAGCCCCCCAAAAAATTAGAGGATCTCACTGCGAATGGAGTGATCCATTGGCCACCCCTTTTGCAAACAAAGATCACTCGTGGCTTTGCTTTCCCTTGACAGCTCACCTTTTGACAGTGGGCAGGGGAAAGCAAAGTAAAAATCCTATTTGCAGCCTCTCTGGGTCAGTGTCCATGGTTGGTGCCTACTTTGACAGCAGACACCTCCCAGGACAATGCCCAGACAAGGCTGCCCATCTCAGACCTGCAGAAGTGTGCACCTCCACACTTGCACAAGTTGGACGAAAACCACTTTTTAAAAAAAATTACAAAAGATTTGCACACATGAGGGGTGGAATTTAAAAAGAAATGGCAAACCAGTGACAGTCCCTCCAATGTACTGCTTTGGGCACTTTGGAGGGGCTGTCAACATGAAGATTGCAAAATGTGATCTCTGAAAATAGGGAAGAAAGCCACGGCAAGTGAAAAAGGACTCGCAGGTCTGCAAGGGGAGAGAGAGAGAAGAGGTCCTGCCATGGAGTCCCCTGGGATACCTGTGGGAGGACCAAGGGGGAAGGAGGGGGGAACAAGTCACAGCCAGATCATCTAATGGGCGCACTGTGGGTTGTTTCACATAGCTTATTCGCAGGTTGGGTTGTTGTGTCCTGCAAACTCAGCCATCTGAACCCATCTATGCTAACAAACCATGGTTTGTTAACCATGAACAACCCATGAAGAGAACCCATGGTTTATTGTTGAGTTGTGGGTTGTTTGTGGTTAACAAACCAGGGTTTGTTAGCACAGCTGGGTTCAGACAACACAACAACCCTTTGAGTGTGGTTTATTGTGCTGTCTGAACCAAGCCATTTTCTCATACTTGAACTACTAACAGACAAGAGCCAAATTTAGAAGTAACTTTCCCATGAGGTTTCTTTAGGATTATTGGGTAGAAACAGTGTCAGGCTATTTGGTACAAACAACACCATTCCATTAATATAATTGGAATTAACAGCTCCCCGGTACCAGGTGCAAAGCCACCGAACTTGGATGCTAGGCAGATTTCATTAGGAACATAGGCAACTGCCTTATACAGAGTCATGCCATTGGTCCATTTAGCCCAATATTGTGGACACTGACCAGCAGCAGCTCTCCAAGGTTTCCAGCAAGAATATTGCCAGCCCTATCTGGAAATGCTGGGGATTGAACCTGGAACCTTTTGCATGCAAAACATGTGCTCTACCTCTGAGTCACAACTCTTCCCATTCTCTTTAAATGAGCCTGGCATGCAAGTTTGCTTTGAAATAAAGGGAGGGTGCCCAGCAGCCCTGCCCTGGTTATTGGGCAGCTCATAACTTTATTTCACGAGAGCCATTTGTTTCCGCCTGATGATCTAAATAGAAAATGGATGGAAACACTAGGAATCCTAAGTTTTAACACTTAAGACAAGTCCACATGCCAAGAATTTCTCCGAAAATCAAACCCAAAGAATGCCTGCTTTGGAAAGCACATTTCTGAAACAAAATACACTTGTGTGAAAGAATCCCAGATTACTAAATAGGACAATCAAGATGGGTAAATGGCTCACAAATCATTTTTTAAATTAGACTTTTCCTTTGATCTCTGTCAGAAATTCAAAATAATTGGTTTAGAATGCGGGGAGGAGATCTGTCTCCAGCTAGTTCAAGCGTGAACTGGTATGTGAGAAACAGCATTAAGAGAACTGGAGAAGGAATGAGAGGAGCTGGGACCTTCCAGTCATTACAGGAGTGTCATTGAGCTGTTTAAGGGTTGCAGATCCAGTTCTGAGGAGACATTTGACAACAGTGAGCAGAAGCAGGAATACATTCAAATCAATCGGTTGAATCCAGATTTATTCATACTTCGATACATTAAATTCAATGGGACTTAACTTAGTCATGACTAAGTCCCATTGATTTCAATAGGTCTACTCTATAGCTTAAGTCTGGATGCAACCCGATATTGGTTTCATAAGGATACCCCAGCTTAAGGTGGGTCTCCAAATATGATTGATATCATTTGCTATGGCCTTAATCTAATATGTTTCTGCTGGCTGCTAAACCTTCGTCTTTATTAGTGAAGAGCTGGTCTCCATCCTTTCAAAAACCAGACCAAAATCTTTAGTCCTTTTTCAGTTAGTTTGTTCGCTGCTTTTGGGCCTTGCTATTATCTGAACAAGTCTGCTGGCTTCTCAACCTGCATCACGTGCAAACTCACTGATGTAATTTCTAGAAAACTGGATTGGGATTGTTTGTTCAGGCCATTTGTTTTGCTGTGTTTAAACAGAGAAATTGAACCCAGCAGATCGCTGCCTCATCCTATGGCAAAAATACATTGAAAATATAGGTGTAAACCAAGCAAAGCCTCAGTAGATATCAGTGCCGAGTATTTACTTCCTCCGTCCTCTCTCTGTCTGTCGCTGTCCTATGGTCCTCCACACTGTGTCACTGGCAAATTCAGACTGAACTTGTGAGGCCATCCATTGTCTATGGGCAAGCATTTTTTAATCTAATTGTAAATAAAAAGATACAAAAATGTGGCCCATTTCTTTCTCGCTTCCTGGTATGTTTTGGCCTCTAACTGTGCTGAGTCATGATAGTTGCAGTGTAAAGGAGTCAAAAGTAACTGTGTATGTGGCTGGATTCTGCTGAATCATGATGTGGGTCCCTGTGGTCCAAGTATGTGGAGTCTCATTTCTTCCAGGATTTTGTTCAATATGCCACCTTTGCTTCCTCTAACTTCACCTGGTGGTGGTGTGGTGTCTCTCTTTTTGGACAAACATTAGGCTGTCTTGCTAAATACAGTAGTTCGAGTATACAACAAATCTCAAAGTTGAATGATCAAGGGGCTGGAGCAACTTCACTATGAGGAAAGGTTACAACATCTGGGACTGTTTAGCTTAGAAAAAGGGTAAGGGGCGACAGGATAGAGGTGTACAAAATTATACATGGTGTAGAGAGAGTGGATAGGGAGACATTATATAAAAAACTACAAAATTTAAAAAACAGTTATAGTAAGACACTGGAACCTGATAAAACAACTGACAAATCCCATCATATGCTGTCAAATGCCTGGGAGTAGTGTCTTAACCTGGTGCCCAAAAGATAATGTTGGTGTCAGGTGGACCTCAGTGGGGATAGCATTCCAAAATCGGGGCTACCACCAAGAAGACCCTCTCCCTTGTTCCTATCCTCCAAGCTGCCCTCAGAGGAGAGCCTCATGATGAGCATAGCATATGCATAGGTTCATACTGGGAGAGGTGCTCCATCAGGTAATGTGGTCCCAAGCTGTGTAAGACTTTATAAGTTAAGACCAGCATCTTAAGAACATAAGAAGAGCCATGCTGGATCAGACCAAAGGTCCATCTTGTTTAGCATTCTGTTCACATAGCTGCCTGAGGGAAACCTACAAGTAGGACATGAGTGCAATAGCACCCTCCTGGTTGTGTTCCCCAGCAACTGGTGTATATAGGCACACTGCCTCCAATACTGGAAGTAGTGTATAGTCATCAGAACTAATATCCATTGATAGCCTTATCCTCCATGAAATTATCTAATCTTTTAAAGCCATCCAAATTGGTGGTTGTCACTACATCTTTCAGTAGTGAATTCCATAGTTTGAAGAAATGCTTCCTTTTATCTGTCCTGAATCTCCCACCAATCCACTTCAAAAGATGTCCCTGGGTTCTAATATTAAAGAGAGGGAGAAAAATGTTTCCTTATCCATTTTCTCCTCACCATGCATAATTTTGTATAGCTCTATCATGTCTCCTTTCACTTGTCTTTAAGCTAAACAGTCCAGATGTTGTAACCTTTAATATAGGCAGCCAGTGCAAGTTGGCCAGAATTGGTGTTATATGTTCAGACCTCCTGGTGCCTTCTATCAATCTGGCTGCTTCGTTTTCCACAAGCTGCAGCTTCTTTCAAAGTCAGCCCCACACACAGCAGATGGCAGTAATGTAACTTGGAGGTTACTGGAGCATAGACCGTTGAAGCCATGTTGTCCCTTTTCAGATAGGAGCATAGCTGGACCACCCACCAAAGCTGGTAGAAGGCTGAGCCTCCAATAGAACCCCCAAGCTACAAACCTTCAGGGGGAGTGCAACCCCATCCAGAACAGGTTGAACACCATCCAGTCAGAAGAGCCACCCACTAACAGCATCTCAGTCTTGTCTGGATTGAGTGTCATTTTATTAACCCTCATCCAGTCCATTGTTGCAGTCAGGCACTGTTCTAGCATATCCACAGCCTCACCTGATGATGAAATAGAGCTGTGTGTCACCAGCATACTGATGGCAATGCACTCCAAAACTCCTGATGACCCCACTCAGTGGTTTCATGTAGATGTTGATTTGCATGGGGGACAAAACCAATCCCTGCAGAATCCTATACTGGAGAATCCATGAGGCCAAGCAATATTCCCCCAAATACCACCTGAGGCCAACCATCCAAGTAGGAGTGAAACCACTGCAATGTAATACCTCCCACTCCCTTCTTGGACAATCACCCCAGAAGGATAGCAGGGTCAGTGGTATCAAAAGCCACTGAAGGATCAAGGTCATGCTCCCTCTGTCTCTCTCCTGACATAGGTCATCATACAGGGCAACTAAGGCTGTTTCCATGCCAACACCCAGCCTGAATCCTGACTGAAATGGATCCAGATAATTGATCTCATCCAAGAGCACCTGAAACTGGTTGTCAGCCACCTACTCAAGGACCTTTCCCAGGAAATTAACATTTGCCATCAGCCTATAGTTAAGATCTTCCAGGTGTAGGGAGGATTTTTTTTTTCTTCAAGAATGGTCTCGCTGCCACCTTTTTCAGGTGGCCTGGGACCACCTCCTCTCACAAGGAGGCCTTAATCGCCTCCCTGGCCCAGCCAGCTGTTCCTCCCAGTTTTTATAAGCCAAGAGGGGCAAGGATCCAATACGGAAGTGGTTGTTCAAACCTGTCCAAGTATCCCATGCATGTGACAGAAAATCCTCTATTTAAATGTCTTCCATTGCCATTACGATGTATTTAAACGCTGTATGTAGTCTTAATGTTCGTTTTTAGGGTGTGTGTTTTTAATTCCACATATACTGTTGGGGCCTTTCCAGACAATTTTCAAATACAGTAATACCTTGGATTACAAGTAACTTGGTTTGAGAGCGTTTTGCAAGACAAGCAACATTTTTAATATTTAATTTTTTTCTGACTTGATATACAAGCGTCGTCTTGCAGTACAAGTACTGTAGTACAGCTTAAATTAAAAATCTCTACAAATTTTTTGGGGGGATTTTGTTTTGATATAAGAGTGTTTTGGATTACAAGCACCTTTCCGGAACGAATTATGCTCTCAATCCAAGGCATGACTGTACCCAACTTTTCCATTAGCATGATGCATGTACAATGCTGGGGAAGTCCAAAAATATGAAAATCTACTTTCTACCCACCCCTGCCTTAGGTCCACCAATTAGAAGCAGGCACAAAGATATACACTTTGAATGACAGGAATGTGTTTTGTGGACTAGAACTGAACTGAGCTCTCAGTCCTACACCAAAACCCATTCCTGGTTACCCCTAAGCTTTCTTCATTTCAACAGAATAGTTCGGGGGAGCGGGAAATCATGTTGTTGCTGCCATTGTTAAACAAGTGGGAGCCAGAAAGAAATCTTTGATCTATTGCAAATCACTTGGAGTTTTAACAGTAGATTCAGGTCTGTCTCCTGGCCATCCATTTGCAGGAGCAAACAGTAGTCAGAGTTCCTCAAATTTCAGGACTGTCACTGGGAGGGAGCTTCTTTCTCTGCTTAAATTTATGTGTTATTAAGTAGCACCGCTGACTTAGGACTCCAGCATTCCAGTATCCACGCTGGAGGAATGCTCAGACCCTGATAACTTTTTGAAATAAACATGTAAAAGTAGATGTTTACAAAGTGGCATGAATATGGGGGTCATTCATTGCTAGTGATGGCAACTAGTCCTGATGGCTATATGTTACCTGCAGTGTCGGAGGTGGTGTGCCTCTGAAAACCAGTTGCTGAGGAACAACAGCAGGAGATGGCTATTGCCCTCATGTCCTTTTTGTAGGCTTCCCATAGGCATCTGGTTAGCCACTGTGGGCAACAGGATGCTGGACTAAAAAGGCCTTTGGGCTCTTATTTTTTTATACAGCCACCTTCCACACTCATGAAAATAATATGTTAGACGGGGGAAGAACAGCACACCCAGTGGCAACATACTGTGCTCTTGCTATTGGGCAACAGGAGAGAGTCAATACTCAAATCCAGTATAACAAATGCTTAACAACTATCCATTAATCCAGTGGTGAGATTAATACACACTACATGGAGTTAGTACCAACCTTAGAAAAAATTTAGAAGCTTCACTTGGTACGAAGTCAAGCCATGAGAGTGTTAAGGGAGACCATGCTAGCAGGGACTTCTGAGATTTGAAGTCTCAAACATCTGGAGATCTACCTCCAGCCCATGCCTGATCTAAGGGTTCTTGAAGATTGCGCAAGCCTAAAGTCTGCCCAGCCTTGCTTTACAACATTCTTACTGGTTGTGTGATCCCTCTCTGCACAAAGCCAGCAATTCATCTCTTGGTTTAAATAAAATGGTGGTGAACATATGAAGATGCTGTCTTCCATTCTAGTGCTGTACTGCCTACTCTGGCTGGCAGCAGCTCCCCCAGGCAGGGTATCAGGCAGGGTCTAGACCTGGGATGTTCTGCATTCAGATTATGTGCTCTACCTCTGAGGTACAACCACCCCTCCTCCAAAGTAACAGCAAAGTTCCTTCCCCAACCTTTGGAGCCATTTATTTGTTACATTTATGGATCGCCCATCTGGCCGGCAAACTGGCCACTCTGGGTGATGTACACATGATAAAATACAGAAAATACATTTAAAACGGTATAAAATTTTAAAATCTTAGCCCACCCCATATTTCCGCCTGAACAGCCATGTTTTTAGTGAGAGGCGGAAGCTCAGCAGAGAGGGGGCATGGCGGAGGTCACTAGGGAGAGAGTTCCACAGTATGGGGGCTGCCACAGAAAAGGCCCTCTTCCTAGTCCCCACCAGTCTAGCTGCTCTGGCTGAAGGGACAAGGAGAATTCGACTCAGTAAGCAACTGGTAGCCAGTGCAGCTAATAATGGTGGGTCCACACTTGTACATGTACAGTGCTAATGGAAAAGTTGGGTATTTAAAAATTGCCTGGGAAGGCCTTCACAGTGTATATGGAATTTAAAATACTGCATAAGGAATGTTAAGACTACAGTGTTTGATTACATCATTGTGACAATGCAGGACATTTAAACAGAGGTTTTTCTGTCAACTGTGAAAATGCCCTAGAGATATAGGCACATTCCAACTTTGTGTTGACCAGAAGAAAAAGGGCACCATCCTTTTGTTTTGCATTCCCACCATCAAGAGATTTACCTGCTATTTTGCTTTTGATCATGGAGGCAACTTCTGCTGCCAAGGGTACAAAACTTACATTTGTTCAATAAAACATTTTCTGTTATCAAATTCTTGAAAACTGTGTCTACTGTGGTAATGTAACAACATTTCATGTTTACTGTCTGGCTGTTAATTTATTTTCATGTATTTAGTACATTTATATCCTGTTGCCTTTCTTCTATCATGGCAAAATACATTCTATTCCTACTAGGCAGTCTCCCAGCCAGGCACTGACCAAATCAAGACTCTACCACTAGGGGGCTCCATCCTGTGCCCTCAGACCATATCCTAGGAGTGGACACAAGGTGTTTTGGACTTCCACTTCCAGACGCCCCTGCCAGCATGGCCAATGGTCAGGAATGCTAGGAGTTGAAGTTGAAAGTATCTGGGGATCTACTTTCTGTCCACACTTGCCCTAAAACAGTCTCCTCTCATATTTCAGCAAACTCTGCCTGCATTTGCAGTTCTACCAGTTTACTGCAGTGATTCCCTTCTGGAAGCAACCCTGTTTTTAATGGAGCTTGCAGTTCTTCAGTGTGAAAAGAATGTTAAGTCAGATCTAGGGTGCAACCCTAAATTGAACACAGTGGGATTTTCTTTTGAAAAAACATGCATAGGATCACAATATATATTACCGTACTCTAAATGTCCAAACTATACATGGACTATTAGAAGTGTTTTTGCATCTAAAGTAGAAGTTTTTAAATTTTATCAGTGGGCTGGGGTTTGATAATACTGTCCTTATACAAATCTATGGTACAACCACACTTGGAATACTGTGTACAGTTCTGGTCACACACCTAACAATGGATATTGTAGAGCTGGAAAAAGTGCAGAAAAGGGCAACTAAAATGATCCAGGGGCAACACCCCTATGAGGAAATGTTACAACATCTGGGAACATTTAGCTTAGGAAAAAACTAAGGGGAGACAGGATAGAAATGTACACAATTAGGTATGGTGTAGAAAAAGTGGATAGGGAAACTCTCCCATAATACTAGAATCTGGGGTCATCCTATGAAACTGATTGGTGGGAGATTCAGGACAGATAAAAGGAAGCACTTCACACAGCGCATAGTAAATCTATGGAATTTGCTACCACAAGATGTAGTGATCACCACTTTGGATGGCTTTAAAGGGTTAGACAAAATCATGCAGCATAAGACTATCAATGGTTACCAGTCCTGATGGTTATATGCTACCTCCAGTAGATCATAATTCAATGGTACATAATTTTCTTTACATGTTTAACGTCAGTCTCTGGCATCTCATGTTGCAGGACTAAGTGAACAGTAGAAAAATATGTATTAAATATGCACCATCAGCTTTGAAAAATCAGAAGTCCAAACTTCACCTTTTTTGTCATGATCCAGGCATCTGCAATCCAGTCTAGGAATACGGACAAGGCAAATGAACTTTGGGGCACTGCTTATGATTTAAGAGTGATTAAGGGTAGATGAGCAGCACTGAAAAGAATCCATTTCCTGTGCAGTGATATAGTTTGAATATCACTGCAGTGTTTTTGGCAAAAGGTACATTCCAGCTAAGCCAGATGTTTCCACCTTGAAGGAGAAATTGCTGAATAAATCAATCTACAAAACAACCACACAGAAGTCATCCATCAATATTGTCTTCCCAATTCTGTTTCGTTGCATGTAGGGAACAAGAGGGGACTATCCCTCCTTTCTGTCCCCTCAGCAAAAACTATTATGCACATCCTGGTAATCTCACTTTGATAATTGCAGTATTCACTCTGGTATCCCATTCTCACCTTGATCTGCTTACATCCATCCAACACTCTGCTTCCATACTTCTGCACCTACCTTGCTTCTCCAACAATGCTCCTTTGAATCCATACACTAGCTTCTTGTCCACTTGCACAAGCTTCCAGCCCTTACCTGCATAGCCTTCCATGATCTTCCCCAACCTTTAGAAGCCCAAGACATCCTTGTCTGTGACCTTCCCTTGTCCAGCTCTACCATTCTCAGCCATCTAAAGGGTCTCTTGCTTCTTGAAACACCTCTGACCTTTTCTCTTTGCTGCCCCTTATGCCTGAACTGCCTCCCATTTCTCCATGAGGCCACCCCCACACTTTCTTCCTTCAAATCCCTCCTTCCTTTAGGGAAGAAAACCTAGCCCCAATACCATATTGTAACTTAGCCTAAGCATATGTACCTGAATAGCATATTCTTTCCCATTTGCCCATTTCCATTTCCCTCCCCTCCTTGGTTTTCCCGTCAGATTTTAAATGGTTAAACTTGTAACAGGTACCTGTCTTCTCATACTCTGTAAAGTGCCATGCACACTGATGGCACTATATAAATATATAGAATATGAAGGAACATGGGAAAGTCATGCACATATATAGCATTTTTCAGCCAACTATGTGCAAGTACCTAGAGGGGCATACCACCCCTATTTTTTTTGCAAGGTGGAAATAGGAGCAGGGGTGCACAACCTTCTCAGCCCCTGGGGCCATTGTGATGCTGACTCAGGGGCTACGCACACCAGTGATCCTGATACAGATTGCTCTTTCCTTGCTGCTAGCAGCAGTGGGGAGATATCTGTATGAGGAACACCAGGGGACAGAGTAGAGAGGCTTCTTTGCACCCCTGATCCCAGCAATTCCAATACAGATGGCTCTTTCTCCACTGTTGCTCTCAGTGAGGAGAGATCTGTATCAGGACCACTGGGGGAGGGAATTCAGCAGTG
The DNA here is from genome assembly GCA_021292165.1 of Shinisaurus crocodilurus. Taxonomy (NCBI): domain Eukaryota; kingdom Metazoa; phylum Chordata; class Lepidosauria; order Squamata; family Shinisauridae; genus Shinisaurus; species Shinisaurus crocodilurus. Next base: position 208,144,583 of record CM037877.1, read on the forward strand.
GCATGGGCAGAGCTCCCACAGGGGGGGGGCACAATAAAGGACTTGGGGGAGGGTGCAACTTGTGTACCTCTAAAATAGAGTAATCAGCATGTATGAGCGAGCTGGGATCAAACTGTGGCTTCTAGATGAAGAGAAGACAGTGAAAATCTTACACCTGCAGAATGAAACTACAACTATCACAAACTTAATTCAGGATATATGTGACTGTTATTTAATATAACCCAATTATGAACTTTAGTGCAAACGTATTTTTTTTAATCTAGCTCTTCTGCCCCTATCTTTTAACATCTGAGAAACCATGCCATGGTGAATTCCTATCCTATTCTGCCCCACATACAGGAAATAAAAAATTGAAGCATATTTATTACATTAGCTTTATTTAAAACAAATACTTGTAATGGTAAACATGTCTGATTCAGATACAGTGATTTAAATAGAAAACAAAGGACTAAGATGTTCAAAACATAATGGGGTATGTAAAAACCCAGAGAGGAATCTCTTGCACAGGAGAGGTAAGTGAAGAAAACTGACCACAAACGAAACATTCTGCTTAAGCAGACAGGAACTCTTGCAAACAACATGGAAAAGTCTTTCACAGCCTCAATTGTCTGTTACTTTTCATTCACAATCAGCCAGTTTTATCGATCCTCCAACATACTGAAGGACTGTTTCCAACTTCTTTGGAGCAATACATAGACTAGCAGTTCATTCAGGGTGGCCATTTTAAAATATATATTTTTAAAAGTCTCTTTTCAACCTTTCCTTTTAGAGGCAATGCTTCAAACTGAATTTGCAAAGCATAGGTTTTTCCCTGTTAAACTGAATGTATTTACATTAGAATCAAGCAACGTTTTTTTTTCTTGCTAGGAACATGACCAGAAACATATCCTGCACCATCCCTATACCTTTAGAGGTATAAGTAGCAGGAGTGTACTAATTAAAAGTAACAGTAGTAAGAATAATGAAAAGGTGATTATAAAATATGGAGGTAAGAATGAACAATATCAAGAATGGTAGGATACACAATACACCCCAAGTCTCCAAAGGCCTGTTGCAGGGTTCAAGGAAAATCCATAAATACAGCTCAGATGTGTGGACCAGAGTGCTGAAGATGGGTGCCAAGGAAAGTTCACAGGTGGGCAATTACAAGACCACAGCTGAGAACTCTAAAGATTTGGCAGGGGAGATTGCATACACAGGAACAAGCCCTCCAACTACTTTACCTGTCAGAGGACAGCTTTCCAAAGCTTTGCTTCTGATGACCCATGCAATGCCAGCAGAGTGGGTCATCATGTTCTCAGTTTAGGAAAAGAAAAAAAGAACCTGAGAATAACTTTGCATGTCCTTTTAGGGCATGTTTTTTATTATTATTATTATTCGCTGAACGGATACAAGAAGGGGATTTCTTAACTTTTGCCCCATGAGTTTATGCTTGCTAGTGGAAACCCTTCAAGTTGGCTACAGAATGACTGGGTAGAGGATAAAACATGCTGTTCAATATTCACTCTGAACATATTGCATCATCTTCAGCATTAAGAGGGACTAAAGCTCCACCTGCACTATGGCAGCATGTTTGGTCCAAGAATATTACTTTTCCTCTCCTCTACATTTTAAACTGTACTGCTGATCTAGAATCAAATTTAAAAAGCATTGCATAACTCAAAAGTAACTCAAGAACACAGAAATTACCCTTAAAAAATCACAAAGCAAGAGGAAGCTCTGAAACACATGGACACTGAACTTTGCCACATAGCGGGAAAACTAATGTAACAGTTCAGTAAAAAATCTTCATGAAGATCATTGAGTTGAAGGAGCAAGTGTACGCTGGGTGGGGTTATCAATGGTCTCAGATCTTTCCTAGATGAAATGTTCATGGTTTTGTTCTCCCAAGTATTTAAAGTGGGCTGGATAGTAACAGCACAGTCATATAGGGACATCTCTCTGACCAGCAGGGCAATTCAGGACAATCTAATGCGGCCAGCTTCTCAACCAGTTCAAGTGTGCTTTAAGACTTGTCATAACTCCTCAGCTAGAAAGGGGTAACCTTGGTTATCCAACAAAATATACAGCTTTTATTTTCTCTCAAAAAGAAACTATATGGAAAAATCAACTGTCAATCATTTCAGAAAGTTCAAGTAGGAGGTCATCCTCATCTTTTCCTGGGTCTAAATCAATTTCGGCTTCCAATTTGCCTCCGGAGATTTCCCAAATTAGCTTTTCAAAGTCATCTTCAACCGAGGGTGTCTTCCCAGCTCCTGTCGAGCTCAGTCTGCGTGTCTTCACGGCTGCATGGGAAGAGGTTGGGCTTGCTACCTCTGCTGGCAACGTGGAAGGCCACCTGGTTATCCATTTCCAGCTCAGAACTTCACAAAGAGGGAAAACAACATTATACATCTCCAAGAGGGCAACAAAGATCCTGTCTAGACACTTGGGGAACTCTTGGTCCCAGCAGAATGGTGCAGTGTTAATAAGGCATTTCAAAACTTCTTCTCAAGCATGTTGTACGTTAACTACAGCTACAAAACTTAAGTAGGCAGGATGTAGATAGATAAAAGTAGAGATTATGTGGCAGTGACATCTAGACCATATTACAACAGGCCAGGATGAATTGGTTAGCAGGAAGAAAGAGTACCTCTTTGAACATTTTATAGCATGCAATGTCAACTGCCAAGTGAAGGAAGGTTATTAGATACTTCTAGCAGTACTGGCTGTAACCAGCTACTTTCTTAACTTTACACTATGCAGCCTTCTGCTTTATTTTAAGATAATATAGTTTAAGATAAACTGAGCAGTATTCAATACAAAATGGAAGACTGTAGAAACTAGAACATTACGGGGCATATTAGATATGATAAAAGCAGGATACAATCTTGTGGCGCCTTAAAACAAATTTATTGCAGCATGAACTTTCATCTGCAAGACTCTATTTCAGATGCAGAAGTATGGTCTTAACTATAAAAATTGATGCCAAAATAAATGTACTCATCCTTAAGGTTTTTGCTACAACAAACTAACAAACTAGTTCTGTAGTCAGAGATGGTACACAGGTTAAAGCAAGGACAAACACACCTTGCCAGACCAATTCCAGTTAAACTGTGATGTAAAAGTTATCGGAAGGTCGTTTGTGGTTTCAAAGATATTAGTAACTTGGATTTAAAAGGCAGCCCACATTTAAAAGTTATAAACTTCATCCAGAATAAGGCACTCTCCTCTCTACAGTAGGATCTAAAGCAAGGGTAGGCAACATGGTGACTGTGGGCACCAATGTGCCCCGAGACACCTTTCTTGGTGCTCATCAAGGTGCCCTCCCCCTCCCACTTTATTTTTTAAAATTAACATGTTTCTTATCAGCAGTTGCAATTGCTGTGAAATAGGTTTCTGTTGGTGCTGAAAATTGTGGGTTCAAAGGAGTACTTTGGTGTGTTGGGGCTCAGACCCGACCTCTGCTTTGTACTCAAGTCTTTTGGGTAGGCTACTTGTCCTTTGCCACACCTCCCATGTCAGCCATTTTGTGGTGGTGCCCAGGACAGTTTCTCACATTGCTAAATGGCCCATGGTCCAAAAATAGCGCCTATCCCTGATCTAATGAGTGCTTGCTTGGTAATATCTTACTTTCTCTTTTATCTGGCTGACTAAACTGAAGGTACTTTGGAACTAGGAGGAAAACTATTCATTATTTGTATTTGATTTCTCTTTTAGTTTGTTTAATGATATACCTTTATCTATTATTACTCTAACTTGTATTTCTTCAGAATCTGCCACTGCAGACTTGGAATTTTAAATCTGAATGTTAGAGTAATAAACTTGGAATTTTAAATCTGAATGTATTATATCCCAGGTTTGGATGGAATCACGTTTATTTCATTCTATTCCCAATGCCGGTCCATTAACTGGTCCCCCATTCTTAAACCTAAAGGGGGGAAAAGCTAAAGGCCTCTATCCAAAACATCATATGATCTCATTTCAATAGTGATTAGTAAACATTCCAATTCAGTTTGCTTAACTGTTCTAAGGGACAGGCCCAGTGATATACAATATGGCTATTAATAAACAAATCATTACCTGTTGGAACACCCTCTCTCAGGAATTGTGGCTACAGTGTCCCCTGGAAGGCCCAGAACACTTGCCTGAGAAAAAACAGAGATAAAAAATAAGCTCGCTCTCTGCAGGCTCCTTTTCCTCTCCATCAACATGCCATTTAATCCCTGCACATCCATCTTATCTCTCTCCTCTTATTCAAAAGAAGTTAGCCTCTCTCTAGAGAAGTCAAAACTGGTACTTTCTCAAAGAGGACTGGCCAGTTAGCACAGAAAACTTTACACTGCAAAACTGCACTGATTTAATAAAGTACAAAGATACAGCCATAGCACGCAAGTCTCAAAACTTCTTCAGCTATCACAGGGTTTCAGTTGAAGTGATCCAATCACATGAATCAGTTCTCTTACCAGAGCTAGATTTTCAGGTGGGAGCTCTTTCATGTCTGTGCTTGGGATGGGGCTCAGAGGCTTCACTGCTGCAACAGAGGGATGACTCTCTGATGCTTTACGCTTCAGTGCCTCCTTTGCTGGCGACAAAGGTTTCAATCCGGATGGTTTCACATTCATCTTGGGTTTGGCTGGAATATGAAAGCCAGTCAATGAATATAGAAAGGCAATGTTTCTCTTCTCTCTCTCACTCTCTCTGTAAGGATAGTACAAGATCCTAGGAATAGCACTCCTCTTCCTTAAAAGAGCCCTTTTTACATGCATCAGATTTATTAAGTATGAAAACACTTCGAAAATTACATTTCTAGAGTGCTGACATAACTTTCCCACCACACTCCTCACACACTTCAGTCCTTTGCCTACATGAAAAATGCAGCTGCACCAGGTTGCAGCATCCTGCAAGAAGGGTTTTTTTGACCCAGAGCAACTAGAACTAGGAATATCTCTTCATCGTAGGTGCAGAGCTAAACAATTGGAAAGTGATGTGATTTTATCACCACATGTCCCACACTCAAGAGATTAGTTGCCAGTATACTGAGAGTGGGGAGATTACCTAACTAAGCAGTTTCCAGAAACTCCCAAGAGTTTTCAAGCTTTGGCTGTGTCTCTTTAATACTACAGTTGCTTATGCCCTTGTCTCAGCAGTAGTGCATTGGATATCCCTGATCAACAGCTTGACTATCAAGGCATCTTTTCCTCTTGGGAGGAACACCAATGCCTTAAGATCCATGAAAACAGAAGTCAGAAAACACACACGTATCTATCAATAGATAGCAGATGAAAGTTCTAGGTACTTTACCAATTCCAGAGTTTGTGTAGCCACATTATGTTTCCATGGATCTTCAGACACATGTGGGAAGCAGTCCCAAGTCAAGCAATGGCTGGCATCTGCTAGGAATATCCTTTCCTATTACTGCTTTTTCCTTTGTGCCCAAGACATGTTAGGGAAAGCGCAGGACTAAAAATATGCAGCTTGTCACTTAGCACATGGGCTGGAGTACTTAAGCATAATCTACGGCCCTTCCATGAAATTACCCTTCCTTGAAAAGTTTGCTCAAGCTTTAAAAAGTATGAACCAGCTTGATGGCAAAGCTTTAAAAGCCTCCTTTCTACCTCTTTTGTCCACAGGTCCAAGCAGGACTGCCTTTCTTTTACTCAGGTTACTATAGGGATCCCATTTACCTTTAGCCTTTCGTTCCACAGGCTGAGCAGAAAGTCTCAACCCCTCTGATCCCACGTTCTCAGCTGCTACCTCCTGGGATCTCACCAATAACCTCTTTGTAAGTGGATGGGTTTTCCCTGTTGTCACAGGGGATTCAGGATTTGTAGTGGCTGGGGCCTTCCCTTCTGCCATTTCTTCCCCAGCAGGTGACATCGTCACTCGTTCCTCCTGAGGCTTCCTCTCTTGCTGCTGTCTTAGCCGTTGCTTTTCTTTCCTTATCTCGTCTAAGCTCTTCACATACACTTTAGAATGTGAGTTGCTCACACTATCATTCAAAGGCTGGGTGGAAATCTGAAAAATAGCAGGATGAGATAACAGAGAAGTTTCCCAATGAAAATCTATATAAGCTCTTCACAGAATGCACCATGCACTCTTCTCAACTGCAGACCTGCTAAAATGCAGGCTACTGGTTTTTAAAATGAGAATCAGAGTCCTCATCTTTACTGTGGAAGTTCAGTCTAGAGGCAGCATGTAATTTCCCATGATCAGAGCAAAAAGATAATGCACAGAACAATCAGTCAGCTTCAATGGAGAACCGATTAGCCACCACTGAATATGCAGTTGAGGCTTGGTTAACCAGAACAGGCTTAATAAAACTCAACAACACAGAACAAAAGTCCACATTAAAGTTTTTATCTGTTTTAATAAAGCTTAGTCTATGGGGCAGTATCCAATGGTGACTGCCTGCAAGTGGTCAGCCCTGCCAATTCCATCGCAAAAGTGGCACCCACTGCTGTGCAAGGAAAATTTAGTGGGCCCTGGTCTCAGACAGGCAGCGTTGGATACTGCCTTATGTTTATACATGTTAACAACAACAAAATAGATAAAACAGATTGCACAATCTTGACATGCTTTCTCAGGTGGCCAGGCTCTGGATAGAGCTGTAGGACTTTAGATCAGGATTTCTAAGTGTTGTGTTGTTGATTTTATAACCATAGGCTGGGGCTGTCTGTCAGAAAACGAAGCCCAGTGGTGTAACTAGTAGCATGCCATACCATTCCCGATAGGCTATTGTCAAAATATATTATACTGGGCTTGGCCCACTGCTGATTATTGACCTGAATAACTAATGAGTCTAAATGAGCCTAATAGGATGAGAGAAAGGGATTTGTATATCATACATCAACCACTCTCAACTTAGATACTGATAGGTAGTTTCCAAAGATACTACATTATAATGGCAGACAAGGAGCATGCACCAAGCCCCCCTTTCTTATGCAGCATTGTGAAGACTCACCTTCACAGTAGCATCTGCTGTGGAAGTTCTTGGAGAGGACTTCAGCTCCAGGGACATTTTTTCTTCCTTTCCAGGGGCTGTTAAAACACCAAATAGTTCAAAGGAAATTGCTTCTCCTGATACCTGGCACTCTATACAGCTGTTTCCCAAGTTGTGAGGATAGGTAGGTTAAGCAGATGACCACCCCACCCAGTAGTCAACTATCTTATTTGAAATCCAACATTCTAACCCCAAGGTTAATGAAGCTCAGCTCTATATACTAGGAAGAGCGAGCGAGCAATTTCTTCCACTGCTCAACCTCCCATTCTCCACTATCGTTGGGTGAAATCGCATGCTCGTATTTGGAGCTTGTCTACCCCCACCAGGCACACATCTGATAAGTTTCCATTCCACAATTTACATGGTGCAATATTGCATTGCTAGGCTGGATTAAATGCCCACATGACATGAAAGTGCTCTCAAAGACTACACACAAAGCATACTTTCTATATTCCTAAACAACTGAAAAAGGATTTGGAGGAACATATTCCACCCAGTTCTGGACCAGGTAAATGCACTACACTTGATCTTAGCCAAAAGGCCGAGAACCCATGGTTCAACGACAAACCACACTCAGACCCATACTCAACCCTTGAGTGTAGGTTATCGTGTTGTCTGAACCCAGTCAATGAAAAGGTGCTGAGTAGAAAGGCCCATGTGCAGAAGACAACTGCTCAGCAGAGGAAGGGTAAAGCATTAGTGTTAAAGGGAAAAAAGGGGTCAGGGACTATCTCTTATTACATCTAGTTTGTTCCTCAGCTACAACCAGGCAGAACAATTTGAGAAACAGAAAGGTAACATGGGTGAGTTTCCTCCACCTTTACTCTTGGTATGTCCACTATAGCTAAGCTACAATATTAAATCCCGGACATTCTCTAATCTATGTTCCAGGCCAGGAGCCAAGTCTATTTATTTATTAATTATATTTATACCCCGCCTTTTTTCCTGCAAGGAACCCAAGGTGGCTTACATAATGCTCCTCCTCCTCTCCATTTTACCCTCACAACAACCCTGTGAGGTAGGTCAGGCTGAGAGTCAGTGACTGGCCCAAAGTCACCCAGTGAGTTCATGGCCGAATGGGGATTTGAACCCGGATCTCCCGAGTCCCAGTCCAACACTCTAACCACTATGCCACACTGGCTCAGAGGATTGTCTATCAGAGGATTGTCTTCATGCCTGTTCTTCTATACAAACAATCATCTGCTTCAACACGTATCTGAGTGCAGTATGTTCTGAATATGAGTATTTAGAAGTTTAAAAAGTGTGATGAACAGGGAATGCGAGGTACCTGCTGGCTTTGTAATACATAGCAGCCTCCTCCCAACTGGAGTTCGTTCAGGTTGCACCTGTGCCTTTGAGGTGCTGTCTGCACTTTGCTGCATCCGAAGGGCTTTCTCCTGCTTGATTTCCTCCAGAGTTTTGATGCGCACCTCCCCAAAGTCCTTGGCTTTGCCAAAAGGCTCCTCTAGTTTTCTTCTGCTAGACAGAGCCAAAACCAGAGAGCCCTGCTTTTGGGGCTCACACTCATGCTTGGTTTGGTAATGCTCTCTTTTTCAGCTTTTATCCGTTCCTCTTCCATTTGTCTCTGTTTTTTCTCAGCCAGGACTTCAGAAAAGGTTTTGATCCTGATTGCAGGAGATGGTTTTGCCACTGGATTGGGATCATCTGTGGTACAAGCTACTTCAACCTTCGGTTTTGACTGAGTTTCTCCCTTTCTTTGGCTAGCTTTCTCCAAACGGATTTCTTCCAGTGTTTTTCACATGGATTTCACCTGCTGGTTTGGCAGCATTCTCTACACCACCAGACAACAAAAATACTCACAAGAAGGAATAAACTTACATGTTTATTTCAGTCAAAATCTTGAGTGTTATACCCCCTGTATAGTTTTGCCATGAAAACTGATATCACCCTGAGAGTTAACCTCACCCCCATCACTGTTTCTGATCTCCTAACATTCTACATGGGCTCTCTGTGCTTCTCAAAGATGCACATGTCATATTCTAACCTGTGCTAGATTTTCATATACTGATGCAGCTCTCAAAGTTAGAAAATGGAAAACATGTAATCTATTGAAGAACAGGTGCTGATTACTAATAGCAAGATTTCTTATTTCATCAAGCACAGGAGCTATAAAGTCAGAGGGGCAAGAAAAGAGAATGGTGATAGATTGCCCTTTGTCTGACTCAGGGCACAATCCTATGTATGTTTAGACAGAAACAATCCTATGTATGTTTAGACAGTGCTGGCTGGGGAATGCTGAGAGTTGTAGGACTTTTTTCTGTCTAAACATGCATAGGATTGTGCCTTTAGTCTAGAATTGCGCTAAGGCAATCCACCTGTAGGAAATGCTAAGAAAGGGGCCTCTAGGGTATTCAAATAAAATCAATTGTTACCTGTTTCCATATTGTTCTGCTCAGATGGTAATCCTAGTCTCTCTTTAAGAGATCTGGGAACTTGTACTGCAGAAAGAAAGGATAAATAATAAACAAAATCTCCCATTTTGTTCTCCCATGGCTTGGAATCCATTTTGCTGGAAATCAGACTCATTTCATATGACTTCATGCAATTTACAAGGCCCACTACAAAAGAACTGCAAAGACATATTATTCCCTAATCCTTGTGACAACGAACAAGTTTTCAAGAATCTGAATCAAAGCATAAAATTATGCACACTATATATACACAGAAGTGTGCTTGATTTGCAGTTGCTGTAGAGCAGTACTTGGGATCTTTACTGGCACAGTATGAGCATATGGCTGTGTGTGGAGACATCAAGGGTGCATGCATGATTTTTAGTAAAACATATGTAAGATTCCTCATTCCTAGCATAAAATAGTCGCCATAAACATTTTTAAGCACACAATCCTATGGTCCCTGGACAGTGTCCCAGGGATCATAGGATATGTCCCCCCAACTCCCCACCCCGAGCCTATACACAACCTCAGAAGGGGAAATTGAATGGGGAGTATTTTTCTCCGCCTCTAGGATGCAAATGAGGGGGATAGGGGCGGGGACGGTGCCCAAAGATGCAGAACTCCTGAAGCCTCCCAGTTCCTGGCCCCCACGAACTCCAGCTAGACGTGCTCAAACATGCGTTAGTGAAAAAAGCGAAAGAAAAACGGGAGCAGTGAAGTTCCACTGGCTGTCACTCCTTCCTTTGCTCTGCTGGGTGTCATGTCTGGGATTTTCTTGAGCGATCCTTCAGTAAACATAGGGTAGGGTAGCACCCTAAAGTGTTGTTAAAAGATACCTTATGCACGACCAGAAAGCTTAGACAGCTGCCCCATGTTCATGGTCCACTACCATCTCCAGGTTCCCAAAAAGGATTTGGTGGTTTAGAAGATTATGAGGAACAAGGGATTTTCACAACTGAAACAAATTCTCCTGTAGCTGGAAAAAGATGGAATACATTTTACTGATAAAACAGTCATACTGATTAAACAGATTTTACCAGCATAACATATATTATAGCAACAGATAGAAAAGGAAATGCGAGAGATTTGGTTGTTTAATGATTCGGGACAGTCTGCTCTGCAGCTGTTGTGTGGGACACAATGAAGGCAGTGATGAGAGGGATAAGTATCAGGGAGGGTGTGATACTAAGGAAAAAACAAGAACAGTTTACTAAAAAGTTAGAAGGGGAGATTAGGGATTTGGAAATGAAGTTTTTGAAGGAAAGGGAGAACAAGGTCTTTGCTGAATTACAAGCTAAAAGGAAAGAGTTGGAAAAGAAAGATTTGGAAAAAGTTCAGAGAAACTTGATTTATTTGAAAAGAGAGTTTTTTGAAAATAGCAATAAGAATTCGAAAATGTTAGCAAGATCCACACAAAAAAAGAAAGAAAAAAGTATAGTTGGGGCAATTAAAGATAAAAAAGGGAAAGGTCAATTTAATGCAGGACAAATTAAAAATATTTCATGAATTTTATTCAGAATTGTACAAGGCTGGAGATTGTACGGAAGAGAGGATTAATGAATATATAGGAAAGCATTTTAAAATTAGACTAGTGGATGAAGATAGAGAAATTATGGAACAACCTTTTTCAGAATTGGAAATAGAATATGCAATAAATAAACTGAAAGAGGGTAAGACCCCTGGACTGGATGGTTTAGGGGCTGAATACTACAAGGTCTTTAAGAAAATGTTGGTTCCAAGACTAAAGAGGTTATTTAATGATATTTTTTGGAGGGGGGAGAGATCCCCTCTTCATGGAAGCAATCTAAGATTATTTTAATCCCGAAGCCAGAGAAGGACTTAACGGAGCCAGGTTCCTATAGACCCATTTCCTTAATAAATCAAGATGCAAAATTGATGACAGCAATATTAGCGAGAAGGATGAACAAGTTTATTACTAAATATGTCGGGATAGACCAATGTGGTTTTATGCAAGGAAGACAAATGGCAGATTTAACAAGAAGAGTTTTAAATATAATATATTTAATAAAGAAAAATAAATTGAGAGCAGGGGTAATAGCGTTAGATATTTTTAAAGCCTTTGATTGCGTGGAATGGCCAGCATTAAAAAGTTTAATTAAAATTATGGGGTTTGGAGAAAGATTTAGAGGAGTAGTTAATCAATTGTATTCAAAAAATGTTTCATCAGTTGTAGTAAATGATGGTTTAACAGAGCAAATTTACCTAGGTCGAGGAACTAGACAAGGATGTCCCCTTTCGCCTATTTTGTTTGCATTGGTAATGGAGATTTTAGCAAATGTATTTAGAGAAGATAGAAATATAGGGGATAGGGATTAGGGAGAAGATAAAAATAAATCTTTTTGCAGATGATACTCTTTTGACAATCGAAAACCCTATGGAAAATATGGATAGAGTGGAGAATCATTTAAAGGAGTTCGGGGAAGTAACGGGGCTACAGATTAATTGGGATAAATCTAAATTTTTGTTGTTTAACTATAGTAAAAGAGAAGAGATTGAAATGTGTAAAAAAAAAGTAATTATAAGATTAATAATGTAATTAAATATTTAGGAATTGTAATTCCAAAAGATATAGATAAATTGGGAGATCAGAATTATAGGAAATTAAAGAATGAGGTAAAGAATAAAATAGAGGAGTATAAAAAAATTGGACTTTCCTGGTTTGGTAGAATTGCTTTGATTAAAATGAAGATTTTGCCAAAGATAAATTTTTTATTTCGGATGATACCAAGTGCGATATCAGATAAGGAACTTAAAGATTGGCAATCAATTATTAATACATATTGTAATGGAGGGAAAAATCTAGGATTACTAAAACAAGATGGTATAAAGCACAAAAAGTAGGGGGTTTGGGTTTGCCGAATTTAAAATGGTATTATATAGCGAATCAATTAAGACATATAGTGGATATTATAGCACGCCCTAAAGAAATAATGTGGTTGGAGTTAGAAACATGTGAACTACGTAGTACTTTGGGGAATATTTTTTTTCAAAAAAATAATAATAAATTGATAAAAAATATAGACAACCCTTTTCTAAGAAATTTGTTAATGATTTGGGGTACTATGAAGAGCATATTTATACCAGGGATATCTCCATTAACTCCGGTGGTAGCTCTTAAGGATTTTCCTGAAAACTTAAGATTAGAGCTGGAGGTAAACTAAGAGAAGAAAGGGTTATTAGATTGACCGATTGGGTGGAAAAGATGGGGACTAGAGATCAAATAATGGAAATTGTTGGGAGAAGAAGATTATCGTGGTTAAATTTACTACAGTTAGAACAGTGGTCGAAGAAATGGAAAAGGAAAACTGAGTACGAGAGAGATTTAACTAATTTTGAAAAGATGGTCATGTCTAGAGACGGCCTACCAGGTAATGCATCAACAAGAGGTATAACAAGGGATTTATATAGATTGATCCAAAAAGCAAAAGAACAAGAGGATCAGCTTAAGACAGTATGGGATAATGAATTTGAAGAGGTGACCTCGAAGGTGGGGTGGAACATATATGGGATAGACGGATTGTGAAAATGATGTCAATTAGGATAAAGGAAAATTTTTATAAACTAATTTGGAGATGGTATTTAACTCCAGTAAGATTAAATAGAATAGATAATAATTGTTCTGCATTATGTTGGAGAGGATGTCAGGAAAAAGGGACATATGCTCATATGTGGTGGAGTTGTAAAAATGTATTGGTGTTTTGGCGAGAGGTTTTTACAGAAATATCGAAAATTATTGGTACTAATTTAGAGGTCTGTCCAAAATTAGCATTGTTATCAATAACTGAGAAGCTTATTTGTGATCAAAATACGAAGGAGTTAATTGTAAACTTGTTAACTGCGGCCAGGCTAATGATAGCGAGAAATTGGAAAGTACAACATGTTTTCCTAATAACAGACTGGTATAAGGAAGTTTGGGACATAGCCCTAAATGATAAACTAACTAGTAGTATCAAATGCAAAAAAGGATTGCTAAAGAAGAACAATTTTATGGAGATATGGAATCAATTACTAGACTATGTATTAATAAAGGGGAAGGGTAACATGCCTTGTCAGGATATGTTATATTTTTGGAATTTAGACTTTATTTGATCAAGAGGATAGAAGTATATTAATTGGTCCCTTGGAGGGGGGGGGGAGCACTTTATGATTTATTGTATGTTGATTATGTTATATTTGTGTGATAATTTTGTTTTGCTAAATATTTTCTGTGTTATAATTTGTTTTGAAAAATAAAAAATATTAAACAGTCATACCTTTCTTCACTGCTTTGTCTGCATTCTCCAGGGAATCTATTTTCTTTCCCAGTCTTTCAGCAAGGTTACGTTTTAAGGGAAGACCACCCTCAGCAACTTATGATGAAAAGAAAAAGAGTTATTTTCATGCTTTGGTTTTTAGCTTCTTACTATATATGCAACATATGTATTACATTTACATTACATGTGTGCCTCTGCTTCTACTAGCAATTATAGCTCCTATTTACTCAAATGATATTGTAAGCCTTGAGTAGACATTTTGCCTAGAAAGGCGGAATATAAATTTTAATATAAAAATAAACATACAAGTGTCATTTTTGATCCAAAAAGGGTTTTGCAATGCAAGAAGTAGCTAAATGGAATAAGAGTTACTAACATGTCAGGTTACTAACATGTCAAGTTAGAGAGAGAGAGAGAGAGAGAATGAACACTTTGCGCACACAGGTAACTATAACTGAAAAAAATAGTTAACACTGCTGTACAATAGCAGAGAAGGGGATGGCAAGATTCCAGCAGTACTTTTATCCTACAAGTCTCACCTATGGGAGGCTTCCGTTTTCCCAGTCTCTCTCCAAGAGTCAATCGAATCCGAGGCTCCTCACCTGAGACAGTGAAGGCAAGAAACTTTAACTTTTGTTAAAAGTTTGTTTTCCATAACACATTTGAATAGTTGGAGGAAAACTCCTTTGGTGGGATTAACGATCTACAAGGCTTCTTCTTTTCAAATGAACAAAACCCCACAGAGAGCAACAATGATAATTTGCACAAAACCCAACAACTCTGATCAAAAGTGTAAGCAACCTATATTGTGAAAGAGCACTAGAACAAAATGGATTTATTTGGAGAGGAGATACAACTGCTTATGTAATTAGACCAGGGATCTTCAAACTTTTTAAACAGGGGGCCGGTTCATTGTCCCGGATCCCCCCGGTCGCCGCCGCCGTACCTGCACCCGCCGCCGCCAAAGCCCCGCCGCGCTGTCGCCCCCCTGCCGCCAAAGCCCCCCCAGGACCCCACCCCACCGCCAGACCCACCCCGCCACCCCCCGTCGCCGCTGGACCCACCCGCCACCCCCGCCGCCGTACCTGCACCCGCCGCCGCCAAAGCCCCACCGCGCTGTCGCCCCCTGCCGCCAAAGCCCCCCAGGACCCCGCCGCCACTGCCAGACCACCCCGCACCCCGCCGCCGTACCTGCACCCCGCCGCCAAAGCCCCGCCGCGCCGCCGCCCCCTGCCACCAAAGCCCCCTGCCCCCGCCAGACCCCCCGCACCCCCGCCGCCGTACCTGCACCCGCCACCGCCAAACGCCGCGCCGCGCGCCGCCCTGCCACCAAGCCCCCCGTCCCCCGCCAGACCCACCCCGCACCCCCCATCGCCGCCGTACCCACCCCGCCACCCCGCCGCTGCCGTACCTGCACCCGCCACTGCCAAAGCCCCGCTGCGCCATCGCCCCTGCCGCCAAAGCCCCCCTGCCCCCCAGGACCACCCGCCGCCAGACCACCCCACCACCACCCCGTCAGCTGGACCCTCCCCGCTGCGTACCTGCACCCGCCCGCCGAAGCCCTGCGCCACCATTGCTGCCGCCGAAGCCCCGCTGCCAAAGCCCCACCGCAGCCCCGCAGCTGTCGTTGCTGCCGCCGAAGCCCCACCGCCAAAGCCCCGCTACACACCACCGCTGGAGCCGCGTCATTCTGCTGCGCTCCGTCGCGCTGGACTCCCGCGCTCTGTTAAAAAACAGAGCGGGGGTCCAGCGCGACGGAGCAGGGTCCCGCACGTCACTTCCGCCGCGCCGGAAGTGACGCGACGGGACCAGCGCGGGAGGCGCAGCCCGCGCAGCTGGCTCTCCGGGGAGAGCGAAAACAAGGCAAGCCATGTGGGCGGCTGAGAGCCTGGGCGGGCCCAGTTCGGGCCGGATGGGAGGGCACGCTGGGCCGGATCCGGCCTGCGGGCCGTAGTTTGAAGACCCCTGAATTAGACCAACAGATTGCTGGTGGAGTACAAAAGTGTTGAGATTCACAGAACTCATCACACAGACACAATGGAGTGGGAGCAAAATTGTATGTAATGCCTAGGGTTGGGCAGAAGAGCTAGTGTCACCCTGGTTTACAAGGAACTCAAGAAGAGTTGCGCTATGAAGTGGGGGGGGGGGCTTTGCAAAGTTAGGTTACTTATTTATATTTAAAATGTATACACCATTTTCCCACTAAAGGCATTCAAAGCAGATATGCAATTAAACGTAACATCAACACTGAATTCACAGTACAGCTAAAAATTAGCAGCAGATACTATTGGCTGGACAAATTACATAACTGACAGATATTTTAAAGTTGCCCAATTCAAAACATCTGCAGCAATATTAATGTTAAATCAAAGTTACGCTTTCACAGTGACCATCTGCAGGTTTTTGGAGTATATTATGTGTATTTCAGTATTATAGGGTGTTCTCATTAAAGCCTTGTCTAAATCAATATACTGAACTTATTTAATAGCTTAAATATTAAGCTAATATTTCATACAACATTTGGCATCCACAAGTACACATTAAACAACAATTTGTAGCAACTACTATTTGGACAATTTACAGTTCTTTTTTATCTATGCAATTATATTTAACTGCATGTGATTCTATCCTGAAATATCCTTGCACTGGCTTACTTGCATTATTGAACCTATGGTTAGTGACTCACAAATAAGAACAGCTACTCAGGTATGAGCCCTTCACTTTTGCTCTTTAGACAAGCAACATGGTGCTATACATGTTGAAAGGAGATATGCTGCCAAGTATAAGTCAATCAGGTTTTGGGAAGAGCAGTAGCAGAGTATCACTGCTAATCAATAGAGAGGAAGGACATCTACACAAACACTACAGCCTGAGGAATTGCTGAACTGAAGACAAACGAGAGTCATAGTTACCTTGCTTTGTAGATAAAGTTACAGTTCTGACCACAGTCCGTACATTTTCTTTCTCTGGGCCTGGATGAGTCTGGATTTGAGCAGTGACTTCAGAGGGATGTCTAAGGAGAGCAAATAAGGCAACATTAAGCTTCACCACTGCCACTATTTAGGATTATATAGCACTAAGGATGCAATCCTAAGCATACATTATTAGAAAAGAAGTCCCGCTGAACTCCGTGGAACCTATTCAGAGTAAGCATGCCTAGGACTGCACAGTGAAAGTTCAAAGAAGTTCGCATATATTAGTAATCCTTGAAACAACCCTCTAAAATAACGACTATAATTCCAATACTGCAGAGGATAATGGCTTTCCTAAGGGCACCCAGTGAGTTTGTGGCCAAGGTGACTTCTGAATAATGGGGCTACCAAGTTCACACTCTTAAGTCACCACATAACACCACCTACAATTCATTACTAACCAAGGAAAACACTGGTCAACACCGAAATCCTACATTTATGTGAGCAATAACATGAGCAATTATTAGATTCATGAAATCATTGATGGAAGACCTTGTGAAAGAAAAAAAAGCTAGATCATGATAGCATTGCAGAACAGTATACCCATCTGTTTGGGTCGTTCTCTACTTTACTGTCAATTATTATTATATTTTTCAGCTAAGATGCATAAAAACCAACACCTTTCTAGCTACTGTTATACAATATTTTTTAATGCTCTTAGTTTTAACAAGGTGCATAAGACCAATAACTTAAGAGTTTGCAAAGCATTAAAGTAAAAGCTAATAACAGCTCACATTGGACACCAACACAGCAGCATACTCTCCCACAAATCACAATTTCGAAACAGAGCATTGTGCAGTACCATCCAATCCGCCAAAGGAAAGGGGTTTGTGGGGTGGAGTCAACTCACCACTTTGTTGCTTTGATTTTTCCTTCATTTCTTTGACTTGATTCTTCAAGGGTTTTGATCCCAAAATTCAAACTATTATCTGAAAAAATGGAAATCAGATGATGGATGTATATATATGGCCAGAGATTTAACATTTACTGTTCTTTCAAATAAGGAGACATAACAAGCAAACCAAGTTTAAAGCTAGATAATCTGCAGTACTTTAGCCTTTCTCCCAAAAAGCAGACATTACTATAATCTGTCATCACGTTCGCTTGCTTTGAATCAGTCACCACAATTAATTTA
The DNA here is from genome assembly GCA_021292165.1 of Shinisaurus crocodilurus. Lineage (NCBI taxonomy): Eukaryota > Metazoa > Chordata > Lepidosauria > Squamata > Shinisauridae > Shinisaurus > Shinisaurus crocodilurus. Next base: position 208,162,360 of record CM037877.1, read on the forward strand.
TTCTTAGTGCATGAAGAACCTTTATAGGCCTTATCTCAGGGTAGACAACCTGGTAGACAACCTGGTGTGTCAGATGTTTTGGACTACAACATACATAAGCCCAGCCAGGATGGTTAGTGGTTTGGGGTTATGGGAGTTGTAGTCCAAAACATCTGGAGGACACAGGTTGACCTTTACCTTATCTCATTATATTCAGAGCCGCTCTGTAAAGTAGATTAGACTGATTGTAAGCATCAAGGTTTATGACCAAGAATGG